>CAWUFW010004335.1:1250000-1570485 GCA_963921515.1 Calotriton arnoldi | reverse complement strand
CGGTGCTTTTCCGGCCCGAATCGGAATCGGCCCCTTAATGTTAGAGCCCTTGCGTCAAGAAATTGATAAATTGTTGAAGCAAGGGATCATTGAGCCAATCGAAGCCTCCGAATGGTTGGCTCCGATTGTGATTGCCCCAAAGGATGGTGGAAAAATTCGTCTTTGTATAGACTTGCGTGATCTTAACAAGAATATTTGGGTAGATAGAGAACCACTGCCTAATATATCAGAAATGTTGTCAACCATGAGTGATGAGCATATTTTTAGTGTTCTAGATATGTCCGCAGCGTATCATCAAATTCCTTTGCCACACCTCTTGGTGCGTTTAGATACAAGAGGATGCCTTTTGGTTTGGCGTCGGCCTCGGCCGTTTTTCAAAGAGCAATGAAAAATATTTTTGGGGACATGAAGAAGGTTTGGTGTTTCCAAGATGATATTTTAATTGCTGGAAATGATTATTTTGACCATGATAAATTATTTGAGGAAGTAATGACAAGACTGGAGAAACATAATTTAACGATAAAAAGAGAAAATGTCAATTGAGAAAGAAAAAAGTTGATTATTTGGGACATGAAGTGAGTTCAGAGGGTATACGGCCTAAGAAAAGTATTGTGAAAGCGATCGCAATGGCACCTGAACCAACGAATAAGGATGAACTTCGATCCTTTTTAGGATTATCAGAGTATTGCGCGAAATATGTAAACAGTTTTACTGAACTTGTTGAACCTTTAAGAAAAATTATGAAAAAAAATGTTCTGTTCGAATGGTCTGTTGAGTGCAAGGAAGCTTTTGAACTCATAAAAAGAGAATATCTGAAGCACCTACATTAGGACGTTTTGAAGTTGTTGGAAAAACTTTATTGACTACTGATGCTAGTGGTGTTGGTGTTGGGGCAGTATTGTCACAGGTGGTTGGTGGTGAGGAACGAATCATTGGTTTTGCTCTCGAGAAGACTGCAAGGTGCAGAAAGATCTTATTCGGTAATTGAAAGGGAAGCTTTAGCTTGCTGTTGGGGAATGTGTCACTTTAAGTTTTATTTATGGGGTCTTCCTTTCAGAATCCGTACTGACCATAAACCATTATTGTACATTTTCAAAGGTGGAAGGGGGTTAGAAGGTAGCATAACTCCAAGAATTTCTAGATGGTTACTATCTGTTATGGAACTCAATTATGAAATTGAATACGTTAAAGGGGAGAAAAACGTGATTGCCGATTTTTTTATCGAGGATGCCTCTAGATATAGATTGTAATGAAGTTTGGGGCGATATAAATGGCGACATGGATGTTAACAAAGGAGTCATTGCTTTGTCATCTGAGGAATGGAGAAGGGCCATGGAAGATGATTCTGTATTGAAAAGAGTGGAATCTAAAATCGTTGAAGGTTGGAATTTTAATGATAGCAAAGATTTGGAACTGATGGAATTTTTTAAGGTGAAAGAAGAATTGAGTTTAAGTAATGAAAATATTATGAGGAGATGGCAAATTGTACCTCCTGGAGGAGTAAGAAAACATATTCTTGAAATTATTCATGAGGGTCATCCAGGTCAGGGAATGTCAAAACGGAGAGTTAGAGAATCATTTTGGTGGCCTGGGGTTGATAGTGAAGTTGAGGCCTTGGTGAAGGACTGTCAATTTTGCTTGAACAGTGATAAATCCAAAGTTGTGCGTCAACCTCCTTTGGAATGCACAAAATTTCCATCAAGACCTTGGGAAAAATTATCTATGGATTTTATTGGACCAGTTAGTAAGTTAGGAATGAGAGATAGGTTTATTCTTGTGTTAGTTGACTATCATTCCAAATGGTTTGTGGTAGAAACCATGGGAGAAATCAATACGAATAACGTTATAAAGTTTCTTGAAAGGGTTATCCTTGAGGAAGGAATACCAGCTAGTATTGTAACTGATAATGGAGTACAATTTGTTTCAAAGGAGATGGTGGATTATCTTAGAAGGATGGGTATTAATCATGAAAGAGTAGCTCTCTTTCGACCTCAAGCAAATGGTCTGGTAGAAAGAGTTAATCGAATTATAATGGAAAATATACAGTTATCTCTTGCAAACGGTTTGTCTTGGAGACAAGAATTAAGGAAAATGGTGTGGATGCATAGAATTACTCCCCATTCTACTACTGGTGTAGCTCCTTTTGTGTCTCTCAAGGGAAGAGAACCAGGAAAAAAGGAATGTCCTGTTTGGTTGTGTAAAAAGAGAAAATATGGATTGATCGTGACCAGGTGTCAAGGAAAGTTGAAGATGGTCAAGAAAGGATGAAAAGTGTGTACAATTTCAGAAAAGGAGTAAAACATTGTCTATTCAAGTGGGTGATTGGGTAGTAGTGCGGAAAAATGAATGGGTTTGTAAGGGTGAAAGCAAATACATAGGACCTTTTCAAGTTAAAAATGTAAAATCCAATGTTGTAATTTTGCAAGATGATACAATCTGGAGTTTAGGAAATGTTTGTAAAGTATATAGGCCATAGAATATTATTTAGGAAATATCTGCAGAATATTAGTTATAGATTCTTATTATTTACTTTCTATGTTTTTTATATTTATTGAACAATTTAGTTATTAGTTGTTATTGTTCAATACTTGGTTAATTATTATTTGATATGTTACATATATAATTTCTTTGTGTTTGTATAGAAGGGAGATATGTAGAGATGTCTACTTGCCTATGTCATAGCTTTGGTTAGTTAGCTACGTGTAGAATGAAAGTGGAGGAGAATTCCATGATGAACAGTTAGAGGAGAGCTATTGATGTGGAAGAAGCTGTTCTCCGCTGGGATGCTGTTTAATCAATAAACTACAAGAAACTACAAAGAAACCTGAGAAGGCTCTTCTTTTCACCCCCTTCTTGTGTCCTGAGGCAGGAGCCATCTACAAATAACTCATGATCCACCTCTTTCAAAGGTGACTCTCTTATATCCGGGCGGGGCTTCGTGCATAACTCAGTCACGTCCAAACAATCATGATCACTTTCGTTTCTCACTTCTTCATCGCAGGGATCTGGTAATAGGGTGGCTGGGTTCAAAATCGTACACCTTGTTACAGTCACATTTCAGCTCCCAAAATCACTCTTTCATACTTTGTCAAACGACTAGGGGTGAGGTGCTGTGTTTTCTCGTTCTGGTCAAAAGAATCTCAACTGAGTGTGGAACAAAGACCTTTACTGGATGTCCCATCACTACTGACTCACTTTGCTCCAGACTCATACAAGTAGCAGCTACTGCTTTTAAGCAGCCAGGTAATGCTGAGGCCACTGGGTCTAATGTGGCTGAAAAATATGCCACTGTAAGTCGACTCAATCCATGTCTCTGTGTCAAAACTGAAGTGCACAATTTTCTCTTTCACAACAGAACAAAGCAAAATATTTCGTATAATCAGGCATGCCCACAGCAGGAGCTTCACACAGATAATTTCTTAGTCTCACAAATGCCTCTAGGCAATCATCATTCCAATCAATCGGATCTTTTGCCCGTTTCCGGATCATCTGTATTAGTGGCTTCGCTAACATGGAGAAACCATTAATCCATTGCCTACAGTATCCAACCACTCCTAGAAACATTCTCATTTCTCTTTGCGTTTGTGGCAATTGCATTTCTTTGATTATTTTTATTCTTTCCGGTGTCACTTTTCTGACTCCTCTTTCTATTTTATGCCCTAAATATCTTACTTCTTGTTGACAGAACTGTAATTTTTCTGGAGACACCTTGTGTCCTCCTTCAGCCAAATGGTTCAGTAGTGCAATTATATCTGTGACACAATCTTCTCGTGACTCCAACCACTTTTTCAAGATTTGATTAAAAATTGAAGGACTCTCTGTGTACCCTTAAGGAACACGACACCATGCGTAAATACGATCTTCAAATTTAAACGTAAAAAGATACTGGCTGTCTGGATGCAAAGGAATAGAAAAGAACGCTTGGCATAAATCAATTACTGTAAACCATCCTGCATTCCAGGGTATTCGGTAAAGGATTACTGCTGGATTTGGCACAATTGGACAACAGGGAATTACAATTTTATTTATTTTCCGTAGGTCTTGCACTATTCTGTACTTTCCACTAGGCTTTTTCAGTCCCATTATTGGCGAATTACAGGGACTTCCCATCACCTCTTTTAGAATACCTTGTTTAACCATTCGTTCGATTTCTGGAATGATTCCTGCTTTTACTTCTGGACTCATTTTGTATTGTCGGGTATTTGGATTCACTGCACCTTCTTTCACTGTCACTTTAACTGGGTCTATATTTGTCATTAGCCCAATGTCCTTTCCTGTAAAATCCCATACCTCTGGATTAACTGTTGTTCTTAACTCCTCTGGCAATTCACTTTCAGTTATTAATGAAAACATTTCATCTACTTCTGTTCCCTGTTTGGCCAGCATCATCTTGTAGACTATATCTTCATCAGGGGTTTGGAAAGCAACACCGTCCGGTGTACAATAGATCGTGCAATTCATCTTGCACAAAAGATCTTTTCCCAATAGATTTACTGGACTGGAATCGCAAACTACAAATCGATGCATTTCCTTAAAATTCCCAATATGCACCTCCATTGGTTTTGTGATTGGGGTTTTAATCTGTTGGTTTGATACGCCTACAACTTGGATTGTCTCTCCCGAGAGGGGTAGGTTTGGGATGTCTGCTGTTCTCACAATAGACCTGGTAGCACCAGTATCCAATAGGAAAGTAATGTCTTTACCTTCTACTCTCCCATCAACAAATGGACCTGACTGATCTACCGGCAAGGATGCGCCAAGCACGCACTCCTCTTCCTCCCCCCTCAGGCACCGTCATTGTGCGGCCTCCAAATGTTCTTCATCATTCTGCAAAAAATATTGTGCAATTGTCTTATTATTCTTACCACTTTCTCCTGGAAATCCGGTGTTCGCACTGAAACTTTGATGGTTCACAAAATTTGGCATAGGAGCTGGTGGCACCTGATACTGTGAAGTAACTGCCTGCTGCTGCTGATTCATAAGTACTTCATTCTGCATCTGTGGAATTAAATTTTGATTTGGCCCATTATTATTCTTATTATTCTGAATATTCTTGCACTCGTTCTTCCAATGTCCAAGCTTTCCGCACGCATGACAAGGAAACTTCTTTTTCGCCTCTTCTCTGTCCATTCGTCCCTTATATTATTACCATTCGTTCCTTGATTATTCTGACTCTGCTCTTTCACTTGATTATTATTTTGGTCATTTATTTTCTCTTCCTGCTGCTCTGCTACTTTGACTTGTGCCCACATCATTTTCTCCTTTAGTTTCCTACGCCTAGCTTCAATGTCATCTCCACAATATTTCGCGTACTTTAGAATTTCATCCACTGTCTTGCTTTGCCAGCACAACATGTGCTGCTGTATCATCTGACTGATTTCTGGTTTCAAACCATACACAAACCGATACACAAAATGTCCCATATCTTTGTCACCAATATTCTCAAAGCCACTATACTGCTTAAACACCTGTAGTAATCTCTCATAATATGCATGTACAGATTCATTTGGTTCCTGCGTTGTTCTATCTATTTTTACCCAATCTGTTTCTTTTGGAGGAATTTTTCCTTTCAAATACGTAATCACTTGGTGATACTTTTCAATCACCTCTCCTGAAGGTGCTCCTGTTTTTGTATCTCTAGGATACTCCTCATTTGGCCAATCAATTGTGATCTTACACTCCGTCCATAAATCAGTAGGTACCACTATATCAAACAGACCATCCAAATCCTTCAATAAAACCTTTGAAACTTTCACAAACCTTTCTACCTGTTTATACCATTCAACCGGTTTTTCTCTCAATTTTGGAAAATCATTTGTGAATGACAAAATATCTTGTCTACTCCATGCAACATGAACATATCCTCCTCCTGGAACCTCTCTCATTGGACACAATTTTTCCACCTTGCTTGTTTCTCTTACTGGAAATGCAGATGCTGCTTCTCTCGCTTGTACTTCCTCTTTCTTTCTTATCCATCTAATTCTCCATTTATCAATGTCTCCCCATTTTCGCAAAATGCTCATTAATTCTTTTATTTGTAGCCTTTTTCCAGAAGCATTTACACTTTCTAAATCTTTGTCAGTAAAATCCACTCGATAGGGTTTCTGTAGCAATTTTGATTTCCCTATGTCTATCCGAATCTCTGAAGCAACCTCAGTCAGTCTTTTATGAAATATTCTTGCTCTCCTAGTTATACTCTTACACAGAAACAATAACTCTTCATCATTGTAAACATTTAATCTCTCTGTACCTACACATCCTGTCATCATTTCTTCCAATTCCACTTTCAATTTGCTAATATCTAAAATCTTTGGTATCTGGTTCTGATTATCTCTTTCCTGAGCCCACCTTTCTATTTCTTCTGAGGTGACTACAGCTGTGTCTCTATTTCCAACAGGAATCAAAGGTCTTCTTTCTCTCAAATTCATAGGTGTAGCTCTTTTTGGGGTTTCCGTATGAGGTTCTACAATAGGGAGATCCATTAATGCAATAACTGACTCGCTTTCGCTAACTTGATCATCCGTGATTATTATCTCTTTTCTGGGACTGTTTAATGGAACTGTCACAACTTGTGGTTTCTGGCTAATCTTATTATCTCCATATAATGGGATTACTGGGCCAATGGTTACTGGTACTGTCAAAGCTTCAGTATTTAAGTTCAATTGACTTATCCTCTGAACTAATTCTTCTCTAGTTTTGTTCAAAGCCTCTCTTTCATTATCTTGCAACACTCTGTTGTATGATGTCTCATGTAAAATCTGTGGAGTTAACGGTATCTCCATCACTGGTGCACTTGGGGCAACCTTACTAGCTGCTTCCTGGTACGGTGGTGGATTTTTAATTAAAATATCCTCTAATAACTCATCATCTGATTCACTATATCCTGCTGTATTCAAATGTTTTGTTTTCTCCTTACACTTTCCTCCAGATTGTTCCTCAGCCATCAACACTGGATATAACCCTTCTGATACCATAGCTCTTCTCCACTGTTTCATCTGCCCTTCTCGTGACTCTTGCAGGTGTCTCGGAAAGAATCCTCTATATCTTCCACCTCTGCACTTCTCTCTCTCATATGATTCAGTCTCCCATTCTTCCAAAGCCTCATATTGAGTTAACCTAGGTCTAGGCTCTAAATCATTCATTTTTAATCTCAAATTCTGAAGAATCCTCCCATTAAATGTACCATCCTTAGGAAATGTTAACACACCATCATCCTTTGTATACTCTACCCAATTTTCTAACCACACGCAGGTATGATATCCTCTTTCCATCATCATAAAAGATGCTGGCGTCTTCGGTGGCGGAATAGGAATTCCCTCTCTAGTCAACACAGGCTTATCTTTTACAAAGAAATTCTTTATTCTCTTAAAGATTGACATCTTTCTTTTCTCTCCGTACATTCTGGAAGAACGATGTAGAAAATTGTATTCCGCAAACCTTTGAAATCTTCTACCTGTACGTCTTGCACTAACAGTCAAATCAAAAACCTGCATACAATTTTCTCTTCACCAATCCTAGTGCGGCTTCTAGCTAGGTATCCAATTGAATCAAACTCTTACCCGCAACCTGACCAATGCCAGCGCGGCCTTTTCCTGTTGTCAGTTCTGCTCCTTTCTACTAACCCCTCCTTTACAAGGCTGCTCCTGTCACACGCCCGCTGTCTACCAATCCCAGCGCGGCTCACTGTGACGTCAGTACTACTCCGGCGACTACTGACCCCTCCTTTACAATCTCCTCCTGTCACACGCCCGCTGCTTCTACCAATCCCAGCGCGGCTCACTGTGACATCAGTACCACTCCGGCGACTACTGACCCTCCCTTTACAAGGTAATACGAAAAACTTATTTTCTCAATATTTTCTTCTAAATTCTTTGTTATTAACGACATAAAAACATTCGCTACTCTGTCTGTTCCACTAAATCAAAGGATAGTTTGTTTCTTTTCACTGCGAGTAAAACCCTTCCGCTTACTCTTCAAATAAGCTCCAGAGAACCTGTTACTCCTTCAGTGTCACCCGTTTCGGGGTTTTTCGAGACCAAAGTTTCACCAGCGAACCCCTTTTGCTGTCAATCTAGCTTGAAAGAACCTAGTACTCCTTCAGGGTTACCCTTTCTAGGTGATATAACGCCTAAAGTTTCATCAACGAACCTCCTTGCTATCAATTACTCTCACTTTTACACAGAAAATAGTCCCTACTTCAACACTGAATTCCTCAGTGTTATTCCAATAGACGAGTAACCTCACTGCAGTGGGGTTTCTATCACCACCCGCTATTCATTCCCCGGGAATTTTTCCAGATGACATAAAACAAGGACACTAACTCTTGTTGTTAAACATGATCAATAATTAGTCCATAATCTATATTTATCACCAAACGAGTTACTAAAAACCATAGTTCTGCTACCAGAAAACTAATCCAGCGGCGTACTAATCAACAGATACTCCACTACCATATACTCACCTGGGCCCATATAACTTTCTTATCTCACTCTTAAGAGATCAAGTAAACCGCTGGAAAAAGTTATATAATTTTTATATTTCTATACCTCAAGGTCTAGTTATTATTCCTTTAACTAACCTTTACTCCTAAAATGATAAATCTTTCCTCTGGTCAATGGACCAGTTAGGTAAATCTAGTTAGAAGTGATAATTAACATAATTCGTTAAACATACCTCAATTAATGAAGAAATAATCACAGACTCGGGAAGTTTTTAAATCTTTATCTAAATTAAGATTGAGTGTGAACCATCTCAGCGTTTCAGTACAAACACACTTCATTCACAAGAGTGTCAATTCAATCAAAGACTTTCATTAGATGTAACAATTCAGATCCACACAACAACTATACCCAGAAAGAAAAAGGATAGAGAGAGAAAAGCATTCATTTGGACGATAAAATTATGAATTACCAAGTATGGTGTGAAGACCAACCCCCTGGCCAAAGGGCTGGTAAGGGTCCCTGGGATAGATCAGGAGACAAAGACTTCAGGACAGGGATCAGGACAGAGATACTTCACCTCTCTAGATACCGACGACTGCGTCGCACCCCTCTCTGACACTCTCTTCCTCCTCGTGGTTCTTCCGCGATCTTCTTTCTAACCCAATTAAATTAAGCAGATGGTTCAGCATTCGATTTTCTCCATCAGCATCTCTCAGCATCAGCACCACCCCAGCAAAACGCACTCTCCTTCCGGAATCTTCCCAGCAACACGACGCGTTGCAACACCAACTCTGTAAATCGCTTCAATCGCCTCCCTTCAACTAACTAAACTACCTCAATTATACCCTTTCATTTCCGAATACCACCCATTAATGTTTCAATTTCGCAAAGACTAACTTCTGATTGGACAGGCGAGGGGGGGATGATCATCACACCATGCTTATACTCCATTTATTTCTTTAATCCATTGTCCCAAACTCCTCCCCTGTAACTTTTATTCCGCCCTTCCTTTCCCATACATCTTTAAACTTTATTAATATAAAATGTAACACTTTCTGAATACAGTTCCTTCATATGAACTCTTCACCCTCATGTTCCCAGGGCACATCTTCGTCGACCTTGGACGCGTGTCAAATCCTTAGTCATCTTTGTAGACTTCCTCATCAAGTCGCATGCGTGGTACCACATCAGATTGCTTGACTCAGACAAGTTTACCAGGCCCAAATACGCACTAATAATAAAGTCAAAATGGAAAATGTTATTTTCAAGAATAAATGATTTCACTGTATACCACCAACCTCTACTCTAACCCGTACCCTTTATTATTTTTCTTAATGCATTTGCGTTAGTATAAACTTAATTTCTAATTTCTGCAAGCAGGTGCCATGCATGTGAGCTTTCAAGCAGCCATTTTATAGTTCTTTGCGCAAGCGCCAGAATTTCCCTCCAAGCATTAGAACGTCATACTTACGTAGATGCAGTAGACGCATGCGCAGTAAAGATCCCGTGTTAAAATGCATCCTAGTCCTACGTTCATGTTAATGCAGTTAATAAACGCATTCGCAAGCTTCCTTTTGTACCGCGTGTAATGTAATTGTGCATTATTATTCACAAACACGTTGTTAGTAATTCGTTAGCAAGTTTAAACGAGAGGATTGCTTCCGAGCAAGTCTCACGTACGAGTCCTTGCTCCATCAATACCATCTTGCAGGTAACTTATATTGCATTATTCCCACATACATAATAAATTCCCGGAAATACAGGATCAGTTCCCCCTTTTAGTCCCCACCCTCCTAAAATTAGGAAGTTGAGTTCACATTCACTGGAACCAATGAAATCATTATTATAATCTGTCTTTAACCTATGGAGGCAGAATTTACCCTTTTTCACAAAGTCTAGGGACATCGCAGCATGAGCTTCGCCTTTTGCATAAATTCCCTCTCTCAGCCCATGGAGGTACATGGGATTTCTGTTCAGCAGCTTTCTTTGTTAAATCCTGTCTCCTTCCTTCTACTAAATTCAAAAACTCTTTTTCTTCTTCACGTAATATACATGTTAGGTTATTCTTGTGTGCCTGAACTATATCTATTGAACTCATTGTTAAGAAGAATTCACCCATGAACTGTGCATTTTTACTACTAACTACTGGATTCATATTCCTTTTAATTGGCAATTCCGAAAACACTACATCTAAGTTTGAATAGAAATACTGAAGTTTCCCTGTTACGTAAAATAAACTTGATAAAACATTACATGATACACCATATGTTAGAGGTATATGGTGATACGTCACCACTTCTGACACTGATGAGGGTAACTTCATACAAACATAGCAATTATTAATTTCCATCGTAATGACATATTGAAATAACAATTTAGTAAACACATTTAAGGATGAATCTGTCAGGACTCAGTCCGGGACACTGGCATGTGTCAGGGACTCTGGCAACGACTGGTGCCAGGGAAGACAAAGTAGGCAGAATACTAGGTACAGAGCTGCCCAAGACCACACAGTGAGTCAAAGGAGAAAGGGAATCCAAAGAGGAAGCTCTGTATAAGAGAATAAGAGGTAAGACTCAGAAAGGACAGGCCCTCAGAGGTGATTTAGCATTCAGACTAACTACACCCAGGACGAACATGCAAGATATATATATATATATATATATATATATATATATATAATACAACATTAACAATAAAGGGAATGTGGGGTAAAGCACTCAGGAGCTCCACACGGTAAGACTGAAGCTCAGTAAGTTCCTCACCCACAATTGCTGTTACAGATACTGACTGAAAATACCCACATATAGGATATGTATGCAAAGGCAGGGTCTCTGGAGCTTATACCTATGGTGATGTTATAACTGTAACTCAAAGACAATACTCACAGTATTTATTTATTATTTATTTTTGTGTTTTATAGAGCGCGAACTTGACCCGTTAGGGTATCAGAGCGCTTTACAGAGTCAGAGTTGTACAAGAGGCATGGAATCACAAGAGTATACCATAAATTGGGAGGGGGCGAGATGCTGAGTACAAGAGGGATGGAGGGATACAATGTACAGTTTACATTACAGTTGCTGAAGACAGGCCCCAGGTTTCTTGGTGGGGTGAAGGGTCATCGGAGGGAGGCAATAGCCGTGAATTGATCAGGGTCTCTGTGGCGGTTGAAGGTAAGGGTTTAGACGAGGAATTTACCCATGAGGAAGGATTTGGCCTCCTTTTTGAAACGTGCAAGAGAGGGGATTCTTCTGATGGCGGGTGGGAAGGAGTTCCATATTCTTGGCGCAGCCCCAGCGAACGCCCGATTATAAGTTTTTTTTTTTTTTAAAGCGTGCAGGCTGGAGTAGGAGGTCTCTGGTGGACCGTGAGTTTCTGATTTCTCCGGATACCACAAGTTTCTGTGCAAGATATGCAGGGGAGTTTGAGTATAAGGCCTTGTGTGTGATGCATGCCAGCTTAAGCTGTATTCTGGCCTCGAGAGGAAGCCAGTTCAGCGCTTTGTGGAGAAATGTGATCAAATTTCCTTGTGCCGGTAAGTAGTCTGGCGGCTGCATTGAGGCAGGCTTTTAAAGGTGCTAGGGAGATCTTGGGTAAACCAGAGAGGGTGGAACATCCATATTCCAGTCTAGAAATGACTAGTGTTGGACTGCCAGTTTTAGGTCGGGAGCGTCAAGGAAGGATTTCAGTTTCCATAGGTAGCTCAGGTGGAATCTGGCTGATTTGGCCATCGAGTTGATGTGGTCCCGCATGTTCAAGTTGCAATCCAAGGTTATTCCCAGTGATTTGGCCGAATCCACAATGGTCGGTGGACAATTTAAGGCTGTGATGGCCTTAATCCATATCTGAATCTCAGGGTCGGTTTTTGGAGGGGAAATTAGAAGAAATTCTGTTTTCTTTGCGTTGAGTTTGAGTTGATTGGATGAGAGCCATTGGACGGTCAGCTTCAGGGCCTCATTCAGGGAGAGAATCTCCTCGAGAGATGAGATTTTGATGTAGATCTGAGTGTCGTCAGCGTACATATGGTAGGAGATATTTGCGGTGCGTAGGACTTCGGCAAGCGGTTCTAAATAAAGGTTGAAGAGGGTGGGGGACAGCGTTGATCCTTGAGGGACTCCAACCGTGACCGAAGAGGGAGCGAACAGGTTGCCGTTAATTAGGAATCTCTGAGATCGGTTTTGGAGGAAGGATCTAAACCATTCTAGGACAGAGCCATCTAATCCCATCCTGAGTTTGAGGCGTTCGAGTAGCTTCCCATGGTTGACCGTGTCGAAGGCCGAGGATAGATCTAGGAAGATTAGGAGACAAGTTTTGCCTTGGTCAAGGGCTTGGAGGGCATCATCGACGATGTGGAGCATGGTGGTTTCAGTGCTGTGTCCCGGTCTGAATCCAGATTGGAAGTCATCGAGTAGGTGGAAGTTGTTGATGTGATGACTTAGCTGCAGTTGCACACACTTCTCCAGCACTTTAGCTAAGAGAGTGAACAAGAAACACCACCTAGGTAGTCAGCTGTGCCCACGGATCCTGGCGATCAAACAGGAACACACAAGGCAGTAACAGCAAAGGGATAGAACTAAACACAAGCACAATAGACAAGGAGCTAGCAAAGAGGAGTGCTTAACCGGAAAGGAAGGAAAACACAGGGCACACTTGGCAGAAAGCAGGTAACAAACATACAAGGTAACAGAAGCAAGACAGCAGAATAGAAAGACAGCAAACTAGAACTGGAACCAAGGAAATGGGAAGAAAGGCAGGGACTGGAAAAGGATATACAGAAGGGGAGGCTACAAGAGTATACTAGAATAGTGCAGGTTCAGGAAGCAAGAAAACAAAGTAGCATAGAAGGCAGTGCTGAGGCAGGAACAAGAATTAAGCCAAGGCTCAGGAGTCAAGGTAGCACTGCAGGCAGTGCTGGTTCAGGAACAGAGAATTACTAAAGCTCAGGAGTCAAGGTAGCACTGCAGGCAGTGCTGGTTCAGGAACAGAGAATTACTAAAGCTCAGGAGTCAAGGTAGCACTGCAGGCAGTGCTGGTTCAGGAACAGAGAATTACTAAAGCTCAGGAGTCAAGGTAGCACTGCAGGCAGTGCTGGTTCAGGAACAGAGAATTACTAAAGCTCAGGAGTCAAGGTAGCACTGCAGGCAGTGCTAGTTCAAGGAAACAGGAAACAGCTACAGCTCAGGAAACATGGAGTCAAGAGAGAACTCAAAGCAGTGCAAATCAGGAACAAGAAATAGCTGAAGCCCAGGAACAGGAACAAAGACCAACTATAGCTCAGGAAACAAGGTAGCCCTGCAGGCAGTGCTAATTCAGGAACAAGGAATGACTATAGCTCAGGAATGAAGGAATAGCAAAAGCTCAGGCACAAGGACTGGTCTCACCGGATAACAGCTACAATGACCAACACTGGACTGAAGGGAGCTGAGGCTTAAAAGAGGTCACAGTAATCACATGCATCAGGTGTGAGCAGTCTAGCAGCAGCCAGCCACAGGTGAGCTGAATTCCTCCACCCATCATTGGCCTGCAGGGGTGGAGACAAAGCAGTGAGCAGGGGATTATAGGTAATGTAGTTTGCAGCATGAGCAGACTGGCTTCCACAAAACCCGGCATGGATGGGGAATGGATGTCAATTCCCAAATGGTGTCCAAATGCCTGGAAGTCAGGATATGCATGCAGGGGAGTGTCTGGAAGCATATTAGAACACTGGAAAGCCCTACAATTCAGCCCCCTGGTGGTGGGCACGAGAATGCAGGGAGTGAATCGTGACAGAATCATTGTCTGATTTATTATGATAATTTATCTCATCTTCTACCCCTATTTCTATTTTAGTTTCTTTTATTCTATTTACTCTCTCATTAATGATTGTACTATTTTTGTTACCTGTTCCCATTAACAACTGTACTCCTACTGTTAGGAATAACCATACTAATATTATTAATAAAAGACTACATAAGCAGAATCTTAAGCATTTTCTTTTAATACTTCGCTTCGGTCTCTCAGTGTCTTCAACTTCTGCCATTTTTAATCAGAGAAAATTTCTTCTCTCTTTTTTTTTCTTTGTCTAAATTTTCTTAATTTTTATTTTAAGGAGGTCTTAATTTGCTTTCATCAATCTGTGCAATATGAACTCTTTCTGTTTCTTCACATAAATCTAAATGTTCAAATTCTTCAAGTATAACGTAGGTCCACTCAGGGGCCCTGTATTTTCTGTTCAGAATTCTTGATCTTGGTCTTCTTCGCGTAAGTTTTACTAAGGTTTCTTTAGATTGTGTCTGACTCGTAACTTCATTTACTTGTTCTGGTTTCCTTTCTGATTTTCTTAGATGATATTTTAGTCTCTTCACTCCTGCAGGCCAAATGTCTCCTTTTCTAACTCTTTTGACCTGGACTGCACTTTCACCTTCTCTGTCTTCTTCTATAGTTCTTTTATTTTCGCTTAATTTAGGCACAATCTGTTCTTGTTCTTCTTCCCTTTCTGATTGTCTTTGTTCTGTATTTCCTGAATTTGAATCATCTTCTTCCACCTGCACCTGTTCAGGTCTTATTACAGTTTGTTCTTCTTCTGCCTGAACTTGTTCTTCTTCTTCTCTCTTACCCTGCTCAGGTTTCTGAATAGCTTTGTCTATTTTTACCTGAGTGCGTTCTTCTTTCCTTGACTTTTCCTCTCTATCTTTCTGTCTCTTTAATTCAGTTGTTCTTCTTGTTCTGTTAACATCATCAGATATTTCAATCACTGGGATCCACTCTTCCTGACTTGTACTTGGCTGTTCGTCATGTAGTTGTCTCTCAGAATCTATTACTCTAGATTCTTCTGCTTCACAACTTTCAACTTCTGACGTCTCAGCTTGTTCAGTAAGTGGCTGTTCTTGTTGTTCAGGCGGACTCGGAACTCTTCTGGTATGACTAGCATGAATCCAATTGGGTAAACCTGCACACTTCACCGCTGTGGTAGTGACTAGTATGACTTGACGGGGTTTGTCCCACCTGGGTGCTAGACACGATTTCCTTGTGTGTTTCTTCACTAACACCCAATCTCCAGGATTCAAATCATGCGCTTGGTCTGGTTGTCTTTCAACTGCGTCTTCCCCAACCTGATGAGAGAGAGAACGCACCATTTCAGCCAATCCTTTGCAATAGTCCAATACCAGATCATCAGTTATATTCATCAATTTATGTCCAGGAATAAATGCTTGTCTCATTGCCCTTCCCATGAGTACCTCATGTGGACTCAATCCTGCTTTCCTGTCAGGAATACTTCTGAGACCCATCAGTACAAGAGGCAATGCATCTGGCCATTTCAGCATTGTGGATGCGCACACCTTCCCTAATCTTGATTTGATTGTGCCATTAAGCTGTTCCACTATTCCAGAAGCCTCTGGACGAGAAGCACAGTGCAGTTTTTGTTCAATGTTAAATGCAGCACAGATTAATCAAATTATTTCATTATTAAAATGAGGTCCTCCCTCTGATTCCAAAGTGACTGGAAAACCGAAGCGAGGGATCAACTCCCTCAATAGTAGTTTAGCAACTGTGAGACTGTCATTTCTTCTAGTGGGGTATGTCTCTACCCATCTTGAGAATAGGCACACTATGACAAGTACATATTTTAATCCATTGCATGGAGGTAACTCAATGAAATCTAACTGCAATCTGGTGAAGGGTCCTTCTGCCTTTCCAATCTTTTCCCAACTAACCACTGTCTTCCTGCTTGGGTTCTGCTGCTGACAGATTAGGCATCTTTGGCAAAGGCTTTCTGCGACTACCCTAAACTTCGGATTGTACCAACTCTGTCTGAACAATCTGATCATTGAATCCCTGCCAATGTGAGTTGTCCCATGGTATACTCTTGCCATTTGAGAGAGCAGACAGTCTGGCATGGCTGGTCTGCCATCCAAGTACACCCACACTTCATCTTCTGTCCTTTTTGTACAACTTGATTTTATCCAAATCTCTTTTTCTTTTTCCTCAACTTCTTCCTGTAACTGTCTGACCTCATCCCATGTTTCTGGAACTGAGAAAAACATTAGTTGGCAGCTGGTTTCACCCGTTTCAATTTTTCTGTTAATTGACTTATTTCTTGCATAGTGTCGAGCAATTTGGTCGGCATATCTATTACCGGCCGCTACATAGTCATTTCCTGACTGATGTGCAGCGCATTTAACAACTGCTACTTCTTTTGGCAATTGTAATGCTTCCAACAGATCCTTTACATTTTTACTGTTTCTGATAGGAGATCCTGAAGAAGTCAAAAATCCCCTCTGCATCCAGAGTTGGCCAAAATCATGCACAACCCCGAAACAATATTGACTGTCCGTAAATATGGTTATTCTCCAATTTTTCCCAGTTTTGCATGCCTTTGTTAAGGCCACCAATTCGGCTACTTGTGCAGATTTGACTCCCGGAAAACAGGATGCTTCAACCACCCCCGTTATTTTACATACAGCATATGCAGCACTTAAACCTCCTCCTTCATTTCTTAGGCAAGACCCATCCACAAATAGTTCATGATCAGCTTCCTTGAATGATGTTTCTTTTATATCTGGGCGGGGTTTAGTACATAATTCAGTCACATCTAGACAATCATGATCAATCTCATCCTTCACTTCTTCACAACATGGATCTGGCAATAATGTGGCAGGATTCATTATTGTACATCTTATCACTGTCACATTTTCTGCTCCCAGAATCACTCTTTCATACTTGGTCAGCCGACTGGGAGTGAGATGTTGTGTTCTTGTTCTTGTCAAAAGAATCTCAACTGAGTGTGGAACGTAAACTTTTACCGGATGTCCCATCACTATGGACTCACTTTGCTCCAGACTCATACAAGTAGCAGCTACTGCTTTTAAGCAGCCAGGTAAGGCTGAAGCCACTGGATCCAAGGTGGCAGAAAAATACGCCACTGGACGTCGGCTCAGTCCATGTCTCTGTGTTAAAACTGAAAGTGCACAATTTTCTCTCTCACAACAAAACAATGCAAAGTCTTTTGAATAATCAGGCATGCCTAGGGCTGGGGCCTCACATAAACAATTTCGTAATTTCACAAAAGCTTCCAAACATTCATCATTCCAATCGATGGGATCTTTCGCTCTTTTCCAAGTCAGTTGTATCAATGGTTTTGCTAGCATGGAGAAGCTATTGATCTACTGCCTACAATACCCAACCACTCCCAGAAACATTCTCATCTCCTTTTGTGTCTGAGGTAGCTGCATTTCTTTGATTATTTTTATCCTTTCCGGTGTCACTTTTCTAACTCCTCTTTCTATTTTATGGCCTAAATATCTAACTTCTTGTTGACAGAACTGCAACTTTTCTGGAGACACTTTGTGTCCTCCTCCGGCCAAATGGTTCAGTAATGCAATTGTGTCAGCGACACAATCTTCTTGCGTTTTTGATGCCACCAATAGGTCATCAATGTACTGAACCAGAACTGAATTACCAGGCATAACCAATGACTCCAGACACTTTTTCAGTATCTGATTGAAAATTGAGGGACTCTCTGAGTACCCTTGAGGAACTCGGCACCATGCCAAAATACGATCCTCAAACCGGAAAGCAAAAAGATACTGGCTGTCTGGGTGCAAAGGAATCGAAAAGAAGGCTTGACACAAATCAATTACTGTAAACCAACCTGCTTTCCAGGGTATTTGATAAAGGATAGCTGCTGGATTTGCCACTATCGGGCAACAGGGCACTACAATTTAATTTATTTTTCGCAAATCTTGCACTATTCTGTATTTACCACTAGGCTTTTTAAGTCCCATGATTGGTGAGTTACAAGGACTACTCATTATTTCTTTTAAAATGCCCTGTTTAATCATTCGGTCAATTTCTGGAGCAATTCCTGCTTTCACTTCTGGACTCATCTTGTACTGTCGTGTGTTTGGATAAGCTGCACCTTCTTTCACCGTTACTTTAACTCGATCTACATTTGACATTAGCCCAATATCCTTGTCCTGTAAAATCCCATACTTCTGGATTTACTGTGGTTCTCAACTCTTCAGGCAATTCACTCTCAGTTATCAAAGAAAACATCTCGTCTATTTCTGTTCCTTGCTTAGCTAACATCATTTTGTATATGACATCTTCGTCAGGGGTTTGGAAAGCGACACCATCTGGTGTACAATAGATCATGCAATTCATCTTGCACAGTAGATCTCTTCCCAACAGATTTACGGGACTGGAATCACAAACTACAAACCAATGCATTTGTTTAAAATTTCCGATATGTACCTCCATCGGTTTTGTGATTGGGGTTCTAATCTGTTGATTTGACACTCCTACAACTTGGATAGATTCTCCCGTGAGGGGTAGGTTTGGGATGTCTGCTGTTCTCACAGTAGACCGGGTAGCACCAGTATCCAATAGAAAAGTGATATCATTACCTTCCACTTTCCCATCAATAAATGGACCTGTCTGATCTACCGGCAAGGATGCGCCAAGCACGCACTCCTCTTCCTCCCCCTCAGGCACCGTCATTGCACATAGTCTGAATTTTCTTCATTATTTTGCAAAAATATTGTGTAACCACTCTGATATTCTTACCACTTTCTCCGTGAAATACGGTGTTCGCACTGTATTTTTGTGGATTCACAAAGTTTGGCATAGGAGCTGGTGGCACCTGATACTGTGGAGTAACTATCTGCTGCGGCTGATTCATAAGTACTTCATTCTGCATCTGTGGTATGAAATTTTGGTTTGGCCCATTATTCTTCTGAATGCTCTTACACTCGTTCTTCCAATGTCCAAGCTTTCCGCACGCATGACAAGGAAACTTCTTCTTCGCTTCCTCTCTATTCATTCGTCCTCTTAATTTACCACCATTCGCCGCTTGATCATTCTGACTCTGCTCTTTTATCTGATTATCAGTCTGGGTATTTATTTTATTCTCCTGCTGTTCTGCCAATTTTACTTGTGCCCACATCATTTTCTTTTTTAGCTTTCTATGCCTTGCCTCAATATCGTCGCCACAATATTTGGCATACTTCAAAATGTCATCTATCGACTTACTCTGCCACCACAACATGTGCTGTTGAATCATCTGACTAATCTCCGGTTTCAGACCATACACAAACCGATATACAAAATGTCCCATATCCTTATCACCAATGTTCTCAAAACCACTATACTGTTTAAACACTTGTAATAATCGTTCATAATATGCATGTACGGACTCATTTGGCTCTTGGCTTGTTCTATCTATTTTTACCCAATCTGTTTCTTTAGGAGGGATTTTCCCTTTCAGGTAAGTAATTACTTGGTGATATTTCTTCATCACCTCTTCTGAGGGTGCTCCTGTCTTTGAGTCTCTAGCATACTCCTCACTTGGCCAATCAACTGTGATCTTACACTCTGTCCACAAATCAGCAGGTACTACAATATCAAACAATCCATCCAGATCCTTTAACAAAACCTTTGAAACCTTCACAAATCTTTCCACTTGTTTATACCATTCAACTGGCTTTTCTCTTAATCTGGGAAAATCATTCGTAAATGACAAAATATCCTGCCTACTCCAGGGGACATGAACATATCCACCACCAGGAACTTCTCTCATCAGACACAATTTTTCAACTTTATCTGATTCTCTCACTGGAAATGCAGATGATGCTTCTCTCGCTTGCACTTCTTCTTTCTTTCTTATCCACCTGATTCTCCATTTGTCAATGTCTCCCCATTTTCGTAAAATATTCATCAACTCGTTTATCTGTAATCTCTTACCAGAAGCATTTACACTTTCTAAATCTTTGTCAGTAAAATCCACTCGATATGGTTTCTGCAACAATTTCGATTTCCCTATATCTATTCCAATCTCTGAGGCAACTTCTGTTAATTTCTCATGAAATACTCTTGCTTCTTCTGGCTATACTCTTACATAAGAATAATAACTCCTCGTCATTATAAACATTCAATCTATCTATGCTCACATTGCCAGTTATCATTTCTTCCAACTCTACTATCAATTTACTGATATCTAGTATCTTTGGTTGTGGGTTTCGATTGTGTATTTCCTGTGCCCATCTCTCTATATCTTCAGAGGTAACTACTGTTGAACTTCCAGTTCCTACAGGAACCAAAGATCTCTTTTCTCTCAAATTTGCAGGTATAATTCTCTTCGGAGTTTCAATTAGAGGTTCTACATTTGGGAGATCCTTTAATGAAATTGCTGATTCACTTTCACTAGTCTGGTCATCTGTAATTATTACTTCTCTTCTGGGACTTGTTAACGGAATTGTCACAGTTTGAGGCTTCTGACAAGTCTTTTTATCTCCATATAATGGGATTACCGGACCAATAGTCACTGGTACTGTCAAAGCTTCAGCATTTAAATTCAATTGGCTTACCTTTTGTACTAATTCTTCTCTAGTTTTATTTAAAGCTTCTCTCTCATTATTCTGTAACACCCTATTAAGTGATACATCATGTAAGATTTATGGGGTTAAAGGCATTCCTATTACTGGTGCACTTGGGGTAACCTTACTAGGTGCTTCTTGGTACGGTGGAGGGTTTTTAATCAAAATATCCTCTAACAATTCATCATCTGATTCGCCATAACCTGTCGTATTCATGTGTTTCGTTTTTTCCTTACACTTTCCTCCTGATTGTTCTTCAGCCATTAATACTGGATATAAACCCTCGGTCACCACAGCTCTCCTCCAACGTTTCATTTGATCTCCACTTGACTCATATGGATATCTAGGTAGAAATCCTCTAAATCTCCGACCACTTCTGTATTTTTCACAATCAAATGCCTCTATTTCCCATTCTTCCAAGGCTTCATACTGTGTCATTCTAGGACTTGGTTCTAACATATTCATTCTATCTCACACATTTTGGAGTACATTCAAATTGAAAGTACCATGCTCCGGAAAAGCCAAAACACCATCACCTTTAGTATACTCCACCCAATTCTCCAACCATACACACGTGTGATATCCTTTCTCCATCATCATAAATGAAGCAGGTGTTTGGGGTGGCGGAATAGGAATTCCTTCTCTGGTCATTACAGGCTTGTCTTTTTTAAAGAAATTTTTAATTTTCTTCATAAATGTCATTTTCTTTGGTCTTCCAAACATTTCAGACGGTCGATATAGGAAAGAGTCTTCCGTATATCTTCTAGCTCTATTACCTATGTCGCGTCCTATGTCAGCACGACTCACACCCGCAGTCAAATTAGGACTCAACATACAATTCCTGTTCGACCAATCCCAGCGTGGCTTTTATCTCACAACCACTTAGACTCAGGCTCACGCTCGTGGTCTGACCAATGCCAGCGCGGCCTTTGTGACGTCAGTATTACTCCTCGCTACTGACACCTCCTTTACAATCTGCTTCTGTCTCACGCCCGCTGCTTCAACCAATCCCAGCGCGGCTCTCTGTGACGTCAGTATAACTCCGGCGACTGACCCTCCCTTCACAAGGTAATATGATAACTTATTTCTTAATACTTTTCATTAAATTCTTCGTTAATAACAACATTAAAACATTCGCTACTCTGTCTGTTCCACTAAACAAAAGGATAGATTTCAACTTATTCTTGAGTTTCAGGAATTACTCTTCTTCTTACTACGAGTAAAACCCCTATTTACTCTTCATTCCAGCTCCGGAGAACCTGTTACTTCTTCAGTGTCACCCGTATTGGGAAATGAGACCAAAGTTTCACCAGCGAACCCCTTTTGCTATCATTCGCACTCTACTTTTATACGAAATGATCCCTAGTTTAATACTGCCAGCCCTGCGTAGCTTCTCAGTATTATTCCAACAGACGAGTAACCTCACTGCAGTATGGCTTCTGTCACCACCCGCTATTCATTTCCCGGGATTCTGGACAACATAAAACAAGACGCTAACTCTGTGGTTAAACATAGATCAATAATCAATATTTATCACCAAACTAGTCAATAATAACCATAGCTCTGCTACCAGAAAACTGATCCAGCGGTGAACCAACAACAGATACTCCACTACCATATACTCACCTGGGCCCATCAAACAAACACACCTGGGTAAAACCGCTGGAAATAGTTAAAGTTTTATATATTATACTTCACAATGTTCAGGTTTAGTTATTTATTTTTCCTAACTAATCTTTCACTGATCAAAAAGTTCTTTCCTCTGGTCGACGGACCATTAGTTGAACTAGTTGATGGTGATAATTAACTTAACCCTTAACTATTCTTCCGTTTGAAGTAAATGATCACAGACTCAGGAAGGTTTTAAAATCTTTATCTAAATTAAATGCATGTGAACCATCTCAAAAATACAGTGTAGATCACCCTCAATTCTGTGGAGAGAAATTCAATTGATTAAACATCAATACATACACTTCGGACTCATACAATAATTAATGCTCAGAAAGGGAGAGGACAGAGAGAAAAGTACATTTGCAAATAACATGAAATTATAGTTACCAAGAATGATGTGAAAGACCAACCCCCTGGCCAAAGGGCTAATAAAGGTCCCCAGGATAGGTCAGGAGACAAAGACTTCAGGACAGGATTCAGGACAGGATACTTAACCTCTCTAGAATACCGACGAATTGCGTCGCACCCCTCTCTGACACTCTCTTCCTCCTCGAGATTCTTCCGCGATCTTCTGATCTAACCAAATTAAGTTAGGATAGAAAGTTCTTCTTCAGCGTTTACATTCGAGTCTTCATCAGCACCTCACAGCATCTCTCCAGCAACATCACTCCCGACTCCCAGACAGCATCTCCGTCTCAGTCTACATAACTAACTAAAGCTACATTAATTATACCTTCGTTTACTCATGTTCCACCCACTAAAGTTACAATATCGTAAAAATACAAAATCTAATTGGTCAGGCAAGGGGGGATGATCATCACACCATGCTTATATATCACTGTACTCTATTAGACTATTGTTCGCAAACCCATCCCCTTAATTTTTATTCACGATTTTATTCCCATCCACTTCATGTAGCAAACTTGCAACATTTATGACACTATAAAGAATAGAACATCGCATCGCTGAACTTTTCACCATCCGTTCCCAGGACACGTCGCTACGAATTGGCCTCCATTCAAGTGCTTCGTCATTGACCTTCATAGCTTCATTCAATAGACATGCGCAGATGTTGCGTTATTTCATCCAGTCCGGTCATGCAAGAGAGGCCCAAATGCGCACTAATAATAAAATCAAAAGACAAATGTTATTTTCATAAAATAAATGGTCTCACTGTATACCTCCCACCTCTACTCTATTCCCGTTTACTTATTAATATTTTCCCCGCATTAGCATTAGTAAAATAACCTGTTTTAGTTTCAGCTAAGCAGATGCCATGCACGTGAGTTTTCAAGACGCCATTTTAGTACCTTCTGCTCATGCGCTAGAATTTCCCTCCAAGCTTTAGCTCGTCATATTGCGTAGATGCAGTTGACGCATGCGCACAACAGTTTCCCCGTTTAAAGCGATATTAGCCCATTTTCATTGTTATCCGCATTAGTACACACATAAGCAAGCTTCTCTAACCCGCGTGTTCATGTGGTGCGTATTAGTTATTCACAGATTTCATTTAGTAACTTGTTAATAAGTTAAATGAGCGGATTGCCTCCGAGCAAGTCTCTTTCTTATGAGACCTTGCTCCATCATCACCATTTCTCCTCAGAAAGGGTCAAGTTGGGAGGTATCTCTGCTTGTGCTCCTCTTTAGGAGAGAAACATTAGTATCTATCTATCTATTCTTGTAGATCTTCTTCTGTGAATCCTGATCCACATTGTTGTTCTGTAGAGTTTGGTGTAAATCTTCTGAGACCAAAGCCTTGTTTTGAGAGGCTCATCATATCCTCAGATGTGGTAGTCTGAGCCACATGGAGGAAAGTTCACTTTGTGGAATTTTGAATAATTGCTGGGAGTTGGGCTATTGGCCTGACAGACTGAGAGCAGAACTTCAGCACCTCTTTACTCACGTAAATTCTTGAACCTTTTCCTTAAAAATTTAAATATTGTTTAGACAATCACATTTCCACAGAACTGTA
This sequence comes from Calotriton arnoldi, assembly GCA_963921515.1. NCBI lineage: Eukaryota > Metazoa > Chordata > Amphibia > Caudata > Salamandridae > Calotriton > Calotriton arnoldi. The sequence continues at coordinate 1,546,048 of CAWUFW010004335.1, read as the reverse complement.
AAATTGCATACACTACAATACAAAACATCACCTATTTTACAGTTTATCCTGTTACAAACTATTATGAGAATAAGAGGCTGCATGAATGTTTGCTGGCCTACAGCTATCCATCCCACTGTTGTGTAAAAAGTGTCACACAACAATGATTAGTGATCTGTTTTAGGCCACTTCATCTCATGTGCGGGACTCTCTACTCTTCAGTTTAGGGTCATGCCATGACTGATTAGCTATTTCCTGTTTTCGTTGAAGATGAAAGCGTATTTGCCTTCATAAAGACTGGGGTGAAAAACACAACAGCAGAGAGGGCTAGAGTGACAGATGGAAGGAGTGTGGGGAGATAGCGAGTGAGAAAGAAGGAGGAAAAGAAAGGGAGGATAATGGAGAGAAGTGAGAGACAAAGAGGGAGAGAGGGATGAAAAGAGAGGCAGAGAGAGATTGCAGGGGACAGGGACAGAGGGAGGGAGGGAGAAAAAAGACAAGTGCGAGAGAAAGAGACAATGAGAATGAGACAAGAGAGATTGGGGTTTTATGGGACGGATGATAAGTGAAATAATAATTTCTGAACATTCCAACAATGCAGTTGAGCAATGTCAAAGAACACGGGGAGATGTCAGCATAGAAGTAGGATATGGATGTTTCACCTCTCTAAAATCTGCCTCTCCATCCATCAGCATCTTCTCATCTACAGGTAGGCTAATTGGAAAACGAATATTGTGAGAACATGGTTTTCAATTCCTGTTTTGTTGATGCTAATTTTGCCACAGGGATGTACCATGTTAAGGATGTGCTGTCTTTTTAGAGTATGGGAATTAACATGCATAGATGACAAGATGAGATAAAGTCCCTCTCCCTTCCAGAATTGGGTCTGGCTTCATTTTTGAAGGCACATCCGGCATCCAGTTATTGCCTTAATCAGAATCTAATGACGTCTATCTTAGGAAATAGATTACAGATTTTATTGGGGTGATGTATAAAGTGCAGTGTGTTGCTTTTTGGTTACTAAAATTCATTTTGGCACAGGGAAATACAATTTACTGATGAGAGGAGATTGAAATCCAATCAGATAGGTTCAGTGAACTGGTGGCTATGTTGGGTTTGAAAGGTCACCCTTTCTTACTAAACGTTATCCTTGGTTACCACAGTGTGTATGTTGCTCAAACAGATGATGTCGGATGATGTTATGCTGGGACAGAATCAGAAGGCCAAGCAATAGAAGTCAACATGCTTAAGGACATCTAACACACTTTCATTGGTTAACGACTGGGATTGATGAACCCTACCTTGCCCCATTAAAGGAAAACAGTAATTGTCCTTTTAAGCTCCTCCGGCATTTTCAGTGTGCATGCCCATGCCCATACTAGGAGACTGATATTCCTCGTACAACTTAAGAAACTTATGGCCAAACAGAAAGTTTTGAAATGAAGAAAGAAACCTTTTGCTATTAAAAACAACATTCTGTGCTTTACAGAGAGTAAACAGAAGTAAAAAAAAACATAATTAGAATATATAATAAAGAATATTCCCAAATAGGCAAAGACCAATTGGCCCACAGAGTCAGTGGTTGTTTACAAAACTCTCTGTTAAGGTCAAAGAAATAATGCAAATGAACCTCCTCAGCCATGTCAAAGTCAATACCTGCCTCTCAACGTGACTAAACTCAGCTGTGAGGCCATTTCTTCTTAGAGAGGGGTGATTTGGGAAGTTTTTCTGCTTCCTCTGCTCTTTAGGAGCAAAACATTGAACTTGGGAGTCTATCATATTCTTGTTCACTTTGTTGAGTTTTAGTTACTTGGTTTAGATTTGGACCACTCCATTGGCGGTCTGAAAGCTGAAAGCTATCATCTTTCACACAAGCAAGTTTGTGGGGTTTTTGGTTAAAAAATGTAAATATTGTTTATTTGGATAATCAAATGTACACAAACTTACAGCTGCATACAAAGCAACAATTATATTCACGTTTTTTCCAGTTTAAAATCAATGTTAATATGTAGCATTCTCCTTTTGAAATTTGGGCGACTTGTTTTGAATTTGGACTATGTGCTTTGTAGTCTGAAAACTAAACGTTAAAACCTGTTCACTGAAGTAAGTTGGTGAAGTTGTTTTCCGGTTTCTAATTTCATAATATCTTTAATATACCGGCTGAGTTGATGGTGGCAGCGTTGGGGCATGTGGGATAAGAGGATGCATGGTGTTTGCTCAAATAGACCTATCCATCTATTGAGTGAAAGGGGAGATACGACTCTGATTGGTTCTCTGATTGAGGGATCTCCGTTTCCTCTGCTGAACTCTTCAGATCAGGGTATAACTCAAGGGTTTGTTTCCACATTTCCACTGAAAATGGGATGTATTTACCTTCTTGAGGACCAAGGTGACAAAAAACTCAACAGCAGAGACTGCTAGTGTGACAGATGAAAGGAAAGTAGGGAGACAGCAAGCATGGGAAAAGGAGGGAAGAAGATGAGAGAAAGAGAAAGGTAGAGAGACAAAGAGAGAGCGACAGGCAATATGTGAGTGTTGTAAATGTTATAAACAGTGATAGGATTGAAGGTGCAACGGCAGAGTAGGGGGAGGGTAAGATGGGGAGCAAGTATAGGAGTATGCAATAAAGAACAAAGGGGATTGATGGAAGGAGAAACAGGAGGCAGATAGAACAGGTGAAAGAATGTAGCGAGACAACCAAAAGAAGTGTGGGCCAAAGACCAGTGAAAGACAGGAGTGGAGAATGAAACAGAAGGGAAGAAGGGTTCATGGGAAGAAGAGATTGCAAGGGAAACGGAAGAAGGGAAGAGAGCTTGAAAAACATGGCGGGGTCGAGTCAGAGGCTTTGCTTCTGTATTTCAGGCTTTGTGTATCTTATGTGAGATGGGGATGTGGGTCGGAAATTTGCTGCAATCAATTTGACTTACTTAAGAAATACCATCATCCGATGAGCAGGTGTTCGATTGAACGGAAATTGTTATAATGGAGAGTTGTGGGAGTGTTGAAGTATTTGTATGTTTTACAAAAAAACCTTGTGAAATGAAATTTCTTATTTTTTGTTTGACCACCGGGAGGGGGGTGGTACCAACTTGATTGAACAATCTGCAGAGTGGAGGGGCTGGCATTGAAGTTGTCTCACTACAATCAAAGATTTCTATAGAATCCTCATGTTACTGGACAGGTTAGTGTAGAGAATCAGCAAATCGCATCTAGCTGGATCATCCGGGTGCTTTCCAAATGAATCTTTTGTACAAATGGGATGTAGTGGGGGGGGAGGGGGCGGAGCTAGCCACGCCTGAAGATGGCCGCTTCCTAATCGAGCTCCTTTGGGCGCCGTGAAAATCCTTAATTTATCCTGCGTCAATAACCTGCATCATGAACCAAAAGCTGCAAATAAATGCACCGGAAGACATCGGCGTCTTGGGAAACCCGATTTTACTGCCCGAAACAACCTAGAAATAAAAAAAAATCACCTGCGACTTCTCGGCCGGGGCGCGGCCTGGGGAGCGCGCACGTAGGTGAACCCGTCGGCCAGCGACCAGAACTGCGAGGGAGAGAGCAAGAGTGAGGCTGCGGGGGAGACCTTGCGCGGAGTAGTTCCCCCGCTTCAAAGACGCTGCCGACACTATTACCGCTGGCCGCCTGCGTGTTATACCTGTAGAGAGCGAGCGCAGCGCCGGAGGGAAGGAGAGGACTGCCCGACTCTCAACACAAAACCCAGCGAAGGTGAGAGCGGCTTGCTGCGCGGCCTCAGGCCTGGTGAGAGAGGCCCGAAAACAAGATCGTAGCGGCCAGCGGGGCAAGAACAACCACAGACCGGGCCCACAGCTTGCTCACATTGGAGGAAACAGCCTGCTGCACTGCACACAGGCTGGGACAGGAACCGAGTGGCAAGGTGTGGTCGCGGTGAAACGTCCGCGCTGGGTAGATCACCGACACCATAAGGGAGCGAAACTCGAACAGATCGGGACGACTCGAGCGCGCACTGGGCGATTGGGCGGTGAGCGTGTTACGCAGAAGCGGGCTCCCAGATGTGCTCGCCGTAGCTGAAGTCGGGCCCCTGTCGTCCCAGGTGCGGGCCGAGTTGCAGCACAGAACGAGAGCAGGAACCACCCGAGACGAACCGCGCTGTGCATCTAGCGCAAAGGACATAAAGGATTGGAGGCTACGACCGCCAATGTGGAGAGAGGCACAGCTTTTACCTGATGTTGTAATGCAGAGTTAAGAATAGTACATTCCCAGTGAAATACCCTAAACTTCCACTGCGCAAACTGCCAAACAGCGCTGACACTGGGACGCATAGTGCACCCCGCGCTTTGGGAGGACTGGTGAACAACGAGGCACCAAAATTAGCTACGTACATTGCCCGATAAGACCTGCAGCTCCCTTAATGTATAGAGCGCCTGAACAGCGAGTAGGCTGAAGCGTACAGGTCAGAGCCAAAGCGATATGAAAATTAAAGTTGTGCTACCCCTGAATGATGTGCACTTCTCTATGTGCCAGATAGCGTGATGTAGGAGCATGTCACTATATGTTCTAAGGAGGCCCACATATCCAATCCTCTAGTTTATTCAATTAAAACGCTATTAACTTCGCAAGCTGGCAGCTTTTAACTGTTCCTTTTATCTGCATACCCCTGTAGTATATGGGGAAGTTCCTCATATCTTGACCTGCCAGGGATTGATGAAGCAGTAGTATATCCCAATTAGGGTGAGTCTTGTGCTCTTTCTGCAGTTTTCGGTTTTTAATACACGGATTTGGTCACTACACACATGAGCAATAATGTGACCACTTCAATATTTGGCACCTGGTGTTTATATGCCTGTAACACCTCACCACTGTGTGCTGTGATTTAGACACACAGGGAATAGGACAGTAGTGTTTGATATTTGTGATATTTGTTTGACATCATACATTAATATGTGATTTTCTCTCCATAATAGGTAGAACCAGTACTACCAGCCATTAGAAAGAGTAAGTCATGGTGGCTTAAATCCCTAACATTAATTCATTATTGTTTTCCAGTCCACCTTAGTGTAGATAGTTTTTTAACTGTAGGTCCTGACGAATCGCCTCTAGACTTGTAGAATTGCGAAGAAACATGTTGACCAACCACACGGAAGAGCGCCACACCTAAGACATTATCTTAGCATTGCGCCTTTCCTCTTTATTTTAATCAGGGTAGGAGACCCCACAATTAAAGTTATTTTTGCTGGTACTCCCAACCCTATTTTAACTCACAGAATCATCACACACCCACTTATTCATCTACACTCACTAAATCTCTCACCCCACGGCACCAAACGGCTATTTGGAAAAAGATCTCCGCCAAGTGCCCCTCATCGGGAGCCCGTCAGGCATTGCAGCGCCGGCCAGACGAGGAGCAGCCCGATGATGAAGCATGACACCCAACTGGGTGTGTGAGGGCATTACATTCCAAAGAAATGGATTCCCATCTCTTTTTGACTCTGTAGCCTACTATCCTTTGTACATTGCTAAATTCTAGATCATTCAGGAACAGCACAACTTTAATTTTCATATTGCAGTGCTATCAGAGCAAGATTCTTTCCAGCACATGCACAACGTGAACAAATGCTATCCATTGCACAGCACAGGTTATGGGATGAGTGTATATGACAGTAATGGGGGCACCTAACAATACTCACAAGAGCGCACCGGTCCCAATGCTCAGAGCACTAACATGGAACGTCAGAGGCCTAAATGATCACAGGAAACTTCGGAAGGTACTTAACTATTTGCAAAATCATAATATAGACATTGCCCTGTTGCAGGAAACGCATCTTCCCCCAGACAGTCCACTATTGCGCAGCAGAGGATTGAAGGATAACATACATGCCTCGGGTTTCACCACACATGCTAGAGGGGTGATCACTTGGGTTAATCCTAAATCGTCATATACTATCTCACCTCTGGACACGGACGGAGATGGAAGGTATACTGTAACCAGATGCTAGGGGAAAGGTCATGATTTGGTTCTAGTGAACCTGTACGGCCCCAACTTTGACTGTCCTGACTTCTTCGACAAACTTGTGACGGTGGTTGCTCAATACTCCGGCAGCCGGTTCCTCTGGGGCGGGGATTTTAATGTGGTCAGGAACCCGGGGTGGATAGATCGGGGGCCCAGAAAGACGACCCACGGCGGCCGCAGGGGCGCTGGAACGCGCGCTGTTGCGCCTGGATTTGCAGGACGTATGGCGCACTAGACACCCAACGCAAGGGGGATACACACACTACTCAGCTTACTATAATCTCCATACTAGGATAGACTACTGGTTAGCATCCTCTCCTCTTTGTGCAGAAGTCCGAGAGTGCGAGGTGCTCCCTCGCACACTGTCTGATCACTCGCCCCTGGTGATAGCGATTGCCACCCCCAAGGGAGGCATTCCGCCGTTCACCTGGCGCTTCCCTCCATACTCGCTACTAGACCCGGTCTTTCAGGCTGAGCTTGCGGAAGCAATTGAGACGTTCTTCGAGACAAATGTGGGGTCTGTAGACAGTTTTCAGATTATATGGGAAACGTTTAAGGTGTATATTCGAGGCATTGTCATGTCCAAACACTCGGGTGTCCTCCGGGACATACGACGGCGTTTGGCAGCTATTGAGACGAAACTAGGGGTGTTGGAGCGGCGACTACTGTTACAATCCGATGAGGCAGTGACTACTGAACTGAAAGACCTGCTAGGGGAATACCAAGAGGCAGCTGACGCGGAGCTTAGACATATGGGCAAATATGCCACGGCGCGAGTATACGGGGAGGGGGAACGACCGGGAGCAGTCCTGGCACAGCTGCTGTGGAGACGCCGCAGTAAGGTTCAGGTAGCGGAACTTAACTCGGAGGAAGGAGAGGCTCTAACCGACGAGTCAGACATTGCAGAGTGCTTCCGGAGCTATTATGCGGATTTATACACAGCGCGCTCTTCGGGAACAGAGGAAGAAATTAAGGACTACCTCTCATATATCAAAATGCCCTCACTTACAAACGCGCACCGCAAATTTTTGATGAGACCTATAGAAAAGGACGAGATCACTCTCGCCCTGACGGGGATGCGATCTGGTAGTGCACCCGGGATGGATGGCCTCACTGTGCCCTTTTATAGAACATTTATTGGCATATTAATGCCCCATTTATCAGCACTTTTTGATGAAATATGCCAGACGGGCACGCCGCCCCCCTCCATGAGAGAAGCTGTGATTGTGGCTATACCCAAACCGGGGAAGCCGCCCGTAGAGTGTGGGTCATACCGGCCGCTCTCGCTGCTGAATGTTGACGTCAAAATCTTTGCCAAAATTCTTGCTAACAGGTTGGCCCCTCTCGCGCAGATTTTAGTCGCCCCAGAGCAGGCAGGGTTCATCCCTGAGCGGAATCTCACTTACAATTTGTGCACGGTATTCGGGGCCATACAGCGTACTCAACAGGACAACGCGGCAGTCGCGGTCTTTTTAGACATGGAAAAGGCCTTCGACTCTGTTGAGTGGCCCTTCCTGCGGCTCGTTCTGACTCGGATGGGTTTGGGTCCGGTGTTTTTACAATTACTTGCGGTGTTGTATTGTCGGCCTTCGGCCAGAATCCGAATAGGCAGCTTGGTGACGGAGCCCTTTAATATTACCCGCGGGACGAGGCAGGGATGCCCGCTATCCCCGTTGCTATACGCTCTATCGGCGGAGCCACTGGCATGTGCACTACGCGAATATCATAGCCACAGGGGCCTAAAGCTGTCAAAGATTGAGCTCATAGTCTCCAACTACGCTGATGATACATTGCTGTATGTACGTGATCCTGAACATAATTTGTCCTCGGTTTTACGCGAGGTGGTGCACTTCGGCGCTCTCTCTGGACTAAGAGTTAACTGGCCTAAGTCGGTGGTTGCCCCGCTCACCCCTGCTACTAAACAATTCGATCTGGAATATCCTCTGCAGTGGTCCTCGGACCCGATCCGATACTTGGGTATAAAAGTACACCCTGACTCGGAGATAGTCTTTAAGGAGAATTACGGGGTGGCGGTCAGCCGACTTGAAGACGACGTGGAAAACTGGATCAGGCTGCCACTGTCTCTCCTGGGTCGAATCTCCATTATGAAAATGGTGGTTCTGCCGCGATTTTTGTTTCTATTTCTGAATATCCCCATGGTGCTGCCTATTTCGTTTTTTAGCCGGGTCACGACTTTGTTGATAAAACTAGCTTGGGCGGGCAAACAAGCACGAATAAAATGGCAAACGCTCACACTGCCGTATCACCTGGGGGGACTAGGAGCCCCGGATCTTAATCTATACTATAGAGCTGCGCAGAGCGTACATGCATACCACTGGATTCATGGTCCTCCGGATGCCCCCCACTTGCGCTTGGAGGCGCTAGTGGCGGAGCCACTCCCTCTACCTGCATTGCTCAGTGAGGAAGCCGATCGTAGGACAGGCATATTGGATTCCATAAATACTACGCGGCATGCCTGGCGCTTCCTGCTGCAGCAGAGGGCGGGCGCCCTGTTGTACTCCCCGGTTATGCCCCTGGACTGGGTCCGCTGGTTGCGACCCTGCAGAGACAGGGGGGTGGTACAGGCGTTGAACTCCCTGAATATACAGACGGCGGGGGACTTGTTTCATAATGGCGTGGTAAAACGGTGGGAGGACCTAGGCCAATAGGAAACCCCTCCTACTGTGCTACAGTGTTTCCAGTTCCACAGAACCAGGCATGCATTGCGCGGCTTGCTGGGGAACGATCTGCTAGAGCCTCCTGAAGTTGAGGAGTTGACCTATGTTATCAAGGCCCCGACGCCGCGCAAGATAGTTTCTACAGTGTATAGGATGGCTATGTCCCATAAGGCGAACCAGTACACTAAGGCACGGCTGGAATGGCAACGCGATATACAACAGTCGATAGACGATGCCATGTGGACATATTGTTGTACTAGTACACGAAGAATATCGCTTAATGGTAGACACAGACTCGTTCATTTTAAGTATCTCCAAAGGGTGTATTATACGCCAGAGAGATTGCACAGGTATGGGCTAAGGGACACCCCCGCCTGTGACAGATGCACGGAAGCGAGGGCCGACTTTCTGCACGTAGCCTGGGGCTACCCCAGAATATACAAATTTTGGGAAGGGGTTTTTAGTGAATTAGCAGAAATCACTGGCTCGGAGCTTTCACCGGACCCTGCTTTAGCATTACTGGGATATTCCAAGGCGATACCGAGAGCGCAGCGCAAATTGGTAGATATGGCTTTACTACTGGCGAAGCGTAGAGTAGCGATCCATTGGCTCCGAGGTCCTACCCCCACAATGAGACAGTGGTCACATGACATGCTTTACTGTTGCACGCAGACGGAGAATTTTAGTGAATTGTTACCCCCCAGGAGCCGACCAAATAACGTCTGGGGACTGTACGTGACATATATTGCTGCCACGGCGCCGGAACAGGCTGAGGATACAGGTGCTAACTCCCCGACTGCCCCTTAATGTACCAGAGGCTTGAAATCACCCCCTCCCCCCACCCCCTCCCCCTTTATCTTATTCCACCCCCCCCTTTGTCCCCCCCCCCACCCCCTGACAGTACCTTTGTTTGAATGTGAACACAATACGAGGAGCTGGGGTCGTTATTGTATTGCGGCCTCTGGGGGCTAGTATAGAAGTGACTTATATTGGTAGTACTGGGTCAAGTGTATAATTTATGGCTTTTACCCACAATATGATGCGGGAAAGTGAAGGAACTGATGGTGCAGTGGCTGAATGTTCCAATGATACAGTGCATGTGCTTTTCTTTACAGTAATTAAGATGTCGCTCCTTGCTTATTGTTTTGTTATGTAAAAATTTTTGAGAAATAAAGAAATAAAAAAAAATTTAAAAAAAATTGTTAGTCGCTGAAACTCATACATGCATTAGTGCAATAGCAATGCATTTACTAGACATAAGCATGATGGAGTCAGTTTAGTTTTTGCGTTTGCAGCCTAGGCACCCACAAATGTATTCACCAGGCACAGCACTGAAATAAGAAGATAAATATGTCAGGCCTTTGACAAAATCTATTATTTAGAAAGTTTTGCGCCGCTAAGAACCTTACAACAATGTATACGATGAATTCCTTACAATAGTAGGTGTGCTGAAGATGGTAGACGGCAGGCATTGTATTCTCTTCTATGAATGACACTGATTTGGGAACTTCTCATGAAGGAGGCCTACAACTTGGGCTAGTGCAGGCACTTTCTTTGACATGCATTATGACTAGGTAACACTGCTTTGTACATCCTTCTTCACCTTCATGCCAAAATTTACTAAAGGATCCAATTAAGTGGGTTGCTTTGTTACAATATTAAAAATTGTTATTTCCAAATGTATGCAACAAACAAATAAAATATCCTACTCGCTTGTATGGCTTTTTAAAACAAAAAAATTCATGTTGCATTTGGGCAACTGTGCTGGACCTCATGTATAAAAGCCCTTTGTCCCTCTATTTGTGAATACAGACCCAAAGCGCCCACTAAGAATTAAAACCGACCACACCTCTTCACAATCCCAGTGGGCCCCACCCTCTGCACCCGAGAATCCGGGAGATACCTAGTGTGATATACAGCGCAGCGCAATGGGAAAACGGACAGAACCCAATCTAAACTACACTTCGAGCAGTCGAAGAAGACAGCCGAAAACAGCACGGACGAACAGCACGCTACCCAAACGACCATGACGGCTACGAGCGCCGAAAACACTGTAGATTTCCAATCCATGTTCTCGACAATCCAGGCCACCCTGTCTAACATTGATGGCAAAATAGACTCCTTGACCTACTGAGTAGACCGCATGTCCGAACGCCTAGACAGACACACAGAAAGGATAGACATGGCGGAGCGCCGGATCTCAGATGCGGAGGATGCACAACGCCAAATGGAAACCAAACAGGGGAAAATAGACAAAACTTTAACAGCATTAATGGCGAAGTCAGAAGATTTGGAAGCGAGATCTCGCCGTAATAATCTCCGCTTCATGGGAATAGCGGAGACAACGAACATGGGAAACATGGAACGCTACATTGAGAACTTGTTGATCACGCTCTTGGGTAAAGAAACTTTCTCCGAAGTTTTCATCATCGAGAGGGCGCATAGTTCCCTTGCTCCACCACCACCAGGTGCTCGGCCGCGACCGATCATTGCGAAACTCCTGAATTATAGGGACCGTGATGCGGTGCTTCGCAAGGCCCGTGAAGTAGGCAGCCTGAAACACGAAGGGATGGAAATCTCTATTTACCCGGATTTCACGCCGCAAGTCCAAGTGGCGAGAAAGAAATTCCTGGCAGTAAAAAAGAAACTACGCGAACAAAACATCCCATACGTAATGATCTACCCAGCCCGCCTGCGGGTAACGGACGGAGGCAAGAGTACAATCTACAACGAGCCTAAGGAGGTGCTCAAATACTTGCAACAGAAGGGATCCCGGAGCGCGCGCAGGAGATCACCCAGAGGCGATCCAGAAGAGCAGGCGGGCACCTCGGACGTTGAATAACACTGTTTGCCCTCTCTGATCTGCTCGCAGATGCTGAGACAGCGACCAAGGGCTACTCCAGTCAAATAACATTTGGACACAGATAAGTGCTAATGATGTCACCATGATTTTATGGTTAAAACAGAGATGTAAGTGTGTAGCAGACGCATGTGTAGTAAAGGAGGCTGGACACTACAGTAGCTGGTGATATCGACAGGGGGCCGTTTGCCCTTCGGAAATAGTAGGTTAAGATGACTGTGATATTATTTAGGATTAGACAGGCAACCCCCCGTGTGTCGAAGGCACCGGGGTTACCGGCTGGCAGCTCCCGCCAACCTGTGTGCACCACAAAGTATTAAAGTTTCGTTAAGGGACTGTTTGGGGGGTGGTGGGGATTGGAACAAGTTTTTTGGGATTGTCTTCGCTGTAATTGGGATGGCGAAGTGGGAGGGGGAAGGGAGGGGTGACAATTTAATGAAAATGGTCAGTGACGAGATGACAGATAACACACATGCTACAGGAAACACATACTTCGGGCACCACCTTGCGCATCCAATACCTATTAGAAAATGAATAACAGACCACAACTCACCAGAACCTTGACCCTCATGACGTGGAATGTACGAGGCCTGAAAAACCCGCAGAAAATTCGTAAAATCCTTGCATACTTTGATCGTCATAAAGTGGACGTGGCCTGAATTCAGGAGACACATCTCACTGAAGCCACAGAGCGTAGGATAGGCACGCGCTGGGCAACGTATAGACTAGCGTCCTCCTATTCTACATATGCTAGGGGAGTACTGCTTCTTATTATGCGCGGCACACCATTTACTCTGCTGCACTCAATAAGGGATGACCAAGGCAGATATGTCATAATTCAGGGAAACTTTGGAGGAACAGCCCTGACCATTGTCACCACATATGGCCCAAACACAGACGACCCCTCCTTTTTTGTACAAATATGGGCTAAATTGCGCACTTTACCACCAACGGCGATACTTTGGGGGGGAGACTTTAACACCTGTCTTGACCCATCCATGGACAGGTCCACGTGCACTGACAGGTACGGGAAACAGTCCGCAAAAGCGCTCAGGGAAGGTATGGAGGAATGTGCAATGATGGATATATGGCGACTGCGTCATCCAGGACAGAGAGAGGGCACTTGCATATCTACTACCCACAACACATGGTCCAGAATTGATTTCTGGATAGCCACAAACGATGTCTGCACATGGACAACATCAATAGCACACATGCCTACAACTTTATTGGATCATGCACCGGTGCGCATTGAATTGGCAATCCCCATGCATACTCCAAGACAGTACATGTGGCGTCTACAACAAGGCGCAATGTTAGATCAGGTGTTTAGAGTTGAACTACGGCAAGCCATCACAGACTATTTTGACAGAAATGTAGGCTCAGTGGATAGTGCTGGGACGCTTTGGGAAGCTTTCAAAGTGACTATCCGGGGATTTTGCATAGGCAAACATACAGGTATACTGAAAGACATCCAAAGACAGCTGTCCATTGTTGAACAAGATATCAAACAATTAGAAACAGAATACATGACCACTTTAGATTCTAAGATATTGGTGGAAATCAGACCCAAAATAGACACATATCATGAGTTCGCAGAGAACGAGACCAAATATCTCTCACAAAGACACACAGCACGTAAACATGGGGAAGGGGGCCGTCCGGGACGCTCGCTTTCCAGTAGGATACGTCCCGCGCAAGCAGGGCCCTACATTACCCAGATAGTAGACGTGCAGGATGCACCTAAATATGACACCCCTTCCATTATAGGTCGCTTCTCAGAATATTATGCACATTTATACTCCACTGGGTCAAACATGTCCACAACAGAGATTAATGAGTATTTGGAAGATATTGCCTTAGCATGGCTATCCGATAAACATTGTGAATATTTTTGTCAACACATCACTGAAGATGAGATAAAAGAAGCAATAAACTCCCTTCCAAATGCTAGAGCCCCTGGCATGGATGGGCTACCCGGGAAATTTTATAAAGAATATAAAGACCTATTAATCCTACACCTTGCTGCAATGTACGAAGAGGCATATGAAAAAGCCAGGCTGCCGGCATCATCACGAGAGGCTCTGCTGATCACCCTTCTTAAACCAGACAAAGATCCAGTAAAATGTGAATCATACCGCCCACTATCGTTAATAAATATAGACGCCAAAATACTAGCAAAAATCATTGCACTAAGGCTACAGCCCTTAATGCGGAACCTGGTACTGCCGGATCAAGCCGGTTTTATACCGACAAGGTCCACAACGCAAAACCTGAGAACCATATTCGCCATGTTTCACCTGTTGAATCCCGAGCTGCCGGCAGCTGCGGCCCTATTGGACGTAGCGAAGGCTTTTGACTCCGTGGAATGGCCCTATATGTTCACCGTGCTGAGGAGGATGGGATTTCCTGAGCCGTTCTTGCGCTGGATAACGCTATTATACACAGAGCCATGTGCACGACTAAGAGTGAATGGAACCACATCTGAACCTATTAATATATACCGTGGGACGAGGCAAGTGTGCCCACTGTCACCACTTTTATTTACACTGGCATTGGAACCACTAGCATGTAAGATTAGGCAAAAACATGCAGACACCGCACTACAGTTCCAGCTCCAACCAGTCAGTATATCAATGTATGCTGATGACATGGTCCTTTATACAAGATACCCAGGGGATAATTTAAATAAACTTATCAGAGAATATATCAAATTCGAAAACTATTCAGGACTCTGTATAAACTGGGACAAATCTGTGGTAATACCGCTCACCCCAGCCACAACAACACCAGCATTAGACTACCCACTGCAATGGCGGTAGGAACCGGTGAAGTATCTGGGCATCTGAATACACCGCGATCCGGAACTTGTGATCTGTGAAAACTATGGTAGAGCCATGTCCAAGCTAGAAGAACAGATAGATAGGTGGATTAAACTACCGCTGTCACTAGCTGACAGGATCACAATACAGAAAATGGTGGTACTGCCTAGATTCCTTTACCTATTCATGAATATACCGATATGGATTACACAATCACTGTTTGCTAAACTGCGCACCGCCATGCTCAAGCTAACGTGGGCAGGTAAACAGGCAAGAGTGGGGTGGCAGGAACTGACCAGACCATACATTCAGGGGGGCTTCGGAGCACCAGATTTGCAGCTATACTATTACTGCGCGCAGGCGCAGCACGCCCACTACTGGTTGCACCCACACGGTCACATACAGCACATAGCAGTAGAACACGAGTGCGTACATCCGACCCCTTTGGTTACCTTTATATCGGAACCGAGACAGAGTACCCCGAGAGCTGAAATACACTCAGTTAACTGTACCTCGAGAGCATGGCATACGTTGGCGACACGTGCGCATAAACTCCCGACATACGCACCGGCGCTGCCCATGCACCATCATCCACGAATAACAGTGATGCAGGAACGGAAGATGCCAAACTTGCTGGGGGAGATGGGCCTCTGTAACATGGGTGACGTTTTCCCACACGGTCAATTTGTATCACAAACTGACGCATCCCTTAGTGCACACCGTACACCTTTAAAGATATTCGCGTACTTGCGCCTGCGGATGTCAGTGAAGGACCTCTACCCAACATTCCCAGACGAACCACCGACACATAATGCGCTGCAGATCCTACTAACAGCACCGACACGACAGCGCCTAGTTACACGACTATACAAGGCGGCTCAATATGAGCAATTTAGAGAACAAGATAAACCCCTAAAGAGATGGGAGGAGACACTTGGCAGCACCATTGAAAAAAAGGACTGGGAATACAGCTGCGCACAGATGCAAATGCTCACACCCAGTTGCAACCTGCGCATTATACACTTCAAATTTCGACACCAAGTATATTATACACCGGCGCAGCTGCATAAATTTGGTTTACGTACAGATGATAGATGTCACAGATGCAGCGCGCCGGGTGCAGATTTTTTACACTTGGCATGGGCATGCCCTAAGCTCCAACCATATTGGCAAGAAGTGACCAATACACTTACTCTCATGCTGGCGGAACAGGTACCCAATGAGCCTCTGGTGTGTCTACTGGGCATTTACAGGACCCGACTGGCTCGCAGACGTAAACTGCTGGCGGTGGCATTGCTGTTGGCCAAGAGACGCATAGCTATGCGCTGGGGGAGTAGACACACACCACAGTGTAAAGACTGGGTTACAGACATGACATAATGCAAGGAGACGCTGGAAACATATGCGGAGGAACTACCACAAGCCTCCGGACGCAGGGACTTTTGGGACCCACTTGTCAGATCTTATCTCAGATCCACACAAACAGATCATTGAACATACACTATAATGGGGAAATGTAATACATAATGTATGAGTTACTATACTCAAATATGTCACGGAACATGGGGTTGAAAAGACTGAATGCAGCAGAATGTAAACACTGTGGCCTAGGTCTGCTAAAGATGTATCAAGGCGAAGTATTAAGATGTAGTGTGAACAAATGAATACTCAAAAATGTAAGAATTCTGTTAAACACGTCACTATTGGCTTGATATGCACGGACGTTGTAAATACTTGTAAGTACAATGCGGAACTCTGTATTCTTTAACTGACCAGAATAAATAAATTAAAAAAACAAAAACAAATGGGATGTAGTGGTGAATGTAAGCACAGAAATTCCTATCCATAATGATAAATGCATTATGATTGTGTCCTGTCATTTCTAGGAAGCACATTTTCCATCAAAATGTTGTTTGGAAGCTAATAAATGACAGACAACAACTTTAGGTGGGCGGTCTGGGTTTGTTACTTAGGAATGTGCTAGACATTATTTGTTCTTATTGTTTGGTCGTCTGCAAAGGCTCTAGTGAATTCATCAAATGGATGACAGTTTTTAACAGGGCCCAGATGTAGTAGCTTCTGCAGCTCTAGAAGTGATTGTCTGCCCAGTTAGATTCACGAATAGAGCTATATTTGTGTAACAGCCATACTGTTCAGTTATAAAACATAAAGCCGCAGGATTCTTCCAAGGGCTGGTCTAGCCCCAATGTTGTACTTGTCTTTTTCCTGCAGAGCGGAGCGGGACACTTTCACAGGCTGTCCGAGGCCCCAGGCAGCTCCTACCTCTACCGCATACATACCGCTGGGGTGGGACTCAGTCCCCCAGCAGGCCTTGTTCTCGGCGCAGGAGATTACGTCTTCCTCCCGGTGACACAAGATCAGCCGCGCACTCCCGCAGCGCGGGATGCGCGCGGGCGTGCTCGGGCCGTGACCGGGCCAAGGGCGGGCCCGTCTGCGCCAGTCCGCGGCTGGACAAGGCTGTGCTGGGCCACCCCCCCCTTGTATCTACTAAAGAAAACAACGGTAAGAAATCTGCACTTCTCTTATCACATATATTTATGATACCAAATTTGGGAGTAAAACGCTTAGTAATAGGTAAAAGGAAGCTCACGGTGACCTCCACTGGCAGTGGAAGTAATAGTGTACCAATAACTAACTATCTGAAAAGTGCTATGGGCCTAATTAATAACGAAATTGTTCATGCGGAGGAGCGTCTTGCCGCCACTAAAACAGCGTTAAATGCAGCCTTAAAAGAAACCAGGGCCGACATAGTGACAATTGAGACTGGTCTGAGCACATCGGATATCAACAAGAATAGGGGGCATGGCGTATTGAATCTGAAACCTACAAAAGAAGGCCCATATGTCTCATCCTTACCGCTGGAAATATCTTTGTTGTCAAATGGCACTGACTCGGTTTCTCCCCCCACTGAAAAGTGCAAACAACAGCCCGCAAAACCAGCAACTATACTTTTAACCCAGTCAACGAAAATCAAACAAAAGAAAGGGAAAAGGGGCAGGGGTGGCGCAAACAACCACCTACACTCAAGGCCTTGAAACTCTCTTTAAAACACTTCATGGGAAAATTGATAGCATCGAAAGAAGACTAACGGAAATTAAATCAGTTAAAACAGATGTTACCCAACTTACAAAATTGATTATGGATTTATTGACTTCTAAAAAATCCCCTAGTGTAACGTCTGGTAGAGCCCCGGACAATAAGATTAACGAGGGGCATTGTCTTTCTGCAACAACTGATAAAACCTACATAACGACCCCGCTCCCAATAAAGGAGGCCTTTGCCACACAACCTGCTATACAACCTGCCTCACAACCCAGTCATCAAAACCTATTTAATATGGATCTAGCAGGATCTGATGGCAATAATTATGGGACTGAATCTGTCGCGAACTGTAGGCCACTGAAGCCCTGCAAGGACTCCCTACATCTACAACCTCAGGCTACCCCTTAAGTAATCGTATTAAAATAAATTCCGAAGTTGGTAGATAAGCCCATAGAGACCTGGGAGACCTTGAAGAACAAGATCGTACACTGGTTTGCTACTAATACCAACTGTAGTACCAATCTCCTTTTTCAGAATATAATCATAATAAGACGAGTAAATTGGGTTGGCAGCATGAGGAAGTGCTGTCAAGCGGACTGCATTGTTGTAACTTTTCGCAGCCCTGGGGTTGTAAGGGTTGTAAGGGCATTGATTGATGAATTTTCTGCCAAATATGTAAGATCATTTAATTATGCTAATGACAGGTATTATTATAATCCTGTATACGAGCAACCATCTCTCATTAGTAAAATCCCTCTCTGCACAGACCTGTATACGGCACTACCTCTTTCCAATAGGTTTTTACCCCTAAGAGGTTGTAGTGAGCTTGACTGACTGCCAGAGGAAGAAGAGCGGTCGACATGCATTAAACATGCAACTTCATCCTCTAGCCCCACTAATAATAACCTAAACCGACATCTACCACATGGAACTTTGACCATTATATCATGGAATGTGGCCGGGGTGAGAAATAAGCTAAACGATAGAGATTGGCTTAAGGTCATAAAAAATTGCTCATTTACCTTTCTCCAAGAAACTTGGCACACTGAACCTTTCTATATTGATGGTTTTAAAACGGTTTCTACCCCAGCTATTCCTTCAAAGACAGGGAGAGCCAAGGGAGGCCTGGCAGTATTGGTCTCGGTCACATCGCCACTGATTTTAAAGAAAGCCTATGCTAACTCGCAGTTTTTCCAGATTTTATATTTTTGCACTAAAAGAAAACAGTGTATATTAATTATACATTTTTATAACAATATATTTGATAGCACTAGACACAAGGTAATCATGTCTTTGGAGGAGGAACTAGATAATTTTTTAAAAGACATAAGGGCAGACTACCTGCTTATTTGGGCAGGTGATTTTAATAGTGAGAAATGTAAAAACTTAAACGGGGAACATTGTGGTCATAGGAACGAACAGGGTGTTTCTTGCTCCCACTTCCCCCATAATGCATATGGAGATACAATTAACAGCGCAATGTATAAATATAACCTAGAACTCATAGAGCTACTTGAAAGAAAGGGTGAAGTTGCCGTTCAAACTTATGAAGGAGCAAGATTCTCGTCGAATATTGATCATGTTTTAATCTCAGGAAACTGCAAGGGCCTAGTTAAAAATTTTGAAGTACAGGTAAGCCCGTTTAGTGACGATCACCCACTATTCCTGGTGCTGAAGTTAAGCCCGATGCTCCAGGAAAAGGTGTGTTTAACATCCAATATTAAAACCCAAGGAGAAAATTGCACTTCTATAAAATGGTCAGGTGTCAACCCCATAGAATTCATGGATAATTTAATCGACAAAAACCATGAAGATATAAATATTTGCTTGGGGGGATACTCCTTAAACTTACATGTTATAACGGCATTTTGTAAAATAGCGGTGGCAATCTCTAGAGATTTAAAATCAAAAAATAAGAAGCATGCCTATTCTCATCCCAGATGGTTTGACCAACAGTGCTCTAAAATAAATCAAGAACTAAAAGAAGCATTAAAAGCTACACTTAGGGACAGGGAAAAGGTGCGTACGCTACGAAAAACCTATAAGCAAAGACTAAACACAAGGAAAGTCGAAATCAGGGAACTAGCATGGGATAAGCTGGTCCAGGCGGCAAAGACACGGGATACAACATTATTCTGGAAGACACTAGACCATCCCTTTTTTAAGGAACAGTCAGCCATTAAGATCGAGACCCTAGTACCACCTGAAGAATGGTTAATACACTTCGAACATATATTTAACCCCAATAAAGAGGACTCCCTAATCCCTGATAACAGTAATATTATAACTGTTGCCCCCCCCCCCAATTTTGCCCCTATTACTTTATATGAAATTAAAACTGCCTTAGATAAAAGTGCAAATGGTAAGGCGCCTGGCCTTGATGGGGTGCCCATCGACATTTTTAAAACCAACATAGACTTCTGGTCCCCAATTTTATTAAGAGTCTGCAACGCCACAGCTGGAGGCGTATTGCCCACTACTTGGGTGGAAAGTGTTATAGTCCCAATCTTCAAGAAGGGATATGGAGGGGATGCAAAATGCTACCGCCCTATATCCCTACTTGACTCAACATCTAAATTAATGGGAAGAATCCTTTTAGAAAGTTTAGAAAGTTGGGTAAGTGAAAATAATATTCTTACAGAGTCCCAATATGGATTCAGAAGGGGTATAGGGACTGTTGAGCAGTGTGTCAACCTCGAATTGTTGATTGGGAAATACACCCTTGCTAAAGAGGGCAAACTACATCTTTGTTTCGTAGATCTTATGAGTGTATTTGATTTAGTTAACCATGCAAAACTATGGCAGACCTTAATAAGGATGGGTGCCCCAAAAGATATTATAATTTATCTGTCACAAATTTATCCCTTACTAACCTCAAGAGTTCGTTATGGCCCTAAAGGTGAATGCACCCCCCGTTTTAGAGTTACCTGAGGTATAAGGCAAGGTTGCGTTCTTGCACCACTTTTATTCTCTCTTTATATTAATAATGTTGATATATCTTTGCAAAATCTGAATGCTGACGCCCCCAGAGTTGGCATCCGTGTTACACCAGTCCTTTTGTATGCAGACGACGCAGTCCTGCTATCAAGGACAGCAAATGGGCTCCAATACTTAATTAAAAATTTTGCATTATTTATGAATGAAAAAGATTTAATACTTAACCTCAGTAAAACATTCATAATGACACGTGGAAAAGGGAAAACTAAATGTAGAAACCATCATGTCGAAGGTGTGCACATTGAAAGAACATCCTCTTTTTCATATTTAGGACTCCTTTTTACATGGCATTGAAGTTGGGGCGCATATATTGATCTTTGCAAATTGAAATTCATACGATTAGTCAAGGCTATTTTTAGATTTTCAAAAAAATTGGGAACAAACCAGTTAGGGAAATTTTGACCCTATACAGGAGCAAATGCCTTAGAAACATGTTATGGAGCGGCACTATGGGGGACAGCTAACCATACTTTACTACAAACCCAGAAAAATAAATGTTCAAGGAGGCTTTTAGCAGGTCCCAATTCCACCCCTTCATATATAGCCCGTTGTCAGTCCCCTATATTAGTGATTATATTAGTACAGCAGCTCTTATGTTTTGGTATGGGATCTGGACCAAAGAGGGGACTAAATTCATAAAGGAGATCATAATGAACTGCCTTGCCCTTGATCACTACAAAAAAATCCCCTGGCTGCAGTACATTCACAACTTTTTAATTGAGTGTAAGGTGGATGCCGACTTTAAAGACCCCATGTCCATCCAGAATTATAGCACAAGGGGCCTAAAATTGAGGCTTGCAAGGTCAAGAGAAGCATTGAGAGATACAGTGGCAAATTCTAAACAGACGAATAAATTATATTGTGAAGGTCAACTATCATAGGGCACCCAACCATACCTATTGTCGACAAGAAATTTACAACATAGGTTTTATCTAACGAGGCTTCGACTGGGTATCCTCCATCACCTGATTGCATTCCCTATAATGGGCAAGTGGAATCGAAACCTCCCAAATTGCCCTTCTGATGGAAAATCACCACAGACAATACTGCACTTTATACTCTTTTGTAATTTTTATAGAGACATTAGGACATTAGGAAGCACGTAATTTATTGATTGTAAACTGTATTTTTATAAAAATGCTTTTAATTATATCTGCAGCTTAGAATATGAAAAAGTTTGTGTTAGACTTGGCATCTTTTGGCGTGTTTCCCCTGACGTTTTGCTTTCTGACCTCCTGTTTTTGACTCTGTTTTTGCTGGTGTAATGATTCTGCGCACTGTCCTCACTGCTGTCCAGTGGGAAAGTGCAAGTGCTCCTGTAGAAAGTGTGTTATGGATTGGTGTTTCCATGATTGGCCTATTTGATTTATGTGTCAGTCCCTAGTAAAGTGCACTGCGAGTGCCAGGGCCTATAAATCAAATGCTGTTGGTGGGCTGCAGCACTGGATTGAGCCACCCATGCAAACAGCCCATACAGTGGAACTCTGGCCTGCCATGGCAGAGCCTGTGTGCAGCCTGGGGCTGCCATGTCGACTTGGCAAGTGCACACACTTGCCAGTCCCTAAACCTTCCCTTTTCTACATGTTAGTCACCCCTAAGGTAGGCCCAAGGTACCCCTGTGGGCAGGGTGCATTGTATGTGAAAGGTAGGACATGCCCTGGTGTGTGTGGCATGTCCTGATAGTGAAATACAGCCTACTTCGTTTTTCACTATTGCAAGGCTACCTGTTCCCCTTAGGCCAGAATGGGCAGTTTGATTGTTACATCCTATGATCCTAACTGACCCAGGGAACATGGTAGAAATTCGAGTTTAGTATGCCTGAACTCAGAATGATAAAATGCATCTTTTAGTGAAGTTGGTTTTAACATTCTGTGTTTGAAAATACCACTTTTAGAAAGTAGGTATTTTCTTGTCTAACCATCCAAGCCTGCCTCTGCTAGGTTGTGTATTCCTTGTCTGGAGTGTGAGTGACAGGGGCTGGGGGATTCCAGGAGACAGGGTGAGTCAGCACAGGGCTGAATAGCAAGATCTACATGTAGATGGGTGGGAGGAGTTGCACCTGGGACCTGAATAGGGCTGTGCCTTCCCTCCACAATGCTGGCTCCACCTCCTGTGGGGTGTCTGATGTCCCTGGCCTACACTGCAAAAGGAAAGAAGGAGTCTTGTCAACAAAGTGCTCCAGGACTGACCAGAACTGGTTTGGACTAGGCAAAGGCCTCTCTGCCTTCAGAGAACAAAGAGAAATTGAGGATAAAAAGGGGGACCCAAACCCCAGAACTTTTTAACTCTTTTGGACCAAGAAGACTGCCAAGAAGAAGAGCTGGAGAAGCTGTGAGGAGGAACTACCACTTTGCTGTGTGCTTTGCTGTGTTGACCTGCAGTGGCTGCTTCTGTCTTGGGCAGTGAAAGGACTGGACTGAACTTTCTACAATCTACTTTGTGAGTTTCTCCAAGGGCTTGAGGAAGAGCTTGCCCCCTGTTCAAGAAGTCTCAGGAACAGCAAAGACTTCAAGCCCGATGCCGTCTACGACACCGCTGCCGACTCCGTGTCCTGAAGGCACCGCAGAGGGCACCGCCGCAATGCTGCACCGCGACCCTGGTCTCACCGACGACGCCTGCTGACGCCGCCACTGAGCCGCTGCTCGCACCGCGACCTGTGGGCACCGCACTCTGCACCGCCTCGCTTCACGACGACGTCTTGGTATCCCCGACGACGCCGCTCCACGCCGGACTCGACGCCGCTGCTTGCACCGTGGTTCGAGGGCACCGCTCGTACAGTTACACGACGCACCGCCCTCATCCCGCACCGCAGCCTTGGCCTGCCGGTGCCATCGACTCCAGTTCGTCAGCCGACGACAGCACTTCAGCAACGACGACGCCGCTGCTGCACCGTGACGAGCACCGCCTTCACCTCACACCGCGACCCTGGTCTCACCGACGACGCCATCTGACGCCGCCACCGAGCCGCTGCTCGAACCGCGACCTGAGGGCACTGCACGCCGCACCGCTGCACTTCGCACCGCAGCACCCGACGCCTGCCGACGCAAGCGCTCCTGACTTCACCAGAGAGGAGTTCGATCTGCAACGCGTGTGACTTCGAGGGCCCCGACGGCGCCTGCACCGACCTCCGGAACCGACGCCTGCAGACGCCGTGTTTTCGGAAGCTCACCGCGAGGTCATCGACGCCCTGCATTTCTGAAAGGTACTGTTTGCGGGTCTTCCCGACACTGTAGCTGACCCGCGACATCGCGGTCAGCCAGAACTGTTTGGATTTGTTTGTTCACGACGCCGTGATAGCCCCGGACGGAGCTATCGACATCAAGGAACTGTTTCTAAGGATACTGTGATAACTGAAGATTTTTAAAGTACTGTACTGTGGATTTTTATCGTATTGGTCTTGTTTTAAGTATATAAAAATATTGGATATTTTTCTAAACTGGTGTGGTGTCCTTTTGTAGTGCTTACACTGTATTACTGTTGGTTATGTGCAAATGCTTTACACACTGCCTCTAAGATAAGCCTGACTGCTCGTGCCAAGCTACCAAGGGGGTGAGCAGGGGTTATTTTAGGAGTGTAACTCCCTTATCCTGACTAGGAAGAAGGGTCCCTACTTGGACAAAGGTGCAAGCCCTTGCCAACTAGAGACCCCCATTTCTAACATTGGTTGGCAGCGGTGAGGATAGAACTTGTGTTTGCACTTGACTTACAGTGATTGGTGTGCACTACTACCATATCGCAGACCATTAAGTACCACCTACAGGTTCTTTTCTTTTTTGGCCTATTTTTGATCTTGCCAGTTTGAACTTGCTACTTCAACATGCCTGAATCTATAGTATCATCAAATGCATCAGTAGAAATTGCCTTTGAGGAGGATCGATTGGAAGCCTACAATGTCAAGGAGTTAAAATCGATTTGCAAGAACCTGAAAGTCCAGGTCAGAGGCCTCACCAGGAAGGATGAGCTACAAAAGGCGCTGAGGGCCTGGGTAGCAGCCAGACATGCCAGTGGGCAATCTGGTGACCTCAGTGGAGAGATGGAGGAGCCTGTTCCTAGGGTGGATGTACTTTTAGGAGGAGGGGAGCCCTCCAGGCCAGGCAGCAGTAGCTTGTCCCCAGAGGAGCTGGAGGACAGGCGGGAAGCAAAGAAGTTTGAATTAGAGAAACTCAGAATAGAAAGTGAGAGGGAAGACAAGAGAATAGCCATGGAGGAAAGGAAAATGATGTTAGATCATGAGAGAATTATCAAGGAGCTGGAGCTAAAGAGTAGAACCGGCTCAGATGGTGGCAGCAACGCTTCAGCACACACATCCCCAAGAACGTAGGTAAAGAGTACAAAAAGGGTGATAACATACAAAGGTGGTTTCAAGGTTACGAGTCGTCTATTCATATGAATGGGGTCCCTGAAAGGAACTGGGGGCAGGTTTGTGGCCTCTCTTTCCAGAAGAAGCTAGGGATACCCTGATAGCTTTGGGTAAGGGGCAGGACCTCACCTATGCTGACATGAAAGACGCTCTCCTCACTAGATATGGGCTCACTCCTGAGAAGTACAGGGATCAGTTTAGGTCCAGTAAAAAGTCTGAGGCCAACACTTGGTTGGAATGTGTGGATATGTTCTGTAGGTCGCTGGATGGTTGGGTGAAGGGCAGTAATGTAACAGATTTTCAGGGGCTCTACAATTTGATTGCATGGGAGCACTTGTCTAGTCTATGTTTTGCAGATCTGCGCCAGCACCTAGTTGATAGTAAGCTAACTGACCCCAGGAAGCTTGGTATGGAGGCGGACCGCTGGGTGAGTACCAGGGTCCACAAGAAAGCGTTTGGGGGAAACTCAGCCAAAGGTGGGCAGGGTCCCCAGCAGAAAAGTGGGGGGGACAAGGGTAAAGCACAGGAGTTCTCTAAAGGGCCCCAAACTAGTACCCAGGGTAAAGGTTCCCATCCCCCAGGTGATAAGAAGAAAGGAGTCCCTACAGGGAAGCCTGTTGAGACCGGCCCCGCAAGTGTTTTGCATGTGACCAGGTGGGTCACTTGAAGGGGGACCCCAAGTGCCCAAAAGGGACACAGCCACCCACCGGTGGACAGACCAAGGTATTGGCTAGTGTAGCGCTTGGGGAGGAGGGGTGCCCACAGGAGGGTGGGGATCCCGCAGAAATTTCCCTCGTCTCACTAGGGGACAGTGAGATGGTGCCAGGAAACCAGGTGCCCCCTAACACAAAGAAATATAGCACCTGGGTGACCATCAATGGGAACAGGGTAGAGGCTCTCAGAGATACTGGAGCCAGTGTGACCTCAGTCTGGTGTCACCTGGTCTCTGAGAAGCAGGTAGTCCCAGGGGCATTCCACCAAGTAGTTGCTGTAGACAACTCTGAGCGCCAGTGTATGGTGGCGCAGGTTCCCTTTGAATGGGGGGGGTCTCAGGTCCCTTGAGGGTGGTTGTGAGCCCTACCATGCCTGTAGATTGTCTGCTAGGTAACGACCTGGAGCAGTCCTTATGGAAGGATGTTGAGCTCAGGTCTCACTTGGAGATGCTTGGGTTGCCAGAGTGGGCATGCGTGTCTACTCGGTCGATGGCAGCCAGAAAGGGTGATCAAGAGGACTTGGAGCCTGGAACAATGGCTCAAGTCCCTGCCAAGAGGAAAGGCAGGGGGCGCGGGAAACCGGCCCCCAAAGTTCCCACGGACCGGGAGGAGGCGGACCTCGAGGGGGACGCCCCGGTGCCTACAGGGGAGCAGGTAGCTGAACTGGGAGACATCTCTGAGCTGACCCATTGGCAGCAAGAAGGGGGTCCCACCAGGGAGGAGTTCTGCAGGGAGCAGAACAAGTGCCCTACTCTGGAGGGTCTGCGGTGGCAGGCTGCAGACCAGGCAGCTGGTAATCAGTCCGGGTCACATCTGATCTACTGGGAGAATGGTCTCCTATACAGTGAGCCTAATGTTGCTGAGCCAGGGTCTGCCCGTGTGCTGGTGGTACCCCAGCGCTTCAGGACCTTCCTACTGGGTCTGGCTCATGACGTGCCTTTGGCAGGACATTTGGGGCAGGACAAGACCTTTGACAGGCTTGTCACCCACTTCTTTTGGCCCCAAATGCGAAGGCAGTCAGATGCACACTGTAGGTCGTGCCAAACTTGCCAGGCAAGTGGTAAGAGTGGGAGGAAGGTCAAAGCTCCTCTCCAACGTTTTCCTGTTGTTGGAACACCCTTTGAAAGGGGGGGGATGGATATTGTTGGGCCACTGGATCCCAAGACCGCCATGGGCAACAGGTATATCCTGGTCTTGGTGGACCATGCCACCCGGTACCCGGAGGCAATCCCTCTCAGGACAACGACGGCGCCAGTGGTGGGCCGGGCGTTAATGGGGATCTTTTCCCGTGTGGGCTTCCCCAGAGAGGGGGTTTCTGACAGGGGGACCAATTTCATATCCAAGTATATGACATCCCTGTGGAAGGAGTGTGGTGTAACCTACAAGTTCACCACTCCTTACCACCCACAAGGAAACGGTCTGGTGGAAAGATTCAACCAGACCTTGAAAGGCATGATCAAGGGTCTAACAGAACCCATGAGGCGTAAGTGGGACGTCCTCTTGCCATGCCTGCTCTTTGCATACAGGGAGGTGCCTCAGAAGTCTCTTGGGTATAGCCCCTTTGAGCTCCTGTATGGCCACCCTGTCAGAGGACCTCTGAGTTTGGTAAAGGAAGGCTGGGAGGCAGCTCCCAGGAAAACTCCCCAGGATGTGTTTAGTTACATGCTGGCCTTTAGAAACCAAACTGCCCGCTTCAGGAAACTCGCTCAGGCGAACCTAGAAGCAAGCCAGGAAGAAATGAAGAGGTGGTATGACCAGAATGCCACTCTGGTCGAATTTCAACCTGGGCAAAAGTGTGGGTCATGGCCCCAGTGGAACCGTGTGCCTTGCAGGACAAGTGGACTGGGCCATATGAGGTGGTGGAGCGCAAAAGTAACGTCACCTACCTGGTGGATTTGCAGACTCCAAGGAACCCTTTGAGGGTCCTTCACGTGAACCGCCTCAAGCCCCACTTCGAGAGGTCCGAAGTGAGTATGCTCTTGGCGACAGATGATGGGGTGGAAGAGGAGAGTGAGCCTCTCCTGACCTCCTGTCTACCAAGGAGCATGATGGGTCAGTGGAGGGTGTGATCCTCTCCCCTACATTGACTCAAGAGCAGCAGGGGGACTGTCGCCAGTTGTTGGGACAGTTGCCCCACTGTTCTCTCTGACCCCCGGTGTTACTCACTGGTGTACCCATGACGTGGACACTGGTGACAGCCCTCCTGTAAAGCACAAAATTTACAGGTTGACTGACCGGGTCAGGGCCAGCATCAAGGAGGAGGTCTCTAAGATGTTGGCGTTAGGGGTGATTGAGCCCTCCAACAGTCCTTGGGCCAGCCCAGTGGCCTTGGTCCCAAAGGCTGCTGCACCCGGTGCCACTCCAGAACTCCGGTTTTGTGTGGACTACCGTGGGCTCAATACTGTCACCAGGACTGACGCGCACCCCATCCCCAGAGCTGATGAGCTCATTGATCGGTTGGGAGCTGCCCGGTTCCTCAGCACGTTTGATTTAACGTCTGGGTACTGGCAGATTGCCTTAACCGATGGGGCCAAGGAGAGATCAGCATTCTCAACCCCAGAAGGTCATTACCAGTTTCGGGTGATGCCCTTTGGGTTGAAGAATGCCCCTGCCACCTTTCAGAGGTTGGTCAATCAGGTGTTGGCTGGACTGGAGGATTTCAGTGCTGCCTACCTGGATGACATTGCTGTGTTCAGTTCCAGCTGGGAAGAACATTTACAGCACCTTGAGAAAGTGTTGAGGGCTCTGCAAGGTGCAGGCCTCACGATCAAGGCCAGTAAGTGCCAGATCGGGCAGGGTTCTGTGGTGTACTTGGGACACCAGGTAGGAAGCGGCCAGGTGGCGCCCCTACAACCCAAGATTGACACCATTCTGGCTTGGGAGCCCCCAAGACCCAGCCAGAGGTGAGAGCCTTCTTAGGTCTCACCGGCTACTATAGGAGATTTGTTAAGGGCTATGGCACCATCGTTGCCCCCTTAACAGAGCTGACTTCGAAGAAGCAGCCCAGGAAGGTGATCTGGACTGAGTCCTGCCAGAAAGCTTTTGATGCCCTGAAGGCAGCCATGTGCACGGCGCCCGTGCTCAAGGCACCTGACTTCTCCAAAGAATTCGTCGTGCAGACTGACGCTTCAGAGCATGGTGTGGGAGCGGTGCTCTCACAACTGAACGAAGAGGGCCTGGATCAGCCTGTAGTCTTCCTTAGCAGGAGACTACTCCCCAGGGAACAGAGGTGGAGTGCCATAGAAAGGGAAGCTTTTGCTGTGGTCTGGGCACTGAAGAAGCTGAGACCATACCTGTTTGGGACTCACTTCCGGGTTCAGACAGACCACAGGCCCCTCAGATGGTTGATGCAAATGAGGGGTGAGAATCCAAAACTGCTGAGGTGGTCCATCTCCCTACAGGGAATGGACTTTACGGTGGAACACCGCCCTGGCACAGAACACGCCAACGCAGATGGTCTGTCCAGGTTCTTCCGCCTTAGTGAAGAGAACTCCCGGGAAGTTGGGTAGTTCTCCCTACTTTCAGCTGGAGGGGACATGTGCTAGACTTGGCATCTTTTGGCGTGTTTCCCCTGACTTTTTGCTTTCTGACCTCCTGTTTTTGACTCTGTTTTTGCTGGTGTAATGATTCTGCGCACTGTCCTCACTGCTGTCCAGTGGGAAAGTGCAAGTGCTCCTGTAGAAAGTGTGTTATGGATTGGTGTTTCCATGATTGGCCTATTTGATTTATGTGTCAGTCCCTAGTAAAGTGCACTGCGAGTGCCAGGGCCTATAAATCAAATGCTGTTGGTGGGCTGCAGCACTGGATTGTGCCACCCACGCAAACAGCCCGTAAAGTGGAACTCTGGCCTGCCATGGCAGAGCCTGTGTGCAGCCTGGGGCTGCCATGTCGACTTGGCAAGTGCACACACTTGCCAGTCCCTAAACCTTCCCTTTTCTACATGTTAGTCACCCCTAAGGTAGGCCCAAGGTACCCCTGTGGGCAGGGTGCATTGTATGTGAAAGGTAGGACATGCCCTGGTGTGTGTGGCATGTCCTGATAGCGAAATACAGCCTACTTCGTTTTTCACTATTGCAAGGCTACCTGTTCCCCATAGGCCAGAATGGGCAGTTTGATTGTTACATCCTATGATCCTAACTGACCCAGGGAACATGGTAGAAATTCGAGTTTAGTATGCCTGAACTCAGAATGATAAAATACATCTTTTAGTGAAGTTGGTTTTAGCAATCTGTGTTTGAAAATACCACTTTTAGAAAGTAGGTATTT
This sequence comes from Calotriton arnoldi, assembly GCA_963921515.1. Lineage (NCBI taxonomy): Eukaryota > Metazoa > Chordata > Amphibia > Caudata > Salamandridae > Calotriton > Calotriton arnoldi. The sequence continues at coordinate 1,516,321 of CAWUFW010004335.1, read as the reverse complement.
TCTTGTTTAACCATCCAAGCCTGCCTCTGCTAGGTTGTGTATTCCTTGTCTGGAGTGTGAGTGACAGGGGCTGGGGGATTCCAGGAGACAGGGTGAGTCAGCACAGGGCTGAATAGCAAGATCTACATGTAGATGGGTGGGAGGAGTTGCACCTGGGACCTGAATAGGGCTGTGCCTTCCCTCCACAATGCTGGCTCCACCTCCTGTGGTGTGTCTGATGTCCCTGGCCTACACTGCAAAAGGAAAGAAGGAGTCTTGTCAACAAAGTGCTCCAGGACTGACCAGAACTGGTTTGGACTAGGCAAAGGCCTCTCTGCCTTCAGAGAACAAAGAGAAATTGAGGATAAAAAGGGGGACCCAAACCCCAGAACTTTTGAACTCTTTTGGACCAAGAAGACTGCCAAGAAGAAGAGCTGGAGAAGCTGTGAGGAGGAACTACCACTTTGCTGTGTGCTTTGATGTGTTGGCCTGCAGTGGCTGCTTCTGTCTTGGGCAGTGAAAGGACTGGACTGAACTTTCTGCAATCTACTTTGTGAGTTTCTCCAAGGGCTTGAGGAAGAGCTTGCCCCCTGTTCAAGAAGTCTCAGGAACAGCAAAGACTTCAAGCCCAACGCCGTCTACGACACCGCTGCCGACTCCGTTTCCTGAAGGCACCGCAGAGAGCACCGCCGCAACGCCGCACCGCGACCCTGGTCTCACCGACGACACCTGCTGACGCCGCCACCGAGCCGCTGCTCGCACCGCGACCTGTGGGCACCGCACTCTGCACCGCCTCGCTTCACGACGACGTCTTGGTATCCCCGACGACGCTGCTCCACGCCGGACTCAACGCCGCTGCTTGTACCGTGGTTCGAGGGCACCGCTCGTACAGTTACACGATGCACCACCCTCATCCCGCACCTCAGCCTTGGCCTACCGACGCCGGTGCCATCGACTCCAGTTCGTCAGCCGACGACAGCGCTTCAGCAACGACGACGCCGCTGCTGCAACGTGACCTGCCAGCACCGTGACGAGCACCGCCTTCACCTCACACCGCGACCCTGGTCTCACCGACGACACCATCTGACGCCGCCACCGAGCCGCTGCTCGCACCGCGACCTGAGGGCACCGCACGCCGCACTGCAGCACTTCGCACCGCAGCACCCGACGCCTGCCGACGCCAGCGCTCCTGACTTCACCAGAGAGGAGTTCGATCTGCAACGCGTGTGACTTCGAGGGCCCCAACGGCCCCTGCACCGATCTCCGGAACCGACGCCTGCGGACGCCGTGTTTTCGGAAGCTCACCGCGAGGTCATCGACGCCCTGCATTTCTGAAAGGTACTGTTTGCGGGTCTTCCCGACACCGTAGCTGACCCGCGACGTCGCGGTCAGCCAGAACTGTTTGGATTTGTTTGTTCACGACGCCGTGATAGCCCCGGACGGAGCTATCGACATCAAGGAACTGTTTTTAAGGATACTGTGATAACTGAAGATTTTTAAAGTACTGTACTGTGGATTTTTATCGTATTGGTCTTGTTTTAAGTATATAAAAATATTGGATATTTTTCTAAACTGGTGTGGTGTCCTTTTGTAGTGCTTACACTGTATTACTGTTGGTTATGTGCAAATGCTTTACACACTGCCTCTAAGATAAGCCTGACTGCTCGTGCCAAGCTACCAAGGGGGTGAGCAGGGGTTATTTTAGGAGTGTAACTCCCTTATCTTGACTAGGAAGAAGGGTCCCTACTTGGACAAAGGTGCAAGCCCTTGCCAACTAGAGACCCCATTTCTAACAGTTTGTAATGCAGCAATTACTTTTGTACAAATGACGCTCAAAAGAAGAACAGACAATTCCCACCTGGAGGCCTTAAAGTATGAAAAAATCTAGGTCCTCTAGCAAAGATCGGCTTATTATCCATCAAATATTTTTAAAACTGATTCCTTTTTTGCTTCTGCAAAATACTTGAATTTTTTAACGATCTCCCTTAATGCCTGTATATTATTATGTATTATATTCTACCTTGTGTACTGTATAAACAAATATTATGCCAATCAAATAATGTAAACTTTTTTTAGAATGCTTTTACGATTGTATTTTATAAACCGAATAAAGCTTGATTGAATTGAATTAAAAATATAAAGCCACCCCTGAAGTAACACTCATCACAAATGTAATGCCAAGAATATAATCCCACCTTGTAGTCTTGCATAGTTTAAAAATACCTTAAGGATTGCTGTGCCATCAAAAATACTGTGCTACTAGAAATAATGCTCCAATATAATGCTATGTAATGGCCAGTGCAACTAAGAACACCATGCCATGGAACAAATGTACTCAAAATATTAGGCAATTTAATTCCCACAGATTACTAGATTGCAGAACTTGTACTAGTATTTTATGTGGTAGACATGTGTGCTCATAACAATTATATAATGAATTAAGGACAATTTTATGATATTATTTCCGGCATAAACCTGGAGAGGCGATCATAGTTAAGTGAACATATTTAGAGTATTAATGGTGGGATGCTTTATGAAGATGCTTAAGAATTCTTTTCTAGATATCGCTTGTTTCTTTTAAAAGATGTCTGCAAATTGAGCGAATGATGTGCTATTGTATTTACTGAAGTACTACAGCATTATCCTTATAAGTACCCAGCTTCTCTAACACAGCGGCTCTTAATAATTTCCAGTTTCACTCTAAAAGTATTGAGTCACTCCGAAACATGCCCTAAATAACAGCCACTCACAAACATTTTCATATGGGTCAATAAGTGTAGCCTATGTTGTGACCGAGGGCTGTGTTGATGCCAGCTACGGCGTGCAGAGTCAGTGGTGAAAAGAAAATGTCAATAGGGCTCTATGAGTCAAGGAGTTCATTTTAAGGGTTCCGTTCAAAATTGCCATGCTCAAATTTAGGCCACTAGTTTCTTTAGGCAATAGAAATCAGAGCAGACATGGAGTTTACTGAGTTTAACTATTGTGTTGTTTTACATCTGCATTGAATTCTTTTTCCTCTTCTAGTAATAGCATTGTCTGATGGTTATCATTACCTTTGGAGAGTTAAGTGTATAAAGGGAGTACATTAGTTATCCAATTGGAATGAAATAATATTGGAACACAAATGGTAAATTACAGCTTCCACCACAGATGTTACCCACTAATCACCTAGGACTCAGTGGATTGTGACTCATGTGTGATACATGTTCTACATGTATTTCCTTATCTGCAAACACTGGAAATGTTTTTACTTAGTAACAGACTGAATTAAGATAGTATGTGCTTTCCCTTTTTTTTTTTTAGACCCCCCCAAGCAAGGTGGGCAATTCACTAAGGTGGATAGGCACAACCACTTACACTTCAACTAGGTGTGGTCCACTGGGTAGTTTTAGTCAAATCAATTACCAACTTGAGATCTAACCCTGGGTTTACCATTTTAGCAAAATGTGCTGGTAACAAACACTATTACAATATGGGGTTGACCTCCATTATAGTGACATGTTCCGAGGCACACAGATGAGGAGCATCACCGTAGACGCCACCCACAGTCCGTTTGTGGTGTAGGGAGAAAGCTTGAAACTGGTATCAGAAGAGATAGGGCCTGATTTAGAGTTTGCTGACAGGTTACTCCATCACAAACATGACCGATATTACATCTGCCTTATTACAAGTGAATTATATCCTATGATACTTGTAATACAGCAGATAGTGCAGCTGTCCCAAACTCTAAATAAGACCCATAGTTTGTATTTATGGCCTGCTCCCGTACCTAAATTGTGTGCTCTTGAGCAATCACATTTGAACAAGTTCCTCAGCTCCTGTTGTTTGCAAATATTAGAAGTACTTAGAATAAGGGTAAATGCTGGTAATCAGTGTTTTATAAGAATACTGCACTGCAACCCATCATATGTGGGTATTACCACTGTTATACGGTTCCTATGAATTTAGTAGGACTGTGTATTAGATCAACAAAACTTGATAATATAGGGATTGAGTCTTCTTATATCATCAGGAAATGTTGGTTCGGCTAGCTCACAGTACCGCATTTAAACTCCTAAACCTCCAGAGTTACAGATACTGTCGGTAACCTCGAACTTGACCACTCTTATTCCCAAGAATTTTGTAGAAAAAAACCTAACTCTTCTGTTTGTCACTTTTTCATGCCCAAAGTTTCACAAAGAGGAGAAACGGTAATACATTTTCAAATGTTTATTGAAAAGATATAATCCTTGTAAATAAAACACGACCTGTGATTATTAGACAAATGTGACACATCATTGTTATTAGCATTATTAGAATGGTGAAAACCACAAACAATTCAACCATGTTAATTGTTCCTAATGTTACTCCTATCTATCACTAATACTCCTACTCTGGCAAATGCGTTGTGGGAGTACCCTTCTACCTGACCCTGTTGAAATTATCTAACCCCATACCTTGGTGTAATGTCTCAGGAAGCCAGCATCAGTGCATTAGCAAAGGCACTATGTCTCAGTGTGCAAGCCTGCATTCATCTGCCTGCAGTCTTCTTCCTTCTGAGGATGAATGTCGGGGCCTGCAGAACTGCATCTCAGTCACAGCTCCAAGTAGCTTCCATGATAACTCCAGTTTGAAGTGCCTCTCACTGAATTCAAAACGGACGCTGTTTAAATAATAAAGCACCGGCCTTATCTCATTCTGCCAGAGATGCAGAAAAACATCTTTTCCCTAGTCTGGGCAAAAAGAGTTGTCTCCTACTAGCATAAAATAAAGCAAGGACATCGCGTTCTATAATGTGTGTCCCTGGTACTAATCGTGAAGGCTACAGAACATCTACAAAACATAAATGCGTGCGTGACATTGTCCTCGTGTTAGTGAAAAACATGTTCAAACCACCATCTTAAAAAGATGCTAAGTTAAATAGGAAACCTTAAATGGAGACTTAGGGCTTTATTACAAGTTTGGTGGTCCCGGGTACTGCCGTTTCATTGGTGGTGGTCTGAGCGTGGAGAGCTCGGTGGTCCAACCGCCGTTTTATGAGTTGGGTGGATTGGCTTTGGGAAGACCGCCGCTAGACCGCCGAGACTGCCAGAGGATCGCCGACCGCTGGGTTCGTGATCGGGGAATGGCAGCCGCCATAGGGCGGTACGGGGGGGCTGCACCACCATGTGTATTACAAGTTGCCTGATCCACAAGCAGACCGCAGTGATCCAACCGCCTGCTTTAAGGTGGCGTTGACAAAGGATTTAGGGTGCGTACTCACCCCTTTCTTCTTCTTCCAGGCAATGTCCGACGTGGATCCAGGTCTCCAGGTCCCGCCTTCACAGCAGGATCTTCACCCTGGGGATTACGACCCTGTGGGCGACGATATACAGGTGAGTCTTTTTCGTATCATATACCCATTGCTAGGACTGCCCACATAAGGGCTGAACCCCGGTAATGGCTATATGGTATTTTTCCACATATATCATGCATATGTGTGCATCCAACACATATGCAGTTGAAATGCACACACAGGCATCAATATATTTGGAAGAAGTACTCACCACCGCCACAAGATTCCCGCCTCCACACCGCCAGCCTCGTGGTCAACTCATAATACGGCGGTCTTTGGACCACCAGTGTCGTGGGCTGCTGGTGGGGGCAGACGCGGTCAGACCACAAAACTTGTAATAAGGCCCTAAATGTAATCCCTATAGCACCCTCCATGTGGTCGGAGGATACGACTGTATGAAAAAATAGCAGCTGCCAGAAGTGTTTATAAAAAGCGTTGTGTTTCAAATAAACACTTTAACAACATAAGCAGACTCAAAACTCATAGAAAATGGCAATTAAAAACCAAGTATACTATGAAAAAAGAAAAACTCATTTAAAAAGTGCCAATTTATGAAACTAAAAGGCATCCAAAATGGAGGACGGCATCTCCGAAGTGTCCACAACATTCATGGCCGGAGTGTCGTTCGGGCCCATAAGGGAAACAGCATCCGCAGATATCACATTTAAAGAGGCTTGAAGAGCAGAATCCAAAGAATGAAGATAATCATTACCAGCCCATTCAGCAGCTGGCGAAGACAACAGTGCCAGGAGTGCAGCATCAGAAGAGTGCCCAGATGCCAGGAAACCTGAAGTTGGATGAGCATCTGGCATTGGCGAAGGTGGCTCATAATTGGCATCTTGCAGCAAAGGAAGCATCATCATCTGACAACACAATTGATGCGACTGCAAGCAGATTTATATCTGGAGACTGCAATAATTGCATAGCAAGGCATAAGTCGAGTCCACACTCGAATGAGCACCAAAGACAGTGAAACATAGGCTGCGTTCTCTGAAACCATACAGGCCGGAAGGACAGAGACCAGTGTTCGTTCAGTTCCAGTAATATTGACTCTCCAAATACTGTACCATGTGTTCACTACACAGAAGGACGTATGCTAGTTCCATTTCCAGTTGGCCTCAATGTGGGACATCTGTTTCGGGGAGCAACAAAAATAGAACCAATACAGCAACAAGGAGCAGTAAAACAATTGGAATGCCTCCAAAAACGCTTGAAAATAAGGAGAGCAAAAAGGATGGAATAACTTCCAAGTACATTCTGGAACGTAAAAACCAGTCCAGACCCAATCACCTTAAAAGAGTGTGCCACAGCAGCCGTGTTAGCGGCATTAAAAATACAATGCACAAGCTCACCAAAATGCACTGGCCATTGAGTTCATAAAAGGGACTGCGCCTCCGACGAGGAACCCGCTACTTGGAGATCAAAATTTTCTCGGGCAGATGTAAGAGCCACATCTTTTTGAAACAATAAGGCTTTAAGTCTGCTCAGTCGATCAAAGCATATTTTATCTACGGGACCTTGGGCCACAAAGTTACTTCACTAGCAATATCTGTGGAAGGATATAAAATATGCTTACAGAAAGTTACCTGGAAACAGTGACCATATAAGGGACACCTGGTTTCATCCTGCAACAACCTTGAGCATTTAAAATTAGATAGCTTCCATTAGAAAGCAACAAAATTCAGTTTTGATCAATTGTATGAGAATCTCTGTCAAATAACACGCTAAGTTAGTCACAGAGGCACTACATACTCCATGAAGTGTAATCTCTCTGCGGACCAAAGAGTGACCTAAAGAAGCTCCACAGTCACGTAGACTAACAAAGGCCTCTTTGTTCTCGTGTATGCATCTGTACTAAAAAGGGAGGAACCATGCGTTGTGTAAAAAATGTGTACCCATCTCCTCATATCTGCCTACTTGAAAATGCCTAAGATATGATGTGAAATTAAACTTGGAAATTGGAAGAGAAATGAAACCATGAATGAGTCAAACCGCAAATGGTGTTTCAGCATCCGAAAAGGCACCTTTTCTAAACGTTCAATATTAAGCATGGTGTGGGTAGCTTCTCTTTTAGCCATTATTTTTTGCATGCATGTCAAATTATAAGACATAAATAACTCAGGTGCAGTCAAATAATTCCATGGCATTCTATTCAATTTCAGAACCTGCAAAGTCCAACTCAATTGCAAAATCAATCTCAACTGACTCTGGCCATGTTGAAGCATAGACATATCATTTTGTATGATATTGAATGCAGATGAAACAACATTATTCAATTAATAAATACGAGTTCATAATGTGGTCATCCCATTATCGACAACAGCCAAAGCATTTTCCAAATTTTCTCTACCAATTTGTCTCAAACATTCAGCACCTTCCTGTTGAGAAATGTTCCAAATTTAATTGTAACTGGCATATATAAAACGTTTAGATCGAGGACATCTGGGATCCAACAGAGAATTCTGCAAATCCATATTATCTGAAAGGAGGGATAAGTGGTGTTTATCTGCTGACAATGTTGAGTGTTCCAACCATTGCTGGCACGGTTTCCCCACACTATGTGTAGTGACCACCCCAGAGTGTTGTGACTGAATACCGGGGGTCTGCCCTGTTTGCTTTAAATCATTTGGAAGAGTTAAAAAAATGAGCATGACAACCATTGGTATCAACTGGCCATACTAACCACCCACCTGATCCAGAAATTTAAGAATTGTACGTTACATTCTGTACAATTTCATTAAGCTGTTCATCTGTGAAATTTACAACCTGTTGCCAGTTATCAAACTTTGCAATAGAGGGAATGCTTGGTGTATTTAAATTCTTAACATTGCCAAACCCAAGGAATGTAGTCTGGTGTACTGTTATGTTTAAAAAATAAGAAAATTGCCTAGGGATCAGACATGCTCTAAATAAAGCATCAGTGCCCTAGACCTGCCAATCACGTGTTCCCCAAATAGACTTGAGCTCAATATTATTTTTCCAATACTTATAACTCTGTAGGGAGAGTTGTGCAACGAAGGAATCAGAATAAATCAACTTAGGATGCATGAGCACAGTTTTCTTCGGTGGCAAAGGTGTAAGCTTATAAAAATATGAAACAGGGTCTGTAGGATAATGACTGGAAAAATAAGGGAATTTCTTCAAATATGTATTTGAATTACCTACAGGTGGTGTAAAACAGTGTTCCCACTGTGTATAATTAGAAACAGCATGTGGAGTACTAGCTCTGTGTAAATAGTGATGTGCATAATAATGGTAACAAAATATTTCACCTTAATTTTCAGAATTCAAATACAAATCTTTATTTTCAAATACTGTGTATGATTCTAATTCAGATAGCATATTAGTAACAGTCATAACATCCCATTCATCAGAAATTGAACCTTGGGTAATAATGGCATCCATAGCAACTTTAAATACATAAGGAATCTGTAATGTTTCTTTAGGACCAAAAATATCATTGGGAACCTTATCCCATACAATGCCATCATGGACAAGGAATGCAGTAATGTTCATAAGGGACAAGACTCTTTGGACCTTATGTGAAGAAGAATGGGGAGTAGGCACCTCATCTACCAGTTCTGGAGCAACATGATTATGGAGATACTGTCCATTCAACAGTAGAAAGAAGACTGTAACAAATCCAATCCAAAGGATGAGAAGAAATAATGAAAGAAACATCCAACAATAGGACCAAGGAGGAATCAGGTAAGTCTGTTTCAGCCAAAGGAATAGTGGACGCACACCACGCAAGGAGGTACGCAAAGAGTCTGAAGGAAAATCATCAATGTTGACAAAATAACCAGAGGCAGTCTGAGAAAAAACAGTGACCTCATTAAGGGAAGGAGAGCAGATAGAAGCCTCCAAAGGTGGTTGATAATACACAACTTCATTGCAAGGAGCAGCAGTAGAAAATGGCAAACTCATGTCAGAAACATACTCGCAAGTTCAGCATCAGAAGCCCCCAGCAGGGGAGTAGCAAGATTAGGACTGCTTATTGCATGTAAAAGGATTTCCTGTGGGGTAGGAAGAGATGACAAGGAACTACCCAGAAACCCTCTTGGCCTAGTACGGAGAACTGGCCACATGGTGTAACTTGATCAAATCAATGGAAACTTGTTGTTTTTGTTTACAGCAAGCAATGGCAAAATCACAGTTCGAGTACCTTGAATGGCAAGGACAGGCACCGGTACACAATAGGATGGGTCAAACTCTTTTTTTTAATCTGCTATCTTCCCTCAGACTAGATCCCCAACCATAGGAATCCAGCCAGAAACCGCTAGTTGCTCCTTCATTTAATTAGTGGCAGATTGTTTATAACTCAAATTAGAGTGTTCATCTCGGAAGTCCTGTAATTTCTGTAAGACAGTGAAACGTTCATTGATGTCAAAGGGTGCATCTTCTGCCACTGGGTCAGAGTTATCTAGATCTGGTACAAACATTGGAATCCTAAACAACAGTTCACATGGAGTACGACCATCCAGCATTCATCTAGGCAGATTATTTAAAGTTCTCTGTACATCATACAAGCTGTAAAAGACTGCTTTAAGTCACGGTTCTTCTGTTCCACTATCAAATTTCCCTCAGGATGATAAGGAGTGGAATAATGCACAGCAGCTCCCCGGGTGCCCATAGTGTTCTGGTATGCCTTAGAGGCGAAAGTCGGGCCCTGGTCCGAGTGGGATGCTGCCAATGTACTAATAAAGTCTTGCAAATCTTTAATAACAGTTCAAGCTTCAGCCAATTGCTGTGGCCACACCCATAGAAATCAAGAACAAGAATCAACTGCCCCTAAGATATATTTAAAGGCACCATCCATATGGAATAGTAAGAAATGATCTAAATAGACACATTGTAATGGCTTATTTGAACTTAAAAGTGGTGTTTGCGGTAGACGTGCAATGGTGAAATTTTTAATTTGCTGACAAATGGCACAGCAAAATACAAATATTCTGATCTGCTGATAAAGACCCTGCCACCAGTATCGTTTCTGTAAGAAAAAAACAGTAGCCGCCACACCTGCATAGGCAGACGCCAAGCCTTCATGAGCAGCTATTGTTAACTCTAACCTGCGATCCCGGTTGGGTCTCACTTGATCACCCACCCCAGGAATGCAGGCAGAGGGAACATTTTGAGGACTCAATAGATAGGAGTTCTTAGCTGAAAAGCCTTTAGGTAAGAGATCGCCGCTAACCGTGCCAGTGACTCCAGCCATAATTATCATCCATTCTCTTATGTGAATAAGTAGTTGGAGCCTCATATACATCCTTGCAGCTTCATCAACCAAAGCATTCCCTGCAACATGTACACCAACACGCTGATGACTCGATGTGTGGATCACATGAGCCTATGGTAAAGCATTTTCAGAGGCACCACTTTTCCCCAAAGAAGCTTATGCTTAATAGTATTTCATTTGGAATCTTTGAATCCATTCATCACTAATAAGGAAAATCATAATTGAAGGCCTGGACGCATAATAGAAATCACACACTATAAGTGTGGGGAATTCTGAATCCGTATTCTGCAAAGCCAGAACCAAAGCTTTCAATTCAGACAGCTGAGCGGTATAGTCACCTAGGGTTTCTATGTATGCTCTTTGTTTCTGAAATACTCTATCTTTCATGACACCCTTAACTGCAGCACACACAGCTGAGTACTTGTATTTTGTACCAACCAACAGCTGGGCTGAACCTTCAATATAGATTATGAAAGTGTACTCATTTCAAGGCAAAAGTTCACTAAACATGGGGTATTTCTATTCATACTGGAGATACTTGTGTGTTTTTCAAATTAGGGTCAAAACTATAATTGACATCAACAGCTGTCAAAGAAAAGGCCTACTGGATCGATCTCGGATGTAAGGCTTTTGCGATTGGAACACTGGCCTTTGTGACGGCTTCTAGGGCCGGAATCAGAGACACCACAATTATACTTCGCCCACTGTGCCAATGGATGTTCCTTCAATACAGTCATTTGAACTGCAGTCAAAATGTTTACTGTTGATGCAAAACACATTTCTGCATTGGAATATAAATGCAATTTATATGCAGAAGGCACTGTTTCTACTTCTTTAAATAAAACATGTGTAACCACTGGAACCAGCAATTATGTGGATCACTAAATTAGTAGAGTTAACACAACTATGTAAGTGTGTAGACTCAAGCATGTCTGCTTGTAAATTCCGGAGAATATTGATATGTTCAGCAGTCCAAACTTTAGCATAAAATGTAGCACTATTTAAATGGTGCAGCATTCTAACCCATTGTGCATAACCTGCTATGTATATTCTACCAACATTCAAAAATCCCAAAAGCGAATGAAGCTTTTTTAAGGTACTTGGTGGGTGCAATAGAGCGCATTTCGGTAAAAATGTGGTGCCAGGCTTTTGCCTTCATTTGATAATTCATATTCTAAAAATATGATACTGAGAAAGGCAATTTTTGTTTTTTGAAAATTACATTTATAGCCATTCTCAGCGAAACCCAGAATAATACGATCCACCAGGGATAAATGTGCATTTAAATCTTCATCTGTCATGTCATCAACATAAGACAATGCTTCTGAGTAAATTTCTTGTAAATTTGACATTACTCTGGCAGCAACCAGACTGTTCTTATAGCCTTTTGGGAGGGGACAGAACCTTTGTAGTGCTCCCAATGTGAAGAAAGGAGTCAAATTCTGTATTTCAGGTGCTATATTTTGACCGGAAAAAAACCATTGGAAATGTCCAATGTAGTTTTGTATTTTTTTTTGCAAACTATGTTATTTATTAAACCCATGCTGTGGGAATTCTGTAGAGCAAAAGTCCTTGTATGACTGTTGAAATGTCGATAGTCTAAGACTATACATCAAGAATGATAAGGTTTAAGCAAGGGATTATTCATAGGGAAGACACAAGGCTCAATCACACCTTGAATTTCTAATTGAGATAAAATCTCCCTATCTAGGTGTTTAGCCTCATGTTTAATAGGATATTGTGTTACACCTGTGGGCTGACCTTATAGGTCTAACATGATAAGTTGAGTCTTTATCCCAACCTGCTTGATTACGATATAAAGCTTCATGTTTAATAGGATATTGTGCTTGCACCTGTGGGCTGACCTTACAGGTATAACGTGATAAGGTGAGTCTTTATCCCAACTAGCTTGATTACGATATAAACCTTAATGAATGGAATTCAAAGAAAGGAAACACTAATGGGAACTATCCTTTTAAAAGACCAAGCTTGATCAACAAACAGAAAAAAATAGGTGCTTCCTATTAAACTTGAGGAGGATAAACCCTTATCACCACGGACGTCTCTGTATAAATGTAATAAAGGACCCTTGGGAACACTAAAATAACTACTCAGGAGGCCCATTAAATAGGTATCAAACTTAGAATGTTGGTGGGCGCCATGTAATAAGGTTCCTACAAATTTGGTAGGACTGTATATTAGATCAACTTCATAATATGGGTACTAAGTCTTCTTAAATCATCAGTAAATGCTGGTTTGGCTAGCTCACAGTACCACATCTAAACTGCTCAATCTCCAGAGTTACAGATGCTGTCAGTAACCTCGAACATAACCACTCTTATTCCCAAGGAATGTGGAAAAAAATCTAACCCTTTCGTTTGTCACTTTTGCATGCCCACAGTTTTACAAAGAGAAGAGACAATAATACATTTTCAAATGTTTGTTGAAAAGATCTAATCAATGTGAATAAAATATGAACTGTGATTATTAGACAGATGAGACACATCATTGTTATAAGCATTATTAGAATGGTGAAAAACACAAACAATTTAACCATGTTAACTGTTCCTAATATTACTCCTATCTGCCACTAATACCCCTACTCTAGCGAAAGCGTTGTGGGAGTAGCCTTCTGGAATGATCTAACCCTATACCTTAGCGCCAGTGAATTAACGAAGGCACTCCATCTCAGTGTGCAAGCCTGCACACATCTGCCTGCAGTTATCTGCCTTCTTCCTTCTAGGAGGAATATCGAGGCCTGTGGAGCTGCATCTCAGTCACAGCTCTAAGCAGCTTCCATGATAACTCCGGTGTGCAGTGCCTCTCACCAAATTCAAAATGGACATTGTTTAAATAATAAAACACACGGCCATATCTCATTTTGTCAGAGACGCAGAAAAACATCTTTTACTTAGTCTGGACAAAAAAAGAGTTGTCTCCTATGAGCATATAATAAAGTAGGGACACCGTGTTATTGTGTGTGTGTCCCTGGAACTAACAGTGCAGACTACAAATGTCTACCAAAAATAAATGTGTGCGTGACATTTTCTCGTGTTCATGAAAAGCATGTTCAAGCCACCATCTTAAGAAGATGCTAAGTTAAAAAGGAAAACTAAAATGGAGACTAAATGTAATCGCTATAACACCACCACACTAGAGGAAACCAGTCACTAGTCTCACAGTCTACTCACTAACTTCTCGCAGTCCCCAGTCTCATAATCTAATCACTACCATCTGTTACAGTGGGAGGTAATGGACCCTAAAACAATACTACATTGCATTATTGGTTCTCCTACATGAGCAAATTATTTGATCTTGGGTAACACTAATGTGCCCTTATCTGTCATTAGGTGTGAACTTCAAAACATGTTTTTTTACAGGAAATGGGCACCAAGTTAATTTTCATTCACTTATGACTTATTTAATCCTAGTTTTGTGGTTGGATCAGGATATTTAATAGGTAATAACCACCTGGAACTGCATGTGTCCGTAAAGTTTACCCTAACATTACAATGACACAATGTAGAAATACTAAACTTCCAACACATCCCTTAATGGTGGAAAAAGATGCCTCAAATTAAAATATATTTTTCCTTTTTAACAGACACTTAAAACAGTCAAAATCTTAATACTGCACTTAACATGGTTGCATGCTGTTTCTATTAATAGTCCTGGCAATGACGTTACCGTAGCTAAAATCTTTAGCACAGTCCCCTGTTGAGTTAAAGCTGCTCCCCTGCTGGCCCAGGGCAGCTTTGCTGCAAGTTTACATTTCTCTTTAACAGTGTCTCTAAAGTTAAACTTGTCCCTGAAGCTGTTATGCACGTACCTTCTGTTCTGCATCTTCTTAATGCCTATTAAACCCAGCTCTCTACAGTTCTTTACTGTGAGGAGGGCTGTGCAAAGAGATTCATGAGGAGGTGGAGGTTAGGGGGGTACCGCTGGATTCGGGACGGAGTGTGCACCTCTCACCATGAATACAGTACCTGATGCCAGCTGATTTGGAATTGTAAAATGCACTCACACTTATTATGCTCGGGGATCCAGGGCCACATTAGTTAGGTTCAAGTTTACCTGGTTTTGTTTTGTTTATACTTTGTTCTGTTCCTTATTTTCCTGCCTCCCAAAGCTAAAACATGGACCTTGGACAAACGCTTGCTAACAGCATGTGGGGATGACCCTAAATATGTCAACTCTGCTAACCGCAACATATTGTTGGCTAGGATATACATGATACGTCAAACCCACAGATCACAGTCACTGTACTTATCGCTGACAATGTAATGAAAATAGATATATGTAGATTTGCTGCTGTTTATCCTACGAACATGTAAAGCATACCTGAAACTGTAATTATCAATGTACACTTGAAGCTTGCAATGAAGCTGTTTGACCCTGTTAACGTAGGAGTACAGGAGTACAGTAAGTAGGAGATAAGATGATCTGGGAGGGTCCGCAGGTGAACTGTAGATGGTGCTGTCAAGTGGAGGGGAAATTGGCATAATGTGCGAAGGTAGATGCGGGGCAGGGAGTGCTCTGGGCAGTGGGCAGCTTGGATAAGAAATGCAGTATGGATGAATGTAAAAATTATAGGGCTTGAGTTATTTATAAGCTGATGTTCCCGCCAGAACGTGGGGACCCGAACAATCCTCTCGCTTAGCTCATGGTCTGTCTTTTCTCTTCTCTGATACCATGGCTTCCGGAGTCCTGGCACATATGGAGGTGGGAGGCGGGCACTAGTGGAGTTACATACAAGACTGGGGAATGAGCTCATGGTATAGAATTGCTGGGCCACAGCAGACTTGTGTCAGCGAGCCTTCCAATCGTGCATGTCCTCGAGGCACAGCTGGTGGTTGAGGGCCGTGGGTATTGAGTGGGGGGACGCAACGGTGAGGCCGGGAAATAGTTGTGTAAGGAAAAGCGAATGGAGAGTGGTGTCATACGGAGCATTGGCGAAGAGTAAGAGAAGGAAGTGGGAGACACAATGAAAGGAAAGAGAAGGAACAGTTGAGAAATAAGTGAGGAGTGGAAAAGACAGACCAGTGAGAAAGATCTGAAGAAAGGAAATATGGAAGTAGAGAAAGGGAGACATCTGCATGGTCCAGCACATCAACAGCACCACCAACCATCACAGTCCATCACAAATATCCACCACACACAGAAGCCCATTGTTGATAGAACTGATCCTTCCACAGAATAGCATTTGTCCACTGGCAACCCCCCTCACTATGCATGGCTGTACGATAGAGCTACCTGGATGTCTGGGAGGTTTTGGGAGAGTGAAGGCATTTCAGTGGGGAGAAGTAACCCTCATCTGGGGATTCCTTTTCATGAGATGATGGAGATAAGACCAGAGATACATGTGGTATAAGCTTGGAATAGGGGATGCAACTCAGGTTCCTGCACTGAGGAACCTGCAGGGTAAGGATTAGCTGGAGGAGAGTCCTGTGTAGCCGGCACAAGCATCTGTGGCTATTTTACTGGTTCCTTGGGTCTTGCAATCAGGAGGTGTTCCTTAGATGGAAAAATCTTAATTACCATTAATCTCAACATTAAACAGTAATGTATATTTCCTTTTATCTTCTCATACTTTCAAGAAAAAATAATTCTTAGACATTAATAGTTATTCAGATTTTTTACATTTTCAATCCGGTAAACAAATAGTTGACAACAATATAATATGCATTGAAGTTGTGAAGTTCCTTCAATTTCACAAAATCTCATACTATGGTTGAATCCCATTGTGTTACAAATCATATAAGCTCCATGACGACATTTCAAATGAAATTTACAATAATACTTATTATAAGTGAGGATCATAAATCGTCCCACTCTAATATACAAATTCCCAAGTCACAATCTAATATACACATTGTTTACATCTCTGTTCATAGTTTAAACTCACTAGCTAGTGTCACCAAACCATATTCCTGTTCAGCCGTATATAAGTGGAACTGCTCCCAATCATATCTTAATAGATTTCATATAGATCACAATTATTGTAGACCTATCATTGTTTTATACCATCTCAAAAATAGCCTATCATACATTGTTCACATAAACAATTATTTTCTAATATTTACTCATTACTCCACCAAAGTGACATAGTGCGGTCTAGTTGTTGAAACTGGGGGAAATAAAACGGTACGCTGCGCTAGCGCGCTCGACCCTGTGACAGAGCAGTTAGCTGCTCGCATGCTCGTGCTCTAAGCTGCTATTTTGCGTACTTGCACAGAATTTTAATTACTGACTTAGTTTTAATTGTTTATAGCGTTTCCTTGCTGTGTTCTTAAGCTGTTTTAAATTGTAAAGCACATTGCATTTGAATTTGACTTGTGGAGGGTGGTGGGAATCGAACCCTGAGTGGGACTCTCTATCAGGCTTTAGACCGGACACTTTGTAACCGCCATTTTGACATAGTGCGGTCTAGTTGTTGAAACTGGGGGATATAAAACGGGAAGCCGCGCGTGCGCGCAGCGGGCGCGCCGCTGGCAAGCCCGTCTGCGCCCGTCAGCATCCCGGAGGCGACCGGTGCCGGAAATGCTGCTGGGCACTCACAGGACTTCAACCATCATATAAGGTATTGCAGATCCACGCTATTAGCCATCGGAAAGTGTGAGAGCTGCCGCTCCCACTTTTCTCTTTCAGCCGATGCTGACTGCCTTGCCTGCAAACTTTGCGGCTGGACAGCCTCTCCCCTCAGCGCAATGGGCGCTGAGGTTACACAGAAATCTGATAATGGCGTCCACCCGGATCGGACCTTAGGGGAAGGGAGTCTTTTGAAGGCTATCCTTCTAAACACCCGGTCGTTAAAAAAACATGAGCTCCAGCTCTTCGACCTTTTAACTGACCTAAAGCCTGACATTATGTTTGTTACGGAAACTTGGCTAAACAACAGCTCCAACCCTACTATCGCTAGTGCGATTCCCCCGGGGCATCGGATCCTTAGAAAAGACAGGCTGGGGGGGCAGGGGCGGGGGCGTGGCCATAATTTTTAAAAACATCTATTCCTGCTCTCTACTCCCTACTGCAGAGATAGAGGGAGCCGAGGGCCTTGGTTTCCTTTTAACCGTGTCGGCCCATCAATCTATCAATCAATCAATCAGGGGTTTGTTAAAGCGCGACTACTCACCCGTAAGGGTCTCAAGGCGCTAGGGGTGGGGGGGGGGGTGCAGGTTCCATTCCATCAAGGAGGGGTCTGTCGAAGAGCCAGGTTTTGAGGTTTCTTGCGAAGATGGGGAGCGATGTTGTCTGTCTGAGGTGGAGCGGAAGGACGTTCCATGCTTTGGCCGCGAGGAAGGAGAAGGAGCGGCCTCCCGATCTGGTCTTTCTGGTGCGGGGGACCACGGCGTAGGAGAGCTGGGCTGATTGTAGGGTCCTTTGGGGTGCGTGGAATTTGAGTCGGCTGTTCAGGTATGCTGGTCCGGTGCCGTGGAGGGCCTTGTGTGCGTGGGTGAGCATCTTGAAGTTGATTCTCGCCTCGACGGGGAGCCAGTGGAGTGTGCGCAGGTGCTGGGAGATGTGGCAGTGTTTTGGCAGGTTGAGGACCAGTCTTGCGGCGGCGTTCTGGATGTTCTGTAGCTTGCGGTGAGGTTTTTGTTTATTCCGGCGTAGAGTGCATTGCCGTAGTTGAGTCTGCTGGTGACCAGGGCGTGAGTGACGGTCTTTCGGTGTTCGAGGGGGATCCATTTGAAGGTCTTACAAAGGAGGCGGAGGGTGTGGAAGCAGGAAGACGAGACGGAGTTGATCTGGCGGTCCATTTTGAGCTCAGAGTCCAGGATGATTCCCAGGTTGTGTGCGTGGTCCGTGGGGGTTGGCGGATTTCCGAGGGCGGGGGGCCACCAGGTGTCGCTCCAGGCATCTGGGTTTGGGCCCATGATGAGTACTTCTGTTTTGTTGGTGTTTAGTTGTAGGCAGCTGTTTTTCATCCATTTGGCGATGGCTTCCATGCCTTCTCGAAAGTTGCGTCTGGCGGTGTTGGGCTCGTTGGATAGGGAGAGGATGAGTTGGGTGTCGTCTGCGTATGACACAATGTTGAGTCCGTAGGTTCTGACGATGGGGGCGAGTGGAGCCATGTAGACGTTGAAGAGCGTCGGGCTGAGGGAGGAGCCCTGGGGACTCCGCAGGTGGTAGGTGTGGGGTCCAAGAGGAAAGGGGGAGTCTGACCCGCTGCGTCCTGCCAGAGAGGAAGGAGCGGATCCAGTCGAGGGCCTTGTCCTGGATTCCTGCGTCGTAGAGTCTGCGTATTAGGGTGCGGTGGGAGACTGTGTCGAACGCCGCTGATAGGTCGAGGAGGATGAGGGCTACTGTTTCTCCTTTGTCCAGTAGGGTGCGGATGTCGTCTGTTGCGGCGAGGAGGGCGGTTTCCGTACTGTGGTTTCTTCTGAAGCCGGATTCGGAGGAGTCGAGGATGTTGTGTTCTTCAATGAATGTGGCGAGTTGGCTGTTGATGGCTTTCTCGATGACTTTCGCTGGGAACGGGAGCAGGGAGATGGGTCTGTAGTTTTTGAGGTCAGTGGGGTCCGCTGAGGGTTTCTTTAGGAGGTGGTTGACCTCAGCGTGTTTCCAGTCATCGGGGAACGAGGCGGTCGCCAGGGAGCAGTTGATGGTGTGGCGGAGCTTGGGTGCGAGGGTGTCGGCGGCTCTGTTGAAGATGTGGTGGGGGCAGGGGTCCGTGGGGGCCCCTGAGTGGATTGACTTAATTGTCTTCAGTGTGTCTTCGGTGGTGAGGGCTGTCCAGTCATCAATCGCTGGTTTCCGGGTGTCTGGGGTGGTTGGTGAGGGTTCAGTGTGTTGGTTGTCTTCGTCGAAGTTGTCGTAGATGCTCTTGATTTTGTGGTGGAAAAAGGTGCTGAGTTTGTCGCAGAGGTCTTGTGAGGGAGGGATGTCGGTAGACTCGCTGGTGGGTTGGGCGAACTCCTTGATGATGCTGAAG
Source organism: Calotriton arnoldi (assembly GCA_963921515.1). NCBI lineage: Eukaryota > Metazoa > Chordata > Amphibia > Caudata > Salamandridae > Calotriton > Calotriton arnoldi. The sequence goes on along the minus strand of CAWUFW010004335.1, from coordinate 1,496,857 downwards.
AGTTCCTTGCTGTTGTGCGCGTGGTTGGAGATTCTGTCTTCAATCGCTTTTTCCTCGTTTCTCTGATGAGTTGATGGTGGGCGTTGGTGGCGGCTCTGAAGTTGTTGTGGGCTTCTGTGGATTTGGTGTTCCTCCAGGCCTTTTCGAGGCGGCGGCATGTGCGTCTGGACTCTCGAAGTTCGGTGGTAAACCATCTGGCTTTCTTGGCGCGGGTATTGTTGTTTTTCTTGAGGGGGCTATGGTGTTGGTGCTGTCCGAGATCCATCTATGCAGGGTTCGGGCTGCGGTGTTGGGAGTCGTCGTTTTCCGCGATGGTTGGGGGTGGAGTTGTTGAGTGAGGAGGTGAGCTGGTCGTCGGTGATTTTGGTCCAGTTTCTTCCTGGGAGCAGGTGCTGGTGTCTGTGGATGGTGGGTGTTCTGAACGTGAAGTGGACGCAACGATGGTCGGTCCATGGGAGTTCGGTGGTGTGGCTGAAGGTGATGGAGTTTCCTGTAGTGAAGAGGGGGTCGAGGGTGTGTCCTGCTGAGTGCGTGGGCTCGGTCATGGTCTGGCGGAGTCCAATGTTGTGGAGGTTGTCCAGGAGGGATGTGGTGTTGAGGTCCAGTTGGTTGTCGAGGTGGAAGTTGAGGTCTCCCAGCAGGGTGTAGTTGGTGGATGCGATGGCCTGCGGGGAGATAATGTCCGTGATGGAGTTGGCGAAGGGTCCGCGGGGTCCAGGGGGTCGGTAGCTGAGGGTTCCTCGGAGGGTGGCGGTGGGGCTGGCCAGTATCTTGAAGTGAAGGTGTTCCATCAGTTCTGTGGGCTCGTCGGGGAGTGTGCTCAGGCGGAGGCTGGATTTGTGGACGATGGCGATTCCTCCTCCTGGGCTGGTGCAGCGGTCCTTCCTGGAGATCTTGTATCCTTGGGGGATGGCGATGGCAATGTCCGGTCCCGAGGTGGTGTTGGTTCAGGTTTCGGTGAAGAACGCTACGTCCGGGGTGGTGCTGCCGAGGAGGTCCCAGATTTCGGTGGCGTGTTTGTGGAGGGATCGGACGTTGAGGAGGATGCATTGCAGGGTCTTCGGTTCAGTTGTGTCCTTGTGGGCGGTTTGTGCTGGATCCATGTTCTCGGCGGTGCTGCAGGTGTGCTGGCAGCGGTGACAGCTGAAAGGTCCGTGGGTGTCGGCTGGTGATGCTAGCTTGCAGTTGTTGTTGCGGCCTGGGTTGAGTGCGTGGAGTGCTGCTGGGTCGCCGGTGTTGTAATCTACCGACCACCAGGTTCGGCCAGGAAATTTATAGAGTCAATTGGTCATGCTATAGCCCCTATCGCTGCCAAATACGGACATTGCCTGGTACTTGGAGATTTTAATATCCATATGGATCAGCCTGCAGAACCTGAGCCTTCCAGGCTGTGCGAATCATTAGGTATTTTCAACCTGGCCCCCTATGTCTTCCTTCCTACTCATGAAAAAGGCCACATTTTAGACCAGATTTTTTCAACGACCAGTATAGAAATGAAGGTGCCTCTTCCCATAATATGGTCGGATCATTTCTTGCTTACTTTTAGAGTCCCTAAAGAATCTGTGTGACCTCAATCATACTGCAAGCCCCGTCCTTACAGTTTCAGGCCTTTTAATCAGCTCACTGCAGAGGCACTGGACAGTGCACTCAGGTTACACCCTATTCCTTTTAGTGGAATGTTGGAGAGCGATGTACTCTTCTTGGAGAACTGGTTACAGCTCCGCTCTCTGGAGCTAGCTCCTCCTACGACCCAAGTAGCAAAAGCCAGTAGGGCCTCGGCACCATGGTTTACGGAGGCCCTCCGAAAAAGTAAAAGTGCATGTAAATGCCTTGAGAGAGTATGGCAGAAGAATTTTAACTCCTCTGACAAAGCCACTTACAAACAGGCCTTGAAAGTCCATTACTCCAAAGTCCGCGACGAAAAGAAACTTTTCCTATCCACCAAAATTGAACAGGCTGGGAACAAGAGTAAGGAATTGTTTAAAATCATTAAAGACTTTACATCCCCTAATGCAATGGACAGTCTATTTACCCCTACCAGCAACTGGACTAATTGCTTAGCTCACTATTTTTTCGATAAGATTAAAATTATCCAAGACTCTTTTAAGGTGCTGCCCCCGGCAGAGGAAGAAAACACAGCCGCTCCCTCCAGAGTTAATCCTAATTTAGGTGCGTCTCTCTTACAGTTCCCTCCTATCTCGTTGGTTAAATCCCTCGAGATAATCAAGGCTCTTAAATCCGGTTCCCCCGTGGACCCTTGTCCAGCGAAAGTACTGGTGTCAATTGCTGAAGTGATTAACCCTGCTGTCAACCGGGTTCTGAACACCTCCTTGTCTGAGGGGCTAATGCCTGAGAGCTGGAAACATGCAAGAATTCTCCCGCTCTTAAAAAAAACCTACAGCAGACCCATTGGTAGCAAGCAGTTACAGGCCAATCTCACTGCTGCCTTTCTTTTCCAAGGTCTTGGAGAAATATGTAAACATAGTCACTACGGAATATGTGGAGGCTAACAACTTACTACATCCGAGTCAGTCAGGGTTTAGAGCAAACTTCAGTACCGAGACGGCCTTACTAGAAGTCTCTGAAACTATCAAAACTACCTTGGCTAGTGGGGGCAATGCGGTACTGGTGCTGTTAGACCTTTTCGCTGCCTTTGATACCGTGCCCCATGACCGACTCCTGAAAAGACTTCAGGACTGCGGTATTGGCGGGACGGTACTCAAATGGTACACCTCCTTTTTAAGTGGCCGTCAGCAAACAGTATGGTTACCCCACTTCTCGGCCCCCATCACCCCCATGAAAGTTGGAGTCCCCCAGGGCTCAAATCTGAGCCCGTCCCTTTTTAATGTGTATATGGCCCCCCTTGCGCTTCTAGCGGAGGAATATGGCGCAAAAATAGTATCTTACGCTGACGACACGCAGCTTCTGTTCACCTGCAAGAAGGGCACCGTGTTCAGAGGCAGCGAGATAAACGCCTGCCTAACGGAGGTGTTCTCTTGGCTTAGAGGGAACCAACTAAAGTGTAATCCCGAAAAGTCGGAGATTATTTTCTTCGGTTCCAATCCGTGCGAGGCGTGGGGCCAGTGGTGGCCACAGGACATGTCCCCCGACGTCTTCAGTAATTACCGTAAAAAACCTCGGGGTTAAGCTGGATATGGACATGTCCATGAAGACTCAAATTCAAACTGTGGCCGGCACCTGTTTTGGGCTACTAAAAATGCTTAAGAATTTCCTCCCCCTGCTCTCGGTCCCCCTCAGGAAGACGGAAGTCCAGGCCCTGATTGTATCAAGGCTGGACTACGCAAATGTCCTATACTTAGGCTTACCGGAATATCTACTAGGTCGCCTGCAGGTGATCCAGAATTCGGCGGCCAGAGCTATTCTTATGGTGGGCCCCAGGGCACATATGACCCCCACTTAAGATCTCTGCATTGGCTTCCGGTACGGTAAGAGGATCCAGTTTAAAGCTCTTGTCTTGGCCTTTAAGGCCCTACACGACTCAGGGGCTCCTTATATCAGGAAAAGGATTCTGCACTACGCCCCTAAACGGACCTTAAGGTCCTCTACTCAGTACCTGTCGACCATCCCTACGTTTTCCCACTCCCGCATGGGTGGCCGCTCTTTTCAAGTGGTGGCATCCCGATTATCATCTTCTTCTGGAAATCCAAACCCTTCCTAAAAGCAACAAAATTCTCATTTGCATGTTATATATCATGCATACATTCATTTATCAAAGATCATGCATCAAAAGTCAACATCCCTATTGGGGTCTCAAACCCTAGCCAGGAGACTTTCAAAGTCCCCTTCCTCGAAAGTATGCCGGCATATAATTGCAGTATCATAGTGAAGTTGAAGGCAACAATTATTCCACTCTAAGGTGGAATAAATCTGGTATGTTATATGGGTTTGTTTGTAAATTGACCATATAAAGATGCCCTTGGCATAACATGACTAGCACTGCTCCCAATTCGTGTCTTTCCCAGACATCACAATTGTAGCTCAACCATCACTAAATTCTAACATCCTTCGCTCTCTCCTGCTTTCTGCCCCGTTCTACTACTTACTCCTGCCTTTCCCCCAGCTTTTCTGAGTGCCTTCTCCTTCTTTTGCCTCGCTCTTATGTTTCGCCTGCACAGTGCTTGTGAAATCTATTGTATTTAATACCATTCCTTTTTTCCGCCTTTCATATTGTCTGTAAATGTATTTTACTATTCTCTTTGTATATCGTCTGTAAAGGTTGCTATGCACAGTCTGTAAATTGCACTGATACCATTGGGTCAAGTTTGTGCTATATAAAACTCTAAAAATAAATAAATAAATAGCTCATCCCAGCTTGTCTGGCAGTCTCTATATTTTCAGAAGTCAGCCTAGAAATCAGCAATCTGGTTTCAAAGCATATACATTTATCATCCTTCTGTCACAGTCATGCACAATGTTGCATTGCAGTTACATGCCACCTAGACTTTGCCTTCACTAGGTCACCGCGGGGATCACAGCTCTATTCCTATTAATATCAGAAACACTCTGAGCTCTGCTCTTCATAACATTCGTAGCTCTTCTATTAATAATACAGACACAGTCCTAACTGTAGTTTCAACAATATCTAGAGTGCCCGGAAGATCCTCCTCAGATAATATAGTAATTTATAGATCTGTTCTTAATAAGACTCAGAGTCACTAAAAGTAGGGCTCGAGGTTGTTGCCTGTTATGGTCTACTGATAGAGACCCAGCCTATCCGAGATATACTCCAGCCCTTCATGGGCTATAAAAGTAGCAACCAACTGTGGAATTGAGAACAGTCTTCTTATAAACTTGTTTTCTACTCTCTGTATCTCTCCACAATCCTTGTAACCCCATAAATTGCTTCTATAACTAGTGATAGATACACATTTAGCTTGGTAAACTTTAACCATTGCCTGTGTGGGTCTAGCCTCTCATCTTCTCGCAAAATCAAATACTGAGGCTACTGATCTAGCTAGGAGGTTCCTCTTAACCCTTCTTTGTGGGACTCAGGATCCCCTCTCATCAAAAACGACCCCGAAGTATTATCAATTCCTGGTTTCCTCCGACAATTTTCCTCTGAGTTTTGTTCTTATAACCAATAACCATTGTATGGGATTTAGAATAGTTTGTATCCATATCGAGGGAAGCCATGAACTCTATAAAGGAATTAAGGAGTAGCCTGAGGCCCACCGCTGTTCTGGCTAACAGGACAGTATCATCAGCATATATAAGTGATGGAACGAACTGCGACCCCACCCGGAGAATGTCCTTGGTAGCTGTACACAAGGATGGTCCAAATTATTAATATACAGGGTAAATATTAGCAGGGCCAAAATACAGCCTTGCCTCACCCCTTTATGAATTTTTATTGACGATGTCAATGACCCATTTGGACTGAATCTGACTGCTGCTGTAAGGTCCTGGTTAAGGTCATGAAAAAATCTAATGATGTTACGGTCAAACTCTAGATCTATCAACAGCGACCATAGTTTGGCTCTGTTAACGTGGTCAAAGGCCAATGACTAATCTATAAAGGCTAGATGTATCCGCCCTCTTTTATATAACTAGTAAGGGGGACCCCCTCTAAGAGAGCTAAGGTCAGGGAGAAGAGGGGAACGCAACCAAGGGATATGTAACAAACTCCCTCACGACCTATATTTCTTTGGTTTATGTGTACAACATCAGATAAGGGCTACACATATGATTTATACAATTTGACACTTTAACCATATGATTTAATTGTCATCATTTTTTTATTATTTTTTTATTATTCAAAGGTACATATAAAAGATTTTTTTCTTTTCCCTTTTTTTAATAAATATAAAACCATAAAAATATACATTTACATTTATGTGCAATATTTTTTATACATGATTATACACTCTTGAACATTTGAGGAACAAATATAATATATGGTTCCAAACCCCTGCACAAATATATATAATCAGCTAACATCAATTCTCAAACTCACTCAATCGCAACCAAAACACATTCACACATCATCCAATATCAACCACTCTTCATATCTGGATCATGGGGAGACCTAGAACTAATTGGTCTCCACAACCCTATTGGTGATCTAAATTCAACAGGGTTTATCAGAAGGTCGACGCACGTTTCGGTGGATTGGAAACAAATGATGGACCACCTTCCTCAGGACCATGCCAAATAAGCTGACAACCAAACAAGGGGTACCTACAAAATATAAAACGGTCAATTTAATAAGTGTAAGCCCATATGGTAATTTCTTTGCATGTATATTTCGATTGGACTAAGGTAAAACAGTTTCTAAGTTAAGTTCGTCACATGACCTCCACCAACATAGACTACCAACATTGAGTGTGTCACATGCAGGTTTATCACCGAGGTTTCCCCTACTTACTTTGGGGAACACCAAGGGAAAGATACATGAGAACAAACAGACTCTCAATTTTAAGTCTAGTACAGTTTAATCACAGTTAGTCAATTATGGTGGAATCATAGTATATTATGCAGCAGCAAAGATAAAGAGTTTTTAAAAGAGACAGAAGAGAAGAGTGAAAGAAAGTATTCATGCATTTGTATAGTGATGTGAGAATATATATGTGCAAAATGACTCAATTTATGTGGTTACTCTTTCCTAGTGTGATTTTATATCAGGGCGCTTATACTCACAATGAGTGTTTTTTGTTGCACCTGCTAATTGAAAGAGGCCACGGTTGTTGACTTTCAACTACTATGTGCAAATAAAAACAAAAAGCACAACAATCTATTAAATACTAGTGAGCTCATAGGTTAATTTATACAGGAGACTCTGATTATGCAATTAATCATCTTACCTAGTTATTTCTCCAGACTTAATCCTATATGTTCTTAATGAATACTCCATATATTTGAGTTCTGTACTTTATGAGAGATCTTCCTATAATGAGATTGATGTGCATAAGTGATTATCAGATCGATTAATTGAATAACCGACAGCATGGATAATAAATGATCGATATACGGGCCCAACATGCGTGATGATACTCAACGCAAGAGTGAAACGCGCTATTTTAAAAGAACCATAGATTGCCGGTATGGTTAGTGCATGTCCGATATATATGACTAAATAATAGCGCTACCTTTACCCTGCTGTATACATTCCCAGCGCTACTTTATTTGTTATCAGCTCGACAAAGAATAAAAGACACACTATTTCGAGTGAACCATAAGTTACCGGATCTCACTATGTGTGTCCGATTTATAAGTAATAACACTGATGTGTATCTACTAAATAATAACGCTACTAGACATCACCTTTACACTGCTGTGTAAGTCCCTAGCGCTACTCTGTTTATTATCGACTCGACGCAGAAATAAAGACGCGCTGTATCGAGTAAGCCATAAGTTGCCGGATCAAAAAATGCGTGTCCGATATATATGTAATGGCACTGACGGGTATCACCTTTACCCTGCTATGAGGGGCCCCCAAGGCTACTCTATCGATCCTGTGTGGATTATAGCTATGGAGGGCCCCCCCAGCCTATCAAGGATGTATGTTGGATAGCCCCTGTTACTTTAATCGGTACCATCCCATCTATGTTATTAAGTTACTGGTAACCAGCCCAGTCATGCCTCCCAAGTAAAAACATGGCCAAATATGCGACAGCTATCGTAAATTGGTAGACTTACCCCCAGCAAGGATAGAGTGGCCTCCGTATCTTCTCTCTCACTGTTACCGGCGCGTTTGTAAGACCCTCAAACAACCGCGCGTTTTGTAGAAGCGGTTACGTCCCTACGTCTACTCACGTGACCCGCTTATGATCTCGCGAGATTGCCTACGTATGGGAGGAAGGTCTTGACAGTTGTTCGAGACCGGTCAAAAATGGCGCCATCTTGGAGCTATCTACTTAACATTATGGCCCATTTTTACGGTGTGACTATTTATTGCACAATCATACAATGGCTAGGGATATAGCCATAACAATCGACTAGGCCCCTCCATGTGACCCCAAGTTTGTGTTGCGCAATAACTGGTGAGTAGTAGTTGATGGAGATGAGTTTTTAACATAAACCTGCTTGGATCTCACATCGTTTTTGTTCTAACCAGTGTGTATCAGCCCAGACCGAATGAAATATGTTTTACAAAATGTACAATGCCTACTAAGAGTGCAAATGTATCGGAAAAAAGGGGGGAAAAAAAAGTAGGAGAGTGCAATCATTATTCATAGGCAATTGGTCACATTCCAAGAGATTTCCTCGTTGAGTCCCTCTTTCACACTGTTGAAAGAAAAGATCCAGAAAGTTTCTCTCCTCTTGCGAGTGAGATCTACAGGTAGGCCTACCTGAGATTTCACCTTTTCTATAATGCACCATTTCAGATCTTTCTCTGTATGGTTCTTTTCTAGGCAGTGCTCAACAATCGGTGCTGACAGTCTTTGGGTACGTATAGCCGATTTATGCTCACTGTACCTTGTTCTAAATTCTCGGCCCGTTTCTCCTATATATGCTAGTCCACATGGGCACAATAGCATATATATAATGTTGTGGCTCCTGCAATTGGTAAGATCTTTGAGCCTGACATTTTTCCCTTTATATGTTAGGGAATCTGTCACTATGGCCGTGTCACACGAGTGGCATGATCCACATTTGTGGTTGCCCAATACTGGGGGGAGGCCTGTAAGGGTAGTCTGATTGAGCGTAGTAGCTGTTACTTGCCACGTGTGTACCAACATGTCACGGAGATTTCTATTTCTCCGGTATGCTACAAGAGGAGGTTTCAATTGCTGTTCTTCCTCATTGGTGTTGAGGATTTTCCAATTTTTGTTAGATATTTTTAATCTTGTAGTTGAGTTGGGAGTGGTTGATGACACAGACCACTTGATCTAAAGGAGCCCGCGGCATTTTTTGTAGTAAGGCACCACTGTGTATTTGCCAATTATCAAATGTATTTTAAGGCACTGATCGAGTGTGCCTTTCCCCTCCTAAACCCATACTGCAGGCAAGAAATCACATTTCTTTTTTCTAGCCAACTTGACAGTCTAGCCAGAATCACCCTGCCCAAAACCTTTACTGATGAGTCAATAAGGGAAATCGGTCTATAACACCTAGGGTCTGACCTATCTCCCTTGTTAAACACAGGGATGATTACAGAGCATCACCAAGAATCAAGGGGACCCCTCCTCCATGCAGCGTTGAACACTTGTGTTAAGATTTTTGCCCAAACCAGAGGATCATGTTTGAATTTGTCTGCAGGGACCCCATCTGGCCCACAGGCGTTATTCTTGGTCATGGTTGTTATGTGTTATGGCGGTCCCTACCTCTTCCTCTGTAAAACAAAGGCAGAATCCTCCCTCAGTAGTCCAAGAGATTGAGTAATCCCGATCTCCTCTTGCCTACCATAAATCTCTCCAAAGTGCTTTGCCCACACATCTGCAGAGATTGTACAGTCTACTACCCTATTTACTGCTCCAGAAAAGAAGGGGATGTTAACAATTTCCCCAAAAGATGCACTATTACTAAGAATGTGGGGTTGCACAAGGTCCTGCCAGGCTTTCTTCTTAATCTCTCTCTTACGGGTTAACATAACGTACTTATAATCCTTACGTCTACCAGCTATCTCAGCCCTGTCTCTGGGGATTTTCTTTAATGCCATTTTCAAATTTTGGTGGGCCTTTGAGCAATTAGAGTCAAACTATCTCTCGCCTGTGCTATCCCTCTGCTTGCCAGGGGCCTAAGGCTGTTATTAATCTGTTCGCTGATTCTTCCATATATTAATTCAGAAGTAACTCATCATCCCCAGAGTCCTTCAAAAATCTCTGGAAGTCAGTGTCACAGGGAGCATTGAGAGAGAGTTAAAGAAAGAATCATGTGGGTTCTTACTCCATTTTAACCTGCACCCCTGATCATGAGGGACAATGTCACTATTGTTTGGGCCAGCATTTTTAGTCAAGGCATTCGATCTTCCCCATTCCAAATGTAAAGTTAAGAGGTAAGGGTCACTAAACTCGGATCACTGAACTTTAAAACTATGCACAAACTGGGCTAGGTAGGCCGAAACAAACATGTAATCAATAACTGTTTTGGCTCCTCTTCCCTTAAGGGAGATAAAAGTGGCCCCTTCCAGACCCTCTCTTGTGTGCATCAGATTAAATTCTGCCAGGACACAATCAAGCATACTTCTTTTATTAGCGTGTTCAAAGTGATCACCCCGATTGGAATCTGTTTCAAGGGGCCCAAGGGGCATAAATTCAAATTAAAATCACCCATTAAAATACCGAATAAGGTAGTTTGTTTTTGCCCTCAAAAATTTGTAAAAAGGGCCTTAAGGCACATAGGTGTTCTGTGGAGAGTACCCAATCAAAGGAGTTGTAAAAGTTTAACGCTAAAATGCTCGGTAGGCCCTCAAAATCTAATTGGACAGCCAATAGATTGCTATGACCACTAAGAATCTGGGTAGAGGTACACCTTAAACACAGGGTTAATAATATGAGCAAAAAAACCCTTAGCTCTACCTGCAGGCGAGGGTTGTGCCAGGAGAAAAAAGGAAATATGCCAGTTGAGGAAGCTAGCGAAGGGAATCAAATCCGGATCCCCGAGGGACCCAGCTCGCCCAGATTTGCTGATGCCAGGTGAGAACTGCATTTTGGCGCTCATATCTGAGCTAATAACCTGCTCCTTCCAATCGGGAGAGGTTCCCGACGAATGGAAACAAGCTATGGTTCGCCCTCTAAGGAAAAAACCTCAAATAGACCATTTGGTTCTAGAGAACCTACGCCCTATCTCACTGCTACCTTTCTTTGCGAAAATAGCAGAAAAAGTAGTGAATATACAGCTGACCAAGCACATTGACAGGAACAACCTAATGCACCCCTCACAATCTGGTTTCCGAGCTGCACATCCTACGGAGACAGCCCTTCTCCTGGCTACGGAAACTTTAAGACAGCTCGCGGACGAAGGTCAAACAGCTGCTCTGATCCTACTGGATCTCAGTGCAGCTTTTGACACTGTCTCCCATGGCCTCCTCTCCAAAGATTAGAGTTGTGTGGAGTTAGGGACATGGCCCTACGATGGATGATGTCCTTCCTGTCGTCACAAGGTTTCCAGATCACACAAGACACTTATACGTCCATGAGCTTTCCCCTACCACAGGGAGTTCCTCAGGGCTCAATCCTTAGCCCCACGCTGTTTAACCTATACATGGGGCCACTTGCTACTATAGTGGAAGGGCACAAGGTATCCATTGTGTCCTATGCTGACGATACTCAGCTTATTATTACATTGTCCCAAAACCCGGGCCTGGCTGCCCACCAATTCTCACAATGCATGGAAGAGGTAACAACATGGATGTGTAATCACTGCTTGAAACTTAATGGCAGCAAAACGGAGGTGATGATTGTAGGAAAAGCTCCATCCATCTGGTCGTCAGCATGGTGGCCTGAGTCATTGAGCCAGCTGCCAACTCCTAAAACAGAAGTAAAAAATCTGGGAGTCTGGCTCGACTCAAAGCTGACATTTGAGAGTCAAATCCGGAGAGTCACAGGTAAATGCTTCGGAACTCTAAAGGTCCTGAGGAAGGTCCTTGACCTATTACCTGTCAGCTCCAGAAAAACTATAGTACATGCCGTGGTCACCTCCCAAGTTGACTACGGAAATGTCCTGTATCTAGGCGCAGCAAAATTTGAACAATGAAGCTGCAATCCATACAAAATGCAGCAGCCCGCCTAGTGCTGAACCTCCCAAAAAGAACATCCATATCAAAAGCCTTAGCCAGACTGCACTGGCTACCAGTCGAAAGAGAATATTGTTTAAAGCAATGGGCCACTGCCACCGTATTCTGGCAAAGAAAGGGCCACTATACCTTCAAACCCTGATAGCAGCTCACATACCCAACAGAAACCTAAGATCTAAGGGTAAAGCACTAGCTAGGATTCCAAGAATCAGAAAGGCTAGGATGGGTGGCCGTTCCTTTAGATTCCTAGCAGCTAAACAATGGAATACATTACCAGCTGAAATAAGAACAGAGCCAGTTGAAATGACCTTTCGTAGAAAACTAAAGACTTGGCTTTTCCCACCAGCTAGTCACTAGACCTCCCATAACCTCCTGTTACAGGCCAAAGGCAGAGGATTGTCTCTCCCTGTCTCTCAACCCTCACGGTCTGATATCTGTTTGGCTACTAGCGCGGGGACACACCGGCGGTGTAACCATGCGCTCTATAAATGGCAAAAAATAAAATAAAATAAATGCCCATCTAGGTAGGACAGTTGTCAGGATCCGAAGTCTCTTGCAGGCCCACAATCTGGTACTTTCTGGTTGTTTCTATCCAGACCTCATTCTTCCTTTTATTACTTACCCAGCAATGTTCTAACTACAGATATTTTGAGGGACATGGTTGTTTGTCAAAATCCTCACCCACAGAAATCACACTATTGGAGATAGACCTATCCATGCTTTGCAGGTGTCTCCCCAATACTGGGGTAAGACAATCCTTACAGTCCATCTCCCCCAAAGGCTGAAATCTATTCCTCAACTCCAATGGTGATGCAGGGACTCTATTTTAAGGATCTATCCGGCCCTTATTTTGGTGAAGCATATACCTGCGATCCCCTGTCCCTTGCTCAAAAGCGGAGCGGTAGAAAAAGCCTAGTGGAAACACCTGAATACCCAGACCTTGAGCCCCCTTATGTGAATTACGCTGAGTCAGTCGTCTAGCTGCTTCAGATCACCTAAAGTTTAGCACAATACTATCCCCTCAACTGACTTTTGGCCAGATCCTAACCAGTTCACTCGTCTGGACATGATTATGTTATCACAGTCACAACCACTTGCTCCCCCATTGAAAAAGTTTAGCTTTGCGGATGAGTTCCTGTGTTGATTCAACCGCTCCCAGAGTGAAGGGGGGGACACTGGTCAGGATAGCCACAAAAGGGGTAGATTCGGGAGGAAGATGGAGTCTTTGAGCGCGGGGGTAAGTGGCTGCATATGATCTTCCTTAGGGGGGACCACACCCCCTAGTTTGCTATGTTTATTTGGGAGGGAGGATGGACTGTTTCTGGTCGGCAGTGCTTAATTTGTAAAAAAAAAAAAATAATAAGTGCTGGGGTTCTTGTCAGGAGGCCACCGCAGCTTGCACCACAAATTGTCGCTGCCAATGATAGTAACATCACAACTACTAACCACCACACACCCACAAGTGTGACAATTTGGATTGTTTCAGGCCACCAAAAATATAAGAATGGCTTCGGCGGCAGGTAATAGTAATTTTAATGTATATTTAATTAATAAGCTTATCCTATGAGAATTAAAATTCGCAGCCAAGTAATCATGTTTTGGTAATGCGGAATATTAAGGTTGCAGTAACCCATGCTCTTCACCCACACCCCTCACCCATGAGTACTTGGACAAAAGGCACCATACAATAGTTCCACTGATTACGGAATTCAGAAATAAAATACACTCCACAGTACTACTATGCAAAATGGAATTCAGTAGAAAAAATAAAACTTTGAACATCATTGCTGCCTTCTCACACAATGGCTTAGTTATTTAATGTACAGATTAAAACACTGAACATTAAAATTCAATTAGAATAGGGACTGGAATGTGTATCCACAACAACCTGGTCATTCCAATCTTAAGCTAAAGGAATGGCTGGGGAGGCAGGTATTTGCAATTTTAATGTATATTGTATTCCTCAACAACTGTTGTTCTGCTCATCTCTAAATTAGATGAACAGCGCCACCATGTGGTGGACTGTTCTAGGTATGGTGTTGCCAATTTGGTGCCGGTGCCGAGCACCAGAAACCAATTAAGTGCCGGTGCTTAGCACCGGAACGCCCCGGCTCAAATTAAGCACTGTGTCATTCTGGAGTCTAGCCGAGTCCGGCACGACTCAAATAGGTGTTTGCACCGTAATTCAATTCAGAGTTGCACAGAATAATTTTTCTGTGTGAAAATGAATGCTGGTGTTACCTCGAGGAATTTCTGCAATGAAAACTGGCCAAAGATAGAAGATCCATGCGATTTTTCATTCCTGTAAAACCAGTCCCTTGTGTTAACTTCTCCTTTCGACCAAGATGGCTAAGAATTGGGAGGTTTAGTTCCCCGTTTAAGAAATAGCAAGTTGTAGTTGAGGTATTTCCTTGGGAAATTCCGCGGGCCTCCAAATGATGTCTGTATGTCCGCGCTTTGATTATGTATTATGCTAAATTTAGCACAGAAAGGAAATTCATTTGGGACATTTTCAACGCCCAATAACCAACAATGATACAAACAAAAGTATAATTTAAGAAGTTATTTAGGAAGTATCCGACTGGCCATGGTCAGCTGACGTGGAAGAAAGAGAAATTGATGACACTGTCACATAAGAATAAACTTCAGAATGCGGCTATATGACATCCTAAATTCGTTGCAATAATTTATTACTTCCACCATGTTATGGCAAAGCGAGACAATAAACAACTGTTGTTGTCAACTCTAAATTAGCCAGACAGCGCCACCTTGTGGCAGACTGTCACAAGCGCCGGCGTTAACAATGAACTGCCCGTGCCGAGCACCGGAAACCACCAGCTCAAATAAAGCACTGCTGGGAGGAGGTGGTCAAAGTATGTCCACATTATTTTTTCCCCGGTTGGCACCTGAATGAACCCCCTCTTAATGAATAGCCCGTGATGTACCTAATGAGGACTGTGAGGTAACTCGAGTTTCTCCAAGATTTGCCCCAACGTTCTTAGGGTGCCTTTCCCCAAGATCAGACAAGTTAGGAGTATCTTGAGTTATCCCCATTGGGTGGATGATGTTGGAGTTTATGTAAGGACGCCAAGCATGATTCTATTAAGTCTAAAGGGCTCTAATAGGGCTTAGTTGAGCGTCTAAGACTTTTGCAAACCGCTTTAACATTTCTTCTGGGTCAAAATTTCCCAATGTCAAGGGGATTGTCCCCTTTCCAGGGCCTGTTGAGTCCAGCTGTGATTTCGCCCTGACAGAGCGATTACTGCATTTCTTTCGCTTGGTAGCAGGTTCAGGAGGGGATGCGGTTCTATTGGGCCTCAAGGATACCAAAGAAGGGCCCATGCTAGCTATGGAGGAAGTGATACCGTGCACGTGCGTTGAACCACAGCAGTCTGCTTTTACTCCACTGTCACTTTGGAAGTCCACTTCTGAAGGACCACAATTGCCAATTGTATCAAAATGATCTACCACTTCTCTGAGGGTATTTGCCTGTCCCAATGACAGCCTACGTTCTGTCAGATCAATTTAGTTAGACATGACCCCAGTAACTCATGGTGTCAATGCGACGGGACCTCCGGTTGCCATACGCTTTCCCATACTGCAAAAATAAGGCGGGAAAAAGCAAAATAACTCACAGAGATGGAGCAATGGATCAAAGGGCTCTGTCAGAGGGGTGGCCCAGCCTAGCATTGCAGAAGGGTGGCCCAGCCCAGCATTGGCCGGCAGCGAATGGGCGCAGACGGGCCCACCCTTGACCTGGGAATGGCCAGCGGAGCGGGAGCCCGCGACGCGTTAAGTGCTCTGGTAAAGGGGCATGTCTGCCTCCTTCCCCCGGTCATGGTGGCACCTCCTGGCGCGGTTGGTGCTGGTGTGTTAATGAAATCTTTTTCTGTGAAAAAAGGAAGGGTTGTTATTCTTTCTTTCCACTCACAGGTTTGTTTAGGAAAACAGTGTGTTTTCCTTAAATAACCCTCATTCACCAGGGTTTTCCCTTGGTGGCATGCTTCATCATAGGGTTTCTTCCCGTTCCGCTGCAGAACAGGCGTGCTACAACCTGCAAGTTACGAGGGAGCACTTACAGATGGTAAAAGATCTATTTAAGGATGAAGTATATAGGAAAGGGAGTGGGAGAAAAATTAAAAATACCAGGCTTAGTGGGAGAAAAAATCTTTTAATTTTAACCTCTAGCCAGTATAGTTTAAAATATGGGGAAATATGGGAACTGTGGGGGAATCAATGAGCCCTAGTCCCACTGGTCAACATGTTTCTAGCCCTACCTCAAGGTTATTCTTCAGGACCAAAAAGGATACTTCCTGATACGACTCTTAAGTTCTCTCTTAATAAGGAGAAATACACTGTAAAGAGAAATATAGTAAAATACATACAGCACCGAATGGTGTTTGTATCAGCATATTCTGTTGAAAAACTGTATGGGAAAGAAAACGAAAATTAGGTTGTCAAGGAATTCATATTAAACATACAATACATGCCATTATCACCTGCGTGAGAAAAAACGTGACATATTTCTCGTAATGGTGGTGCCAAACTTCTAGTGCACCCATAGCAAATTTGTACTGGAAGAATAAAAACATAAGGAATACACAGGACATAGATGTGCAAACAGAAAACATTTAATGTAGTTTCAAGGAACATACATATCTGTTGCTGCCAAAGGGCAACATGAGACCGTACAGGGGGAAGGGACGCCTGTAGTCAAGATCTGCATGAAGGAAAAAACAGAGGGAAATATGCCCAAAAAGAAAGTCATTAAGCGGTAGTCAGTGCTAAATGTCACCGACCGGTTTGACATAAATCCTTGGTTCCTGTTGGGAGACGGCTATGCTGTACTTACTGTGTCAATGCTACTCCCTTGCGGAGGGTGGCGCCTGCCCGTGGCTCCGTAGGTGCCCGTACTGTGCTGCAGCAGGCATCCCTTTCCTATATACTTCATCCTTAAATAAATCTTTTACCACCTGTAAGTGCTTCCTCGTAACTCGCAGGTTGTAGCACGCCCCGTTCCGCAGCAGAACGGGAAGAAACTCTATGACGAAGCATGCCACCAAGGGGAAACCATGGTGGGTGAGGTTTATTTAAGGAAAACACACCGTTTTTCTAAACAAACCTGTGAGTGGAAAGAAAGAATAACAACCCTTCCTTTTTTCACAGAAGGGCTCTTTTTGATTAACACATACGTACTAAGGAGGACGAGCCTTTTCTGAATCTTTCCTCTATCTCCCCCTTGTTTCTTTACAAGCAGTTGGTGCTGGGACACAGAGTCCCTAATGCGTCCAAAATGCGTCTCCAGCTGCGGAGCTCCCTGAGCAGCGGGAGCCCACGATGTGCTAAGATGGCAAGGGAGTGTGTCTGCCTCCTTCCCCTGGTCACGGTGGTGCCTCCTGGTGCAGTTGGTGCTGGGACACCTAATGTGGTCAAAACGTGTCTCCAGCTGCGGTGCGCCCCCGCTGCTGGTAAACCCCTGCGGAGATCAGGATTACTCACTGTGTTGCTAGAAACAAGTTGCAAATAGTGCAGCACAAATTTTTGTTATATATTTATGGCTATTTTCTTTTCGGCTACACATAAACGTCTTTCTAGGCTTGGTAGCTTCTCTATGTCAGTGAAAGAGTTTGGGCCTGCCTGAACGTGGATGATTGAGTTTTGTACTTCCTGTTTGCATGTGATTTGGGGGTATGGCAGGGCCTGTTGGCTTCTCTGAGATGTGAGGGTTTAGTTTCTGATTGGCCTTGTAGCTTATCTTGACAGTTGATCAGTTGGGGTCTCACTGGTCTATTGTGCCTGCTTTACATGGCCACCTATTTCAGGCTAGGCAAGTCTTTCGGTCAACATCTGGAACTAGATTTTGCAGCGCAGTATAGGTTTTAATGAATGCATTGAATCTCACCAGGAGCCACTGCTGATTTTAGAGAATGAATACTACCTTCTCAGATCAATGATTGAGATGTAAAACGTTTAGACCAGTGAAAGGTGCTGTAATGTCATAATAATGTTGGATTGTGAGCTTTAAAAGTACTATTTATCAACAATGTGTTAATAGTGATTGTCTTTATGAAAATTTAACTCATATTTCAATTGCAGATAATATGTTACTTCCATCACTGTCGATCCTACAAGGTCCGAGATGGAAGTAAGGGATAATCCTTCTTTGGTGCTTCTTTGGATTTTGTTTCTATGTAAACTCTGGTGAGTTTGGAATAAGATAAGAATGGATGTGCAAGCCTATAATCCATTGATAATGACCAATAATAATGATGCTATCAGAAAGTGAACTTTCCATCACAAATAAAGATTCCTGTACTGGCTTCAGAAACAATTCTCACAGACCAGTGGCTAGCCTAAGTGAGGCAGGTGGCCATGTAGACAAGATAAGCCTCCCCTCTCCCCCAGCACACAATGCAGAAACTGTCAACATAATTTACATCTGTTTAAAATGAACGGAAGAGCAATAAACACAACTGCAGCTTGCAACATGGCACCTCTGCAAATTCTTTAAGGAATAGACACCGTACGCTATGTTATGTTATCTTTCTCCAGCCACGGAGGTAGAGGAAGCTTATCATAAGTGGTAAACCATGTCAAGAGATTCAACAATGCTCGAACTGAGGAACCTCCCTTTATCTTTATCTGTGCAATAGGATATTTGTTTTACTGCAAATCTCATCGGAGGGGTTCACAGGGTCCCATGTGGGTTATGGGATTGAAAGTACCTGATGCAGTAATCCTGTGCTATCCTTCTCAGTTTTTCATTCTGACTGACCCGGTATGAATTTCTGTGCAGGAGACTTGAGTCACAAGTCCGCTGAGTGGTACTATACTCTGTTGGGTGGCAAGGGCGCCCCCAGAGTAGTACTTCTTTTGTAGCGAGTGACTACTGTTTCCTTGACATGTGAAAAGACTAGTGGTTGGTGATAGCGGATTAATAGTTGTGGAGAACAGGCCTATTTACTGCTCCTCAGTGGGGAAAATACCTACAGTCTCTGCCTCTGTGTAGTCTAACCTCATTATTGCATGTGGTATGTGTGTCATCAAAGGCTACACAAGGGGTAGAAAACCTTTAATTGGGGTCTCCCTTGTCTGCAGGCAGTCCTTATGGTTGTAAGTGATCAACAGAGTTTAGAGGCGGTAGTCAGGGTAGCTGTCGCCCATTTCCCTGTCTTCCCTCCCAGCATTGTTCTTTCATCCCCTCCCAATCATAGGAAACACCTTAGTGAAGCCAGGTGTATATTTCTGTGTTTAAATCACATAAACCTGAATAGAGCAGGAACGTTCCTTTGTTATTACCATCTCTAGACCAAACCATTTCCAGCAGGTTAGCTGATGGCCGTGACCAAAGTTGCACACATAGAGTGAGACCAGAAGCTATGTGGAATGTAGGGAATATGTGTTGCTTCTGCTCAGAGCCCAAATTCAGCTGTCCAGTTCGCTGAAGTTGGAAGCCTTGTTCAACAGAGGCTGCTGAGGCTGGAGGCATGTCACCACTTTCAAGCAATATCAAAACTGTGACACTGATTAAGCCCTGGGAGTGAAGAGAGTGGAGATGCAACTGGCGTGAACCGCTAACTATGAGTATAAAGCCTATGGTCTCTCCGCTTTTAGTGTCTCGCATTGCCCATTTGTTCTATTGCGAGGTGCTAGTTCTGTGCATGAGGGCCTTGGCCCTCTGCCATGTGGTTTTACTGTTGGTGGTGTTGATGGAGCAAGGACTCGAGAAAAGAGACTTGTTCGATAAAATCCTCCATTAACACTTATTAAGTATTAATCAATAGATAAAATAAAACTAATATGCACCCAAAACAAAAAACATGGGGAGAAAAGCTTACGCATGCTTGAATTAATAGGAAATAAAACACAGCACGATTAAAACCCCGCTTTAACTTGCTAAAATGCTATGCGCATGCGCGAACCTGGATGACGCATAGAATAACGTGACTAACTCGCTTTGAGAGGGAAAAACCCTCACGCATGCGCAAGCAGAATTGAAATACGGTCTTGAGCTACCGCATGCCCGGCATATGCTTGCTTGATTTGAAAGGAAGCTGCTGCAATTAACGCTTTTGCCCAAGAATAATAATAATCACATAGGATAGAGTAGAAGTGGGTGGTGAACAGTGAGAATTACATGTTCAAGAAAATAATATTTGTTTTTGGTTCTTTTATTAATAGAGAATATTTGGGCCTTCTGGGCTTTGAATAGAAAGGAAGATGGCGAAAACCGCGCATGGACAGTGACTACATGTGATGACCAATGACCCAGAAGGAATTGAATGCTTGCCAATGACCAAGGACGAAAAGGATGGGAACCGATGAGGAAGTAGCAGCAAACTGTGAAGCCTGTATTAAATGAATTATGGCATTTGCAACAAATTATGCATGTTTCAAATAAAATTATGAATGAGTAGAAGGGGCAGGATCAACAAACAATAGGTTTGACTAATAAAATGAATACGTCAGCTTGGGATGATGAAGACACCCCTAACCCCGTCCAATCATATTCCATAGTTTAGTAAAGTCGCAACACTTGAGGGTGGGACATGAAGAAATGAGGAATATAATTAGAAGTGATTGGAATAAGAGAAGTTAGTGCTGTTGCTGAGATAGACGACGACGATGAGATGATGCAGACAACACTGCTGGGAGCTGAGCAAGTGAGTGATAGAGAGAGAAGACAAGTGTAGACTCTGAAGACCCAGTCTATTGCCTGATTAGAATTGAAGATTGCGGAAGAATATCGAGGAGGGAGAGAGTGAAAGAGAGGGAATCGCCCCAGTGCGTTGGGTTGTAGAAAGTCTAGTAAGTATTAAACCTGTCCTGTTTCTATCCTTTAATCTTTGTCTCCTGATCCTAAGTCAGGTAACCTCCACCAGCTCTTTGGCCAGAGAGTTGGTTTTTCCTGTTACCCTCATTAGGTAAATGTCATTTCTATCCAGTATTTGCATATTTCCTTGCAAATGTATTTTGATGTCTCTCATGTCTCTTCATCTATCCACTCTGGTGCATTGATGGTTGTTGAGAGCTTGTGTAATTAAATATATACGCTTTATGATTGCTTTCTCTCTCACGTTTAAGAAAATTGAGTTTTGCACTGTGCATTTGTAATAAATGAGCGTTCAAATTAATGACTGAAGTTTTAGATAAACTTATCATAATTATTATATTCAGAGTCTGTGGTTATTTCTTTAAGAAGTTCAGTTAAGAAGTTGTTAATATCACCATCAACTAACTCAACTAATGGTCCATCGACCAGAGGAAGAGTGTTGATTCGTGAAGATTAGTTAGCCATGATATTGTAACTGATTTATTGTTACAGGAAATAACTAATCAGAATTGTAGAATTATTCGAAATCAAAACCCTTCCAGCGGGAAACTGGTCAAGGAGATATATATAAAGATATGGATAAAAGTATGTGGGCCCATTGGAAAAAAAAAGTTCAGTTTTTTTTTTTTAAACAAATTTTATTAGCCAAATTACACATATAAGGCAGAGCTCTGCACCCCAGAGACTTCTGCAGCATCAACAAACACCATTATGACTTTGACAATTTTCATATGTATATAGGAGGCAATGAAAAGCAATACAAATGAAACATTAACAAAGTAACTGTAACCCCTCCAACCCCCCCATCGCACTGTCGTCCACTCCAGAGCAACAAAGCAAAACAAAAACTTTATATATACAGTTATACTGCGCCATCACCTAGGAAGCAACTTGTCAGCCTCACACTTCAGATAGGAGAGCAAAAGAGGAGAAGGGAAAAGTTAGACCGGGTCAAGGTGCCGGGTCGGCGGAGCAGGCTCTAATTCCAGGCCGCAGTAGTCTGCCCAGCACTTCCAAATTTTAAAGTGCTTACGTGGGCACCCCCTAGCCTCAAAGATAGGAGTCTCCAAGCCCATACAAAAGTCCAGGCCGTTCTTCCATGTAGAGACGGAGGGCGCCGCCATCGCCTTCCAGGCCCTGGCAATATCCCTTTTAGCTAGGGTAAATCCCAGAAGCATGAGATGGCGTTTATATATATTGCCCCCGATCCTGTCCATAACATGCAGGAGAACCAGTTTCAGTGAACAGGGAAGGTCCCAGCCCAGAACTTCGGAGAGGCAAGCCAATACCCCTCTCCAGAATCGCGCCAATGCGGAACAGTGCCAGACAGTATGTAGCAGGGTGCCCTCCTCATGCTCACATCGAAGACACACCGGGGAAGCCACCAAACCTGCCCTCCACAGTCTAACCCTGGTATAGTATACACAATGGAGGTATTTGAACTGGATAAGCCGTAGGTTCATCGCAATGGCTGCCCCTCGCGGGGAGGCCAGAGCCTCTGTCCAGTCTTCCTCCTCCAGCGGGCCTACATCTCCCTCCCATGTCTCCCTAAGATGCTGCAAGGAAGGGGAGCTATGTGTAACTAGGGACTGATAAATCTTGGAGATTTTGTGATCCCGGAGATCTCCCATAAACACCTTCGCCTCCACCGGACTGAACTCCGCCAGCGTCTCCAACCCCTCCAAACTAGGGGAAATGGCATGCCGAAACTGCAAATATTTAAAAAATTGGGTCTTGGGCATGTGGAAGTCTTTTTGTATATCAAGGAAGGATTTCAAGACAGGCCCTCACATAACATCACCCAGGGTAGAGATCCCGTAATTGTCCCAATCACGAAAGCCAGGCAAGGCAGCCAACTGCGGTAGGCGCCCATTGTGCCAGAGAGGGGTCTCCCGAGTCAACCTATTCCACCAACCCATCCTCCGTAACGCCTGCCACCAGATCTGGAAAACAATCCTCGTGGCAGACGGCAGGGAGCGCCGCAACTGAGCAGAATAGAGAATAGTGTGTAGGGTGTGATCCGCCATGCACCTCCGTTCAACAGCGAACGCCGGATCAGTCTTATCCCCATACCACCATTCATTGAGGACTAGTAGGTGCGAGGCCATGTAGTACGATAGAATATCGGAGGTTGCCAACCCTCCACAGTACGTGGATTGAAAGCAGGTCCGCAGGGCCACCCTCGCCACCCCAGAGAAACTGACCCAGGGCCGCATTAACCTGACAGAACCACCTGGGAGAGATCGGATACGGATGGTTTTGCAATTGGTACAGCAGGCGCGGGAGCGAAACCATTTTGAAAATGGCCGACCGGCCATATATAGATAGGGGCATGTGGGACCAGGTTCTAATATCTTCCCGTACACGGTCCCATACAGGTGCCAAATTTCTGTCCCAGGATGTGGTTGGTGAATCCGACAGGAACACCCCCAAGTATTTCATCCCCCCGTACACCACCTGGACCGCGGATGCCCAAGTACCGAGATCCCCCTCTCCACCCAGAACCCAGAGGGTAGACTTCCGAGGGTTCATGTATAAGCCGGAGGTCTCCCCAAAGATCTGCATAATGCGTAGCAGACGCGGTCCCGTCCTATCTAGATTGGTGAGGAAGAACAGCACATCGTCGGCATACAGAGCAATACGGTCCGATAGTCCGTGTGCCCATTCGAGACCAGTCACCTGGGCGTCGATCCGCACCCAGGCAGCAAGGGGCTCCATCGCGAGCGCGAACAGATAGGGAGACAGTGGACACCCCTGTCGGGTGCCCCGGCCAATAGAGAACGTAGAGGAGACAGAGCCCGCCACACGCACAGCAGCGGTTAGATCTGTATATAGGAGGGTTAGATAGGACAGGAAACGAGGCCCTATGTTCAACCTACGAAGCAGTGCAAATAGGTACACCCAGCTTAGAGAGTCAAATGCCCTGTCCATATCCGCCAGCAAAAGCGCCGCCCGCTCCCCCAGGCCCTGGACGGTCGCAACAGCCACATGCGCCCGGCGAAAATTATGACGGGTCACCCGTTGGGGCATAAACCCGGCCTGGTCGGGATGAACCAAGGAGGTAATATGCGGCCGAAGACGGTTGGCCAATGCCTTGGCCAATACCTTGGCCTCAACGTTTAAGAGGGAGATAGGGCGGTAGGACGCGTGTTGATCGGGAGGTCTACCGGGCTTGTGGAAGACCACCACTTCCGCATGTCTCCAGTCGCTAGGCAAGCGACCCCGCTCCCTAGCCTCTTCCACCACCTTGTGATAATGGGGACCCAGCTGCAGGAAGAACCGTTTAAAGAATTCATTCGGAAAGCCGTTCGGTCCCGGGGCCTTTCCGGGATGCAGGTCCCCTAGGGCAGCACCCAGTTCGTCCTCTGTGAGCGGGCGGTCTAACTCAACACTTACTTCGTCCGAAAGGGCCTTGGGCGGAAGGTCATCCAGGAAGCGTCCTATTACCTCCGCCAATAAGCATTCCTTAGGGGCTTAGAGATCTGCGTAATACGTAGCAAAGCTCTCGGCAATAGCCGAGGAGTCTGAAATGGGTGTCCCGTCCGGTCCCACAACACCAGGGAGAGCCTGGGGGCAGAGTGACCCCTGACACAGTCGGTGCAACAGCTTGCTAGATTTATCTCCCCACTGATAAATCTTGCTACGGGTCGCCAACCAGGCCTAGCGGGCCTCGTCAAATAGGAGGTGCAAATAGCCCTGTTGCGCTAGCAGTAATTGGCGGCAAACCTGCTGCCCCCCATCCTCCCTACTGCGCGCCTCAAGCCCAAGAATTTCAGCTTCCGCTCGTATGAGGGACTCCCTGCGCATTCTACGTGCCGCCGCACAGAAGGAAATGTCCACCCCACGGATTGTGGGCTTCATCGCCTCCCAAAGAGATTCAGCCCCCTTCACCGAGCCAACAATAAGTGTCAAATATTGATCAATGGCATCTTCCATATGTTCCCTATAGTCCTCCTTCTGGAGGTTCCAGGCCGATAGGCGCCACCTAAAAGTCCCATGTGCCGTCCCCGCCCGTAGAGTGATGGCCACCGGCGAGTGGTCCGAAAGCCCACGAGGAAGGATATCGGCTGCCACCACCCTGCTGTCAACCGCCCGGGGAACAAATAAGTAATCGATGCGGGAATATGAATCATGCACCGCCAAGAGGTAAGTGTATCCCTGCGTTGTGCCATGTAACCTACGCCAGGGGTCCACCCAGCCAAGGCCCATCACAAGGGAATGTAGTTTGGTAGGGTGCCTGGCCTCCAGTGAACCCCCGGGCCGCCACCGATCCCTGGCGGCATCCATCACATCATTCCAGTCCCCACCCACAACCGCCAAGCCATCGGGCAGTTCCGCCCACAAGGTCACCAGTCTCTCCACCAACCCCCAGGACAGCGGCGGGGGCGTATACACTCCCCAGCACCACAGTTTCATCTCCCACAGTGCCCTGCAAAAACAGGTACCTGCCCTGAGTGTCCCCCCACGTCTTAACGGGCATGTAGGAGACCCGGCGATGGATCAGGACTGCGACCCCCCGAGACCCTCTCACGAACCCTGAGTGAAAGACGTGAACATATCCAAAGCGTTGAAAACATAGCGCCTTCGTCCCCATGAGATGCGTCTCCTGGAGCATTAGAATGTTAGCGTGGGCGCGCTTTGCCTGTTTAAGGATAGCCCCCCGTTTAATCTTATCCAGCGCCCCTCTGACGTTCCAGCTGACTATCTGAAGGGACCCAGGGAAATCTTGTGAACTACCCACCATAGCCGCCATTGAAGGGCTCCATACAGGCCAATGATACAAGGGACATCATATAATGAGCGCGAGATGACTCTGAAGTAGTGTAAGCAAAACCAAAGGGGATGATGGACGGAGTGTTGAACATTGCAAGCACTCACCCCCAGTCAACTGATCTGGGTTTAATCCATCATCATTCTTTAGCTCACTCCGCCACCCCAGTTCAGACATGGCCATATGCAAATCAGTCTGACCCTGTGCCTCATGGGAACAGTCCAGCCCGAACTGCCAAGCCATGTCTTCCCTGGACCGGAAACAAGCATCCTGGGACCGGTTTCTGGCTTACAGCCGTCATCAGCCAGGCTATCTTGAATCCAGTGGCAAAGTGAGCAAGGGACCCACGTCTGGGCATACCCTGCCAACTTAGGGCGAACATAGCAAAACCAAAGGGGATGATGGACGGAGTGTTGAACATTGCAAGCACTCACCCCCAGTCAACTGATCTGGGTTTAATCCATCATCATTCTTTAGCTCACTCCGATCCCCCCAAGTCGTTTCTTGCAGGATGGGGGGGGGGATGGAAGGCGGAGGCGCCCTAATAACAGGAGAGGCGCTGGCGGGAGAAAGGCTCCAAGGGCCCCGGAGGGTGCTCGCGTGGCCCGACAGGCCGCCGATGCGAGGATGCTGCCGGGCGGGAGGGGAAGGCACGCACTCACCAAGATCCAAAGGGGGCCGCCGACACCAGCACAATTCGGGACCCAGACACGGTCCGGCAGCTTACCAATCCCGCTGCGCGCACTCCCAGCACTTGTCCTTCGCGGTCCGACACAGCCGCCGATCCGCGAGGCCCGACCTGTATATGCAGAGGAGGTGGGGAGGCCGCTAACCTCCAGCAGGAGACTCCCGGCCGGGAGGCACCCCTCGGGAATCGACCAGCCTCACCGACGCAGCGCGCCGGCCCAGCAGCCACGGCTCTGCCCTCCGCCGGGGGACCCAGGTGACGCCTCAATCCAGGTCCCGGCTCCCGCGGCACCCACAGGCCCCGCCACCGGCCATCGCCGCTCTGCCGCTCCTGGCCACGGCGTGGGTCGAAACTTAGCCCAGGTGTGCGGCGCCAGTATGTGTCACTCTCAGGGCAGCTTGCGGCGTATTTGGAGACCGGAGAAGCAGGATATTTTAAGGATAAAAGTCAAGGCTGGACGGAGCTCACTCAGCACAAGTCCGCCATACTGGCTCGCTAAGCCATGCCCCAAAAAGTTCAGTTTTGATGTGTAAGTTATCCAACCTTGGCCACTTCGCGCTGGATCAATTTTTCTGGTAGCAGAGTTATGGTTATTATTGATTAGTTTGGTGATTATTGATTATTGATTATATGTTCTTAACATGAAAAGTTAGTGTCTTGTTCTATGTTGTCTGGAAGTACAGGTACGGAGATACCTAGGAATCCCGGGAGATTAATTTTGAAGAGTGTGGGAAGGAAACCACACTGCAGAAGGTTATTCATCTGTTGTCATAATACCTGAAAGCTACGGAGGGCTGTAGGTATTATATTAGGGACTATATCATATAAGAGTAGAGTGTGAGTGATAGCGGAGGGTCCACCTGTGAAACTTTGGCCTTACCCAAAGAAGGAGTATCCCTAGAGGAGTATTAGGTCCTCCCCGAGCTTAAGTGAAGGGTAAACAGTGGTTTTTACTCGCAGTATAAGGAAGTATTTTCTCCTTGAAACAAGTGAATAAACTATCTTTGAATTAGCGGAACAGACAGAATAGCGTTGTTTTTACGTTGTTACTAACAGAAAAGATATTAGGCAAAGTTTAGAGAAAATATTGTCGCATTACCTTGTGAAGGGAGGGTCAGTAGCTGGAGTCAAACTGACGTCACAGAGAGCCGCGCTGGTATTGGTTGAGACAGCGGGCGTGTAACAAGTACCAATTGTAAAGGGAGGGTCAGTAGTAGGAGTAATACTGACGTCACAAAGAGCCGCGCTGGTATTGGTCGAAACAAGTGGGTGTGTGGAAAATTCTGATTGGTTGGTAGACAAGAGTCGTTGTGAAAGAAAATACGTGGTGAACCCTGATTGGACTGTTGGTGTGAGTCGCGCTGGTATAGGTTGAGTGCTGAGAAACATGATACATAAGGGTACGGAAAAGTTTCTAGTTTAGCTTGTTGAAAATAACTAGTTACAGAATGAAGTTGTTTAACAAAATTAAGAATTTCTTTGAAAAGGATAAGCGTGTAGTAACCAGAGAAGGGATTCTTATGCCACCCCCTAATACCCCTGCTTCTTTTATGATGTTGGAACGAGGATACCATACGTGTGTTTGGTTGGAGAATTGGGTGAAATATACGAAAGGTGATGGTGTTCTAGCTTTTCCTGAAAATGGTACATTTAATGTAAGGGTTCTTCAGAATTTGAGAAATCGGATGAATACATTGGAACCTAGTCCTAGGTTGACGCAGTATGAAGCTTTGGAGGAATGGGAAGTTGAGGCATTTGAGCGAGAAAAATTTAGAGGAGGTAGAAGAATAAATAGGGGATTTTTCCCAAGATATCCGTTTGATACTCGAGGAGATGAGATGAAAAGATGGAGAAGAGCTGTAGTAACAGAAGGGTTGTATCCAGTATTAATGGCTGAGGATCAAACAGGGAGTAAATGTAAAGAAAAAATGAAGTATACAGGTATGGCAGGAACAGAATGTGATGAAACAGATGATGAATTATTAGAGGACATTTTAGTTAAAAGACCTCCACCTTATCAAGAAAATGTTGAAGAGGCAACTCCAAGTGCACCAATAATGAGAACTCCCTTGGTTCCGCAGGTTTTATATGATCCAACAGCTACCAGAGTGTTACAGGAGAAGGAAAGGGATGCACTGAATAAAACAAAAGAAGAGATAATTCAGAAAATAAATCAGTTAGGTTTAAATGCTGAAGCCTTAACAGTGCCAGTAACGATCGGTCCGGTTATTCCATTATATGGGGATAAACGATACACCCCGAGATTACAAACAGTGACAATTCCACAAACTAATGTTAGAAAAGAGGTAGTAATATCAGAAGATCTAATTAGTGAAAGTGATTCAAATATCTCGTTACTAGATCTCCCTAATATCGAAACAGTGGCTGAAACGCCAAGGGGAGGTTCACCTGTGAATAAAAAGAGAAAGGAATTGATTGATACTCCCATAGCAGGAAATTCAAAAGGATTCACGCCAGATGATTTAGAGGAGTGGGCGAAAGGATTAGACAAAAAGAGACCTCAAACACCAAGTATAGATGTAGCCAAGTTAAAAGTGGATTTGGAAGAAATGATCATTGGTACCATAAGTCCAGAGAGATTAGGTACATACAGAGATGAAGAATTGTTGTTTATATGTAAAAGTATAACCTGGAGAGCATGAATTTGCATGAGAAAATAGTAGAAGTTGCTTCAGAATTTGGAAAAGATATAGAAAAATCAAAATTATTGCAGAGACCATATAGGGCAGAATTTACGGACAAGGATTTAGAAAGTTTGAATGCGTAAGGAAGGAGATTACAAATCAAAGAGTTGATGAATATTTTGAAGAAATGGGGAGATGCAGACAGATGGAGAGGTAGATGGACAAAGAAAAGGGATGAAGCAGCTATAAAGGAAGCATCTGCATATCCATTAAGAGAAACAGAACAGGTTGAAAGAGTGTGTCCCATGAGAGAAGTTCCTGGAGGTGGATACGTTCATGTTCCATGGTCCAGACAGGATATTTTGTCTTTTACAAATGATTTCCCCAGATTAAGGGAGAAACCAGTTGAATGGTACAAGCAGGTAGAGAGGTTTGTGAAAGTTTCAAAGGTACTATTCAAGGATTTGGATGGACTGTTTGATATAGTGGTGCCAGCTGATTTATGGACAGAATGTAAGATTACAATTGATTGGCCAACTGAAGAATATCCAAGAGATGCAAAGACAGGTGCACCTTCAGAAGAAGTGATGAAAAAGTATCAGCAAGTGATTACTTTCTTGAAAGGGAAAATACCTCCAAAGGAAACGGATTGGGTTAAAATAGATAGAACAACTCAAGAACCAAAAGAGTCAGTACATGCGTTTTATGAGAGGTTATTACAGGTATTTAAGCAGTATAGTGGATTTGAAAATATTGGAGCTAAGGATATGGGACATTTTGTGTATAGGTTTGTGTATGGATTGAGATCAGAAATTAGTCAGATGATTCAACAGCATATGCTTTGCTGGCAGAGCAAGCCCATAGACGACATTTTAAAATACGCAAAGTATTGCAGTGACGATATTGACGCAAAGCATAAGAAATTGACAGAAAAGATGATGTGGGCACAAGTGAAGCTAGCAGAACATCAAGAGGCAAGTACTGGTTCTCAAAATGAAAATCAGTCGAGTAACCAAAATCAGAATAGTCAAGGATTGAATGGGAATAAAGGAAAAGGGCGAATGAGTAGAGAAGAAGCGGAGAAGAAGTTTCCTTGTCATGCGTGCGGAAAGCATGGGCATTGGAAGAATTAGTGTAGAAATGTTCAACAGAATGATGGGGTAAATCAAAATTTAAATCTACAGATGCAGAATGAGGTGGTTGTGAACCAGCAGCAACAGCAGCAGGTAGTTACTCCACAGTTACAGGTGCCACAAGCTCCTATGCCCAACTGTATGAACGCTCAAGTACAAAGATACAGTGTGAACACCGGATTTCTTGGAGAGAGTGGTAAGAATACACAAGCGGTTCAACAATATTGGATGCACAGTAACGAGTGTGATTCAGATAGTTCCCAATTACGGTGCCTGAGGGGGGAGGAAGAATGCGTGCTTGGCGCATCTTTAACGGTAGATCAGTCAGGTCCATTTGTTGACGGAAAAGTGGAAGGTAATGATGTCACTTTCCTAGTGGATACTGGCGCTACCCGTTCTACTGTGAGAGCAGCAGAAATCCCAAACCTACCCCTCTCGGGAGAAACTATCCAAGTTGTAGGAGTCTCGAATAAGCAAATAAAAACCCCACCTACCAGACCAATAGAAGTAAATATTGGAAATTTTAAAGACATGCATCGGTTTGTGGTGTGTGATTCAAGTCCAGTTAACTTGTTAGGAAGAGATTTGCTGTGCAAAATGAATTGTACCATCTATTGTACACCTGATGGTATTGCTTTCCAAACCCCTGATGAAGATATTGCTTTTAAGATGATGCTTGCAAAACAAGGAACAGAAGTGGATGAGATGTTTTCACTTCTAACTGAAGATAATTTGCCTGATGAGTTGAGAGATACAGTGAGATCAGATGTATGGGATTTTTCAGGAAAAGAAATTGGCCTAATGTCAAATGTAGACCCAATTAAAATAATGGTGAAGGAAGGTGCAATTTATCCAAACACCCGACAGTACAAAATGAGTCCAGAAGTTAAGGCAGGAGTTGCTCCAGTAATCGACCAAATGGTTGAACAAGGCATTTTGACAGAAATAATGGGCAGTCCTTGCAATTCACCAATTATGGGGCTTAAAAAGCCCAATGGCAAATATAGAATAGTGCAAGATTTAAGAAAAATCAACAAAATAGTAGCACCTTGTTGTCCAGTAGTGCCAAACCCAGCAGTGATTCTTTATCAGATACCTTGGGATGTACATTGGTATACAGTGATTGATTTATGCCAAGCATTCTTTTCAATTCCTTTGCATGAAGATAGCCAATATCTCTTTGCGTTCAGGTTCGAGGACCGTGTCTTGGCATGGTGCCGAGTTCCTCAAGGGTATACAGAGAGTCCCTCGATTTTTAATCACATTTTGAAAAGTACTTGGAAACATTGGTTATGCCAGGAAACTCAGTTTTGGTCCAGTATATTGATGACCTACTGGTGGCGTCAAAAACAAGAGAGGCCTGTGTCACAGACACAATTGCTTTACTGAACCATTTGGCAAAAGGTGGACATAAAGTGTCACCAGAAAAATTGCAGTTTTGTCAACAAGAAGTCAAATATTTGGGACATAAGATAGAAAGGAGAGTCAGAAAGGTGACACCAGAGAGAATAAAAGTGATTCGACAGATGGACCTACCTAGAACTAAGAAGGAAGTACGAATGTTTTTGGGAGTAGTTGGATACTGTCGTCAGTGGATCAGTGGGTTTTCACTGCTTGCAAAACCTCTAATTAAATTGACATGGAAAGATGTGATGATCCGATTGAATGGGA
The DNA here is from genome assembly GCA_963921515.1 of Calotriton arnoldi. Classification (NCBI taxonomy): domain Eukaryota; kingdom Metazoa; phylum Chordata; class Amphibia; order Caudata; family Salamandridae; genus Calotriton; species Calotriton arnoldi. The sequence continues at coordinate 1,465,421 of CAWUFW010004335.1, read as the reverse complement.
TGATGAAAGTGAGAACGCATTCATAAAATTGAAGGTTTGTTTATGTCAAGCACCAGCATTAGGAATGCCTGACTATACGAAAGAATTTGCTTTATTCTGTTGTGAGAGAGAAGGTTGTGCACTTTCAGTATTAACCCAAAGACATGGATTAATGCGACGTCCAGTGGCATATTTTTCAGCCACTCTAGATTCTGTGGCCGCAGCATTGCCTGGCTGTTTAAAAGCAGTAGCTGCTACATGTATGAGTCTGGAGCAGAGTGAATCTATTGTTATGGGACACCCTTTAAAGGTGTATGTGCCACATTCTGTTGAGATCCTTTTAACAAGGACTTGAACACATCACCTGACCCCTAGTCGGCTGACTAATTATGAAAGAGTGATCCTAGGAGCTGAAAATGTAAGTGTGATAAGATGCACCACAGTAAATCCAGCCACCCTATTGCCGGACCCATTCTGTGAAGAAGTAAAGGAAGAAGTTGATCATGATTGTTTGGATCTAACGGATATGTGTACAAAGCCTAGGCCAGATATTTTAGATGTCCCGTTGAAAGAATCAGATTATGTATTGTTCGTGGATGGGTCATGTTTACGAAAACAAGATGGAGAATTAAGTGCTGCCTATGCTGTCTGTACAATATCAGCTATTCAAGAAGCATCATGTCTAAAAGGAGTCAAGTCTGCATAAATCGCCAAATTGGTAGCTTTAACAAAGGCTTGCAAAATTGGAAAAAAATTGAGAACAACCATATTCACAGATAGTCAATATGGTTTTGGGGTTGTGCATGATTTTGGCCAGATATGGATGCAAAGGGGATTTCTGACTTCTTCAGGCTCTCCAATCAGAAACAGTAAATATGTCAAAGAATTATTGGAAGCATTGCAGTTGCCAAAAGAAATTGCAGTGGTCAAGTGTGCCGCACATAAGTCAGGAAATGACTATGTGACTGTCACGGGGTGGGTACATACCGGGACGGCCCGGGCCATCCTAGAGACTGGTGGGAGGCGCAGGACGTCACCGCCCCTTTTGCTTTCTCATCACAGGAGGACTGGGCTGGATCTACCTCCTCAGACACCACGGAAAGGAGGCATGGTCCCTTTAACTGGAACCCGTCGGACGACGACCCTGCCCCTTTCAATGACGACACCGCCCTCCGTCCAATAAGAGAGAGCTGGAACAGGAAGACGGGGTGTACTGACACCGGAGGCGGAACAGGAGCGAGCGAAGCGGAGGAGAGTCAAGAGGAGTACGGAGAGCGGAGGAACAGGAGAGGAAAGGCGTACCCGGGAAGAGCGGAGGACGAACGGGAGACAACGAGAGAGCCAGGAGGCCACCGGATTCACGATTCGCCCAGCCACGCCCCAGGAGGAGCGTGGCTAAGACAGGTACGGGATCGTTTCGCAGGCTGGGTAGGGAGGCGGGAGGCGTCAGAGGACTAGTGGCGCTAGCTCCTTACCGTCCGTTTGGTAGAAGCGGATTCCTCAACCCCAGCACTTTCACTCCTCCTCATCCAGTGTGTGTCACGGTTTGGTTGTGGGACGGGTGTTCCCTCACTCCCTCTCCCTGAAAAAAGCACTGCTTCCCCGTACACTTACCCCCTGTTGTACTCTTCCTTCCTTTTGGGCGACCGGAGCATCACCCCGTGGCCAGCCGATTCAAGGAACAGGGAAGAGGGAGATCCGGTCCACAGGAGGAACCCAGAGGGAAGACGGGAACAAGAGAAGACACGGAATCCCAGGACTATCCTTGTACCCTATCCCCTTAACAGACTGGAATCTGTACACAGACGCCCCTCCATACAAATAAAACCTTCCCTACCACGACCTTGCCTCCCGCTCCTCCTTCCTGAAACCTCACAGTGACACAAGGCAACAGATATACTGATCAGGTTGCACAATTTTGTGCTCGAAATACAATGTCTTTGAACAGAGGGTTGGAAAAAGAAACTACCAATTGCCAACTAATGTTTTTTTCTGCTTTTGAAACATGGGATGAAGTTAGACAGTTACAGGATGAGGCAGATGTAAAAGAAAAGGAATTCTGGATTAACGCAGGTTGCACGAGAAGAATCGATGATGAGGTATGGGTGTGTCCAGACGGAAGACCGATAATGCCAGACAGTATGTTATCACAAATGGCAAGAGTATATCATGGAGCTACACACATTGGTAGGGATGCCATGATTAGACACTTTAGGCAGACATGGTACAATCCCAAGTTTAGGCTAATTGCGGAAAGTCTCTGCCAGCGTTGTTTGACATGTCAACAGCAGAACCCTGGTAGAAGAACATTTGTCAGTTGGGGAAAAATAGGAAAGGCAGAAGGGCCATTTACAAGACTGCAGCTCGATTTTATAGAATTGCCACCGTGCAACGGTTTGAAGAATGTTCTTGTCATTGTGTGTCTGTTTTCTCGTTGGGTGGAAGCCTATCCAACAAGAAAGAGTGACAGTCTCACGGTTGCTAAGCTGCTCTTAAGAGAACTCATCCCTAGATTTGGATTTCCAGTCACTTTGGAATCAGATAGAGGACCTCATTTTAATAATGAGATAATTCGACTAATCTGTACAGCTTTCAAAATTGAGCAGAAACTACATTGTGCCTATCGACCAGAAGCATCAGCAGTGGTCGAACAACTGAATGGTACAATAAAATCCAGGTTAGGGAAGGTGTGTGCATCCACTTCACTGAAATGGCCTGATGCTTTGCCCCTTGTCTTGATGAGCCTTAGAAGCATACTTGACAGAAGAACAGGATTGAGCCCTCATGAAATTCTTATGGGAAGAGCAATGAGACAAGCATTTGTACCTGGAAACAAACTGATGACTATAACTGATGGTCTAGTGTTGGACTATTGTAAAGGATTGGCTGATCTGGTACGTTCTGTGTCTCACCAGGTTGGAGAAGATGCAACCACAGCACAACCGAATCAAGCTCATGATTTGTGTCCAGGAGACTGGGTTATGATAAAGAAGCACACAAGGAAGTCGTGTCTTGAACCCAGGTGGAAAGGACCACTACAAATCATATTGGTCACAACAACAGCAGTGAGTGTTTTGGTTTGCCAAATTGGATACATGCTAGTCATACCAAAAGAGTCCCAAACCCTCCTGAACGACCAGAGCAGCAACTGGCGGAACAAAGAAAAGAACCAGAGGCTGAAAGTTGTGAAATCGAAGAAATCAGAGAACCAGACTCTGAAGAACATATCAATGATGAACAACCAAGAACAAGTCAAGTAGGGTGGACACTGGATAATGGGTCTCAAGAAACTGCTGTAGTGACTGAAGAAGAGCAAGAGATTGAAAGACCAGAACACATTGAAACAGGAAATCCAGATCAAGCTCAACCAGAAGGAAAAGAAGATGAGAAACTGCAAAGTACAGAACAAAATCAGTTAACAGAAGAACCTACTGCAGAAAACTCAATTCAAATTCAATCAGACTCAGAAGAAGAAAAATTTAAAAATCAAGAAGAAATTCATTTGAAAGAAAGACAAAGATTAGAAGCCTCAGAGCAAGTCCAACTAAAAGAAAATGAAATTAAAAGAACGTTAGAAATTGGTGAAGAAGGTGAAAAGGCAGTGCAGACAAAGAGAATCAGAAAAGGTGATCACTGGCCAAGTGGAGTAAAAGGACTAAGATATGTTCTAAGAAGGAAAACAGGGACAGGATTAGAACAAGTAAATGAAATATCAAGCCAAACTGAAGAACAACATCCAAGAAGAAAATCCTTACGAAAATCAACAAGAGTGAGAGCTCTAAATAGAAAATATAAGGCTCCTGAATGGACTTATGTTATCCTTGAGGATTTCGAGAATCTCGATTTAAACGAAGAACAAGAAAATGTTACTAATGAAGAAAGTGATGAAAGAAAATTGAGACCACCTTAAAAGAAAGACTATGACACAGAAGGTGGAAATTTTACAAACAAATAAAGGAAAAATAAAAGAAGCAGATGAATGAAAGAATTTGAAAGACAAGCGGAAAAGTAAAGGATAAAAGCTATTGAAGTGTGGGATCACCCAAAAATTTATACACATTTTAGTTTAGCATAAGTATAGAAGATAAGTGATAGATAGGTAAATTTAAAATACTAAAATGGCAGAAATAGAAGTGACTGAACATCCAAAATCTAGTTTAAAGCAAAGATGTGTTAAATGTTGTTTGTGTAGTATTTTGTCACTAATGTTAATATGGTTATTGCTAACAATTGTGATACCCATTTTGATGGTAAATAACGATAAAAATAATACTAATGCAAGTAATCAAGTGAATATAGGCACTAAAGGAGTGACTGCTACTAATTTAGAACAAAGAGATGAGATTATGTATCAACATGACAGATCAAATAGTGATTCGTCATTAAATGTATTAACTAAACTTCTTTTTTAATATGTTGATACAATGGATATAGGTGATTGTTATGTTTGCATGAAACTACCTTCGTCTGTCTCAGAGGGGATGACTTATCATCATCTCCCTTTAACATATGGGGGCCGATTCCGGCCGGAAATCTCCCCGACCGAGCCGGACCTGGAGAGAATTCCGACCGAATCGGACCGTAGCAGTCCGACCGAACGAGTACGATGCGCACGCATGCTATCGGACTCGAGTCGGTCGGACTCCCATTGAAGTCAATGGGAGCCTGTCATACAACGCGTACGCGGGCTCCCATTGACTCAATGGGTGCGAGGCGGTCAAGGGCGCCCCCTACAGCGTGTACGCGTCCATGCGCATCGCGGCGCACATGCACAGGTAGGGGGACCCATGGGTCCCCCTGTGTGCGACTTGCGCGCCTACGCGTACAGGGGGTCCGACGCGGACCCCCAAAGTCCGGCTCCGACAGCTTTTCGAGCCGGACGGCGCGAGTCGATCGGACTGCTCGCGGCGCGCATCGTACTTACCCGGCCGGGAAACATCTCCATAGCGCGGTGCGAGTCGTGTCCATGCGAGTCGGTCGGAGCGTGTTGAAGCCGCGCTCGAGTCGGTCGGCGATTTCGCGGGTGCTTGCATCGTACTCGCTCGGCCGGACCCGCGTACGATTCGGTCGGTAAACAGGGCTCCGAATCGGATCCGGTGAATCCGAATCCGATTCGGAGCACTACCGGCCGAGATCGGAATCGGCCCCATGGTGTGTCATGTAGTGTTGTGTCCAGTCTGTTCTATAAAACTGGCAAACTGCAGTATTACTACTCCAATATGGATTTAGTATTCCCAGAGATTCCTATTAGAAGAAATCTAAACCCAGTACTTAGTGCTAAAGATGCAGAATTTATGGGTGAGTTTTTCTTAACAACAAATCCAATAGACATAACATATGCACATAAGAACAATCTAACATGTATGTTACGAGATGAAGAAAAAGATTTTCTAAATTTAGTAGAAGAAAGAAGACAGGATTTTCAAAAGAAGGCTGTTGAACAGAAGACACATGACCTCCATGGGCTAATAAGGAAGGGAACTATAAGAAAGGCGAGACTCATGCTGCAATGTCCCTAGATTTGTCAAAATTGGGAAAAGTCTGTCTACATAGACTAAAAACAGACTATAACAACATTTTCATTGGTTCTAGTGATTGTGAACATACCTTCCAAATTATGGGGTGATGGGGACTAAAAGGTGGAACGGATCCTGTTTTCCCAGGAATATATTATGTGTGTGGTAAAAATGCATATTATAGGTTGCCAACACAGTGGTATGGAAGTTGCTATCTTGGAATAGTATTTCCAAAGGTATACCACATTACTAAGAACAATGAAATGAATGTAATAAGTCAAGGACTAAAACGAACTAAAAGAACAAGTTTTTCAGAAATAGTAGGTGATATATTTGGTGCACTGATACCGTCAGTTGGAGTCATACTAAATTCACATAAGATACGCAAATTGTCAACAGTGGTTGATCGTCTTTCGACAGATACTGCTTGGGGATTCTTAATGATTAATACTGAAATGATTGCAATTAGATGTATGGTTTTGCAAAATCGACTCGCTCTTGATATATTATTGGCAAAAGAGGGAGGAGTTTGTGGCATGTTGAAAGTCCAACATTGCTGTACATATATCCCAGACAAAAGTAAAGGTATTGAGGGATATATTAAGAATATTACAAAGATTCATGATGAATTGACCCAACTGGAAGTTGACGGTGTATGGGAAAGGTTTAGTAAAAGCATTTCCAGATTAGGTAATTGTTTTTCTGTTTTAGGGAGTAGTCTATTAGGAAAAATCCTAATACCTGTAATTTCTTTAACAATAGTAGTTCTGCTGATGATAATGATATACAGGTGTTGCAAGAACAAAACAAAACCAAGAATGATAGCAGAAATAAAGAATAAAAGAATGGGAAGAAAGAGAAACAGAGAAGAAATTGAGTTAGAAGAAATGAATGGAAGTCTATATGACAAAATAAAAGGAGTAGGTGTAAAAAGGAGAATAGAAGAATTAGAAGAAAGAAAGGAAGACATTAATAATCTAAACGAATAAACGTTGGCACTTGGTAATGATGGGTATTTTATGATGGCTCTAAAATGCCATAAGAGGGGGGAGTGATGGAGCAAGGACTCGAGAAAAGTGACTTGCTCGATAAAATCCTCCATTAACACTTATTAAGTATTAATCAATAGATAAAATAAAACTAATATGCACCCAAAACAAAAAACATGGGGAGAAAAGCTTACGCATGCTTGAATTAATAGGAAATAAAACACAGCACGATTAAAACTCCGCTTTAACTTGCTAAAATGCTTTGCGCATGCGCGAACCTGGATGATGCATAGAATAACGTGACTAACTCGCTTTGAGAGGGAAAAACCCTCACGCATGCGCAAGAAGAATTGAAATACGGTCTTGAGGTACCGCATGCCCAGCATATGCTTGCTTGATTTGAAAAGAAGCTGCTGCAATTAACGCTTTTGCCCAAGAATAATAATAATCACATAGGATAGAGTAGAAGTGGGTGGTGAACAGTGAGAATTACATGTTCATGAAAATATTTGTTTTTGGTTCTTTTATTAATAGAGAATATTTGGGCCTTCTGGGCTTTGAATAGAAAGGAAGATGGCGAAAACCGCGCATGGGCAGTGACTACATGTGATGACCAATGACCCAGAAGGAATTGAATGCTTGCCAATGACCAAGGACGTAAAGGATGGGAACCGATGAGGAAGTAGCAGCAAACTGTGAAGCCTGTATTAAATGAATTATGGCATTTGCAACAAATTATGCATGTTTCAAATAAAATTATGAATGAGTAGAAGGGGCAGGATCAACAAACAATAGGTTTGACTAATAAAATGAATACGTCAGCTTGGGATGATGAAGACACCCCTAACCCCGTTCAATCATATTCCATAGTTTAGTAAAGTCGCAACACTTGAGGGTGGGACATGAAGAAATGAGGAATATAATTAGAAGTGATTGGAATAAGAGAAGTTAGTGCTGTTGCTGAGATAGACGACGACGATGAGATGATGCAGACAACGCTGCTGGGAGCTGAGCAAGAGAGTGATAGAGAGAGAGGACGAGTGTAGACTCCGAAGACCCAGTCTATTGCCTGATTAGAATTGAAGATTGCGGAAGAATATCAAGGAGGGAGAGAGTGAAAGAGAGGGAATTGCCCCAGTGCGTTGGGTTGTAGAAAGTCTAGTAAGTATTAAACCTGTCCTGTTTCTATCCTTTAATCTTTGTCTCCTGATCCTAAGTCAGGGAACCTCCACCAGTTCTTTGGCCAGAGAGTTGGTTTTTCCTGTTACCCTCATTAGGTAAATGTCATTTCTATCCAGTATTTGCATATTTCGTTGCAAATGTATTTTGATGTATCTCATGTCTCTTCATCTATCCACTCTGGTGTATTGATGGTTGTTGAGAGCTTGTGTAATTAAATGTAATACGCTTTATGATTGCTTTCTCTCTCACGTTTAAGAAAATTGAGTTTTGCACTGTGCATTTGTAATAAATGAGCGTTCAAATTAATGACTGAAGTTTTAGATAAACTTATCATAATTATTATATTCAGAGTCTGTGGTTATTTCTTTATGAAGTTCAGTAAAGAAGTTGTTAATATCACCATCAACTAACTCAGCTAATGGTCCATCGACCAGAAGAAGAGTGTTGATTCGTGAAGATTAGTTAGCCATGATATTGTAACTGATTTATTGTTACAGGAAATAACTAATCAGAATTGTGGAATTATTCGAAATCAAAACCCTTCCAGCGGGAAACTGGTCAAGGAGATATATATAAAGATATGGATAAAAGTATATGGGCCCATTGAAAAGAAAAGTTCAGTTTTGATGTGTAAGTTATCCAACCTTGGCCACTTCGCGCTGGATCAGTGTAACCACCAATGCTGTGTAAACTGTAGCCTCCGCCATGACGTCATGCCTCACCCTCATTCCCCCAAGCCTGGCTTCTCCAGCTTTGAGAGCCTTGAGAGTTCAAAGACTGTGCCTGGTGCCTTCCCTCATGCAAAAGCACAAGCACAAAAGTGTCTGTCTCATGGACCATAATCCCCAGCTGAATTTTCCCATCTATTTTTGGAGCCTGGACCTCCACGTGGCACTGCCAGTCAAAGTTAAAGAGTATGTAGGACATTCTGACAAGTACTGCCATTGTTCCAGGAGTCACAGAAGCCATATACTACCACAAGTATGCTGAACAGGCCCTGGAGATTAGGCCTGAGATGGAGGTCAATCCCAAATAAGCATTCTTTAATCTGTTCACACTCAAGTGCTGGCTGTGCCTTCAAATGAAGAAGATAAGGGAGTATATTCTAGGAAGATGTTTACAAAGGTATTGAAGACCCACTTCCCCTCTAGTGTGATCCATCTTATCAGTAATGTATGTTCTCCTCAGTTACCTGGCCTTATGTCTGGAGTTCTGCAGAATTTCCACCCTCTATGATATTGGAATTTGTTTCTTTGCTTCAATGCTCTTTCCTGTGAAGGGTAGGATTATTGTATCGCGTAGCTTCCCCAGGCAGTGAAAGCAAACAATGGTTGATGCTCAGAGAGAAAAATCTTGCATGTCAGATCCATGCATTATCTGTTTTTCTTAAATAGGATCATGCTTTGGAAGTTTGTTTCTGAAAAACAAAATTCAATGGCCTGTGGGCCCAAAACGACACATGGTGCTTGTTCAACATTTCGTTATGCCTATTGTGCATCAGTGCACTGGCAGATGTACTGTAGAAAGTGATCTCTGCCAGCCTTGTGGGGATTTCTAAATTTGGCAGGCTACCTCTGCTGGGCAAGGGGCAAGATGAAAGCCTCCGCTAACCGGGCAGGCTGCCAACTAAAACCATACTCTTGCTGTTTTACTGATTATACCTTGAGTGCATGTTTGACGTAAAATACTTTTCTTGATTGACAAATTGATCTTAAAATCTCAGTGGATGAAAGCTTCTTTTATATGGGGAATTCCCCATGTCCATTTTCTCTGGATTCTGCTACAGTTCCTTCAATGAAGCAGTTGGAGGAAATAGACAGACCCACCATCCTCAGAACCCTTGAATCGTGGACTACGAGCGTCCTGGACAAAACGGCCATCTCCTGTTGTGGCTATTTGGAGCGTTCTGAGAAAGTAAGTCTGACCATGTGAATGCAGCTCTGGCGTTCCACCTCTTCCCCCATTGAGTGAGAGGGAAAGGGGAGAGTTACTGAGGTAGTGGGCCTCTTCCATTTGGCAGAACCAGTCATGTTTAGAAACCTATTTCTTTTTTAGGTCGAGCTTGAGCAGCGCATGCGCTGCTCTGCGAGGCATGCTGTATCCAAGTAGGGACTTGAAGCTCAGCCCACTCTCCGCCCATATTTTTCATTGGCTTGTCTCATTGTCCACTGTAAACTGTGACTGTTCATTGGTCAATAGGCTTTGTAATCTTGCCTTAGTACCGCCTTGTCTCATTTTGTAACCTCCCATGGCGACATTCCCTGTTACGTGTGTTGTTACTCGGTAGGCTTTAACTACAGCCTCAGAGCACTATTTTCTCAGATAGCTTTGTCCAGCCTGCTGTTGCAGGCAGGAAACGTTCTTTCCTAAAGTTTTTTTATCATTTTTATAGCACGAATGCATTTGCAATGCGATAAGTCTCACATTTGGGAGAGTTTAAGCTATTGGCATTGTAGTGGATGTATGAACAGAGATACAGCTGCAGCACTGTCTAGAGGACTTTGAATGAGGAATTACCACTGGGACCAGAGAAGCAGCTTCAGCACTGTCAAGAGGACTCAGAATGAGGAATTACCATTTGGCCCGAGAAGCAGCTGCAGCACTGTCTAGAGGACTTAGAATGAGGAATTACCATTGGGCCTGAGAAGCAGCTGCACCACTGTCTAGAGGGCTAAGAATGAGGAATTACCACAGGGAACAGAGGCGCAGCTGCAGCACTGCCTAGAGGACTAAGAATGGGGAATTACTACTGGGAACAGAGACAAAGCTGCAGCACTGTGTAAAGAACTTAGAACAGAGACATTACTGACAGGACCAAAGAAGCAGCTGATGCACTGTGTAGAGGACTTAGAATGAGGAATTACTGATGAGACCAGAGAAGCAGCTAGCAGCACTGTTTAGAGGACTTAGAATGAGGAATTACCACTGGGAACAGAGACACAGCTGCAGCACTGCCTATAGGATTTAGAATGAGGAATTACAAACAGGACCAGAGTAGCAGCTAGCAGCACTGCCTAGAGGACTTAGAATGAGGAATTACAGACAGAACCAGAAAAGCAGCTATCAGCACTGCCTAAAGGACTAAGAATGAGGAATTACCCCTGGGACCAGAGAAGCAGTTGCAGCACTGTCTAGAGCAGTGGTCTTCAAACTTTTTAATGCCGAGCCCCCCGTGAAAAAATTAAAATTATCGGGCCCCTCTCAGAATTTTTCACAATTATTGAATTACATTGGGAATGTTCAAATATGTATCGATTTATTTAAACATTGTAGTTAACTTCTGTTACCGTTTTAAAAATGTAACCAAATACATGATTGAAAAACATACTATTCTGGTCAGGCAGGCCTTACTAACGTGTAAAAGTATCTACAGAGGGATTATTAGAAAAGGGGGTGGGGTTTTGAAGAACATTTGGAGTCCCTTCCCATTGGACACATACTCTCAGCTAGGATATACATGACAAAAGATGTTAGTGATGGCCCATTACAGAGTGGCTTACTGCAGCTCATTTTTTTCCACGTAAAATAAAGCCCTGCTAACAGCATAATGCTTCTTTTGGCCAGAGCCTGGCACCCCCCTGAGATGACTTAAGGCCGCCTAGGGGTACCCCCCACCCCCCAGTTTGCAGACTCCTGGTCCAGAAGACTAATAATGAGGAATTACCACTGGGACCAGAGAAGCAGCTGCAACACTCCTAACCAAAGAAAATGCTTCTAAGACTGCCACTGACACCCTGGCGAGGTATCAAAGTCTTTAATTAACATCTGGTGTGCAGAACCTCCAAACAAAAGGTGGAAACCAATTATGTGCAGGGGGTTCTAGCTTACCCTCTGTTGCTCCGTGTGCTATCAGCTGTTGATCACTGTCTGATAGCGGTTTTCAGTGAGAAGGCATTTGGGAAAAATAAAACGGGATGGGAGATCAGATAATATCACGCGCACTCTATTGTCATATGGATTTTAGTTTCTCTGTAATTTTTGGCGTTTCTGCCTTCAAACAACACTAAGAATAATGTAAAAGAATAATGTAAAAAAGAACAACATACAATGGAACCTTACTTAATACAGCCATGAAATCTATTCTACTCTACGTTCTTCGAGAATAAATTATCTATGAAGAACGCTATGAACAAACGTATGCAGCCTTTCGCAGCATAATGTGTAGCACTCCACATTTGTGTTCAGTAATACTCACTGAGGGTCCTCGGATTAGAATAATGGTCAATGGGGGTCCCCAGGATCCAGTAATAAGTAAGTCGGATTACAATGATGATTGGGGGGGGGGGGGCAGGATCAAGTAATAATTAAGTTGGGTCCACAAACGTGAAAGGGTAAATAACCCCTGTTCTAGGGGGAAAGGGCTGACAACTAAAGCGTTAACTATAACAAAACTGGCAATTCCGACCCCTGCGCAAACAGGGGTTCACCTAGGGGTCCGAAAACAATGGCCATTGGTAATCAGACCCTATGGATGCAGCACCTGCACAAGAATGCCTGAAGCAATAGGCATGCAAAGGACCTAATCAAAGTTGGAAGGAAGGGATGCAAGGAGCCACCCAAACTGCACACATCCTGCTGGCTGAGCACAGCCACTACCATGTATGTAAACCTAGGGTAGTCACCCAGAGACGATGGCTAGTAGTTCTATGGGTTTAATGAGTGGAGGTTAAATTTTCTGAAGGCATGGAGTATATATATACATCTCAGGGCGTGAATTCATGTTGAGGCGGAGCCAAGGTGTTCTTACTGCCGGTTACTTACATTCCACAGGTTTGCAGACACTCCGGCGGGGCAGGCCCCTGACTCTCCTAGTGGATGCTCAGCCTCTGTGCATTGTGAAGTCACTGGCTCCGCTTGGGGCCCTCATTCTCTGTAGTGGCCCCTAGCTCCGCCTCATCGATGTCGTCATCGCTTTCTCTCACCCCTATGTTGACCGGTCCACATCCTTTTACTACGCACGAGTAAAACAAAGGAACGTGTGCACAGTGCAAGCACATGAGAAAAACAAACAGCATGATTCACCACTACATTATACTGTAAAATTGTTACTGATTTGGTGATAACGCTGTAGGGATGGTCACCATATTGTGGTTGGCAAGACAAGCGCCACGAGAAAGTAATTGAACAAGTTATTGTATTAGCTGAAGCCAGCCTCGAGCTGTCACACTTAACGCAATGACGCCTTCACAGCAAATGCAGCACGTCTGCTGGAATGATGGCGGCTTGTTTGTATTTGCAGCACACCATGCACCCTTTCACTTTAACAATGGCTGACGCCCCGTGAGTGCTGTGTGGGGCTGCAAGCTATTACTAAAGTGAAAGAGCACATGGCGTGCTGCAAAGGTGGCCAAAGCCGATGTCCTGCAAGTGCTGTGTGGGGCTGCAAGCCATTATTAAAGTGAAAGCGTGCATGGCGTGCTGCAAAGGCAGCCTAAGCTGGAGTCCCACGAGTGCTGTGTGGGGCTGCAAGCCAATATTAAAGTGAAAGCGCGCATGGTGCTCTGCAAAGGTGCCAAAGCCGGCGTCCCGCGAGTGCTGTGTGGGGCAGCCATTGATAAAGTGAAAGCGCGCATGGCGCGCTGCAAATACAAACAAGAACCGGCGCCATTGCTCTGTCATGCCTGCTTTAGCAAAACATGAATTAAGTAAATAGTGATCCCTAACTGCTAATGAAAGCTAGAGTGTAAGGACACATGTAAGAGGGGCTATCCTTGTGGGAGGTAACAACAGAAGAGAGGGAGGTACTAAGGAGGGACTACTAATCCTATTCACGAATCAAAAGCTATCATTTACAAAGGACAGGAAGAGGAGCCAATTGTAAAGATGAGTGGAAAATGGGAGGAGCTTAAAGTCCATACCTGAATACACCATGTCTCGAAGAGACAGCACAAGCACTGCCTAGGCGAGACCTAAAAGATAACAATGAGTCAGTTCCAAGACAACTGTGAAAAAAAACTCGTTAGATCTTTTGTACATGAAGCTAAGTCTGCTGTGTAAATATATAGAACACAACATTTTACAAGGAATAATGGATAAAGGTTCAATTTCCATTTTAATTTTAATATTACTCATATGAAGCCTTCAAAAAGTTGAATCACTGGAGAGCAGCCACTGCAGTTCAGGCATGAGGGAGGCGTTTCTGAGAATGCAATAGGGAGACTAAACACCATTTTTCGCAACAGAAAATGATGGATCTGCCCAGATGGGTGGCCTGGTGACGTTAAAATTTTTTCAATTAATGTCTAAAGAAACTCCCGCCATTTATTTGCGCAAGCCCTCATATCTCAGTTGTCAGTGTTGTAATCGTAGTTACTGCCGCGTGCCATAGACATGGTGACCTGGTTAAAGTTCGTCTAGAAAAGAAGGTCAAGAAAGGTGAAAGTAGATTCACTACCCCCCTTCGCATATGCAAATTGTACAATAATGCTGCCAAACTCTGTGATGGCAAAGTGTGGCATATGAACAGACTAGCTAAATGCAGCACTGATGGCAAACAGCTTAGTCAGCAACGTGGGAGCAATCCTAATAATGATTTATGGGTTGATTATGATGAACCAGGAAATGTGCACCGGTCTATGAATACGAGTGACGAAATGCATGTAAGAAACAGTGACTCCAGTGTTGTTGACGTCCCGTCTTCTAATGTACCAACTGATCACCACACACCTGACCTTAGTGATGAAAATGATTCACACTCTGACTCGGATGTTGTGGGTGAAAGTCATGGTATCACAGGAAGATTTGGTAGACTTATCAACAAACCTAAAAAATACAGCGATTTTGTATGTGACTAGCATGCCATGTTCTGCAATGTTTTAAGAGAGGAAGATGTGTTGTAATCGCAGTTACTGCCACGTGCCATGTCTATGGCACGCGACAATAACTGACAAGAGACTCACCTGCACTCGAACTGGCTTACGTAGTCTTACCTTCCCTCCTCATTGGTTTCCCCAACATTCCGCATTCCATTGTACACCGTTTATGCCGTTATGTTAATGTTCACACTGACAGTTGCTTCCCAGCTGCGGTGCTGCTCAGACGTGTATGGGGCTGTTACATTAAAGCTTCATTCTACGAACCTCATCGGTCTTGCTTCGTTATTACAAGTGGTGACGAGCGGACAGCCCCTCACGTCAACCACCTTCCATCAAGAATTAAATCAGATTTATATGGAAGCAGCAAACTCACCGTTCGGTGTGTGCAGCTCTGAGAAGGTGAACGTCACTTCATACTGGGAAGGCTGAAAGGGAGCATCGCACTCGTCGTCTCCTGTCAGCGGCAGCCTGGGGAATTTCAACCCACGATCTTCTAGCCGTTCCACAGCATTGTGCGGTGAGATTTATTTTTGCTGGTTACCTGGGGGAGACGTGTGGAGCCTTTGCCAGCGCGCGTTGAAATGATGACGTATGGCAACATGCGTCATCAGTGACGCGCTATGCGGTGTATCTCCACAACGAGCTCCACTTTCCAAAGAAAACACGACGTAAACCAGCATGAGGCAGCCATTTTATTCACACGGCTCGCGCTCACATTTGGTCTCTTGGCAACTGATGCCGTGTGTTGCCTTTCGGTGACACGCACACCCCTTTAACTTTATAACAAAGGATCGTCATTCTCAAAACCTTCTGTAAACCCTGCATGTTTCACCGCATGCAATCTTCAAGTGGAGCGCACTCCTTTCATAGCGAAAGTTATGAAATCAATTTCATTTAAAGCTGCACCTGCCTTGTGCACATCTCTTGCTGCGTGCACCATCCGGTGATATGCACACCTTCTACAACGTTAAAGATACATTTTAACATCAGTAAATCAATTGAACTTACTTTTCTGTTAAATTACAATCTTCACATCTGAAAGCCTAGCCTTAAATTTTTGTACAGGTCCCTTGCTCTTGGTACAACCAATTTCTCTTCAGTCTACAGTGCACATCTCACGGTGATGTGCACACCTTGCTAGTAACTTGAATTTCACGCAGTCATTGACAAATTTGCATATTTATTATGTTGTCAAATTCTTTGATAGTTATATTAACTCTAGCAGTGAAATACTATGTGTGCCTTAAGTTACTTAAACCTCTCACAGCCACAACCCTTCCTTCCACTCAAGGGTGAACCTTGCATGCCATGGAAAGAGTGGAAGGAATATTTTTGCAATTACATTGAAACTGTTGAAGATGAAGATTTCACCCCGGATAAAAAAAAGAAAGTCCTACTTTATTGCCTTGGTCCTGGTGGTCTTAAAACTTATAACCAAATTGAAAAAAAAGTTAGAGAGGGCAATGATGTATTCAAGCACGCTTTGGATGATCTTGATGCACATTTTTCACCAATAGTTTGTGTAGCCGTTGATTGCTACAAATTTTCACGAATGAAACAAGGCACAAACGAGAGCATTGATGAGTATGTGTCAGCTTTAAATACTTTGGCTTTAACATGTAGATTTGGGCAGTTACAAGAAGAGTTCATCCGGGATCAGATCATAATGCACGCCAGTAACCCCAACATTCAGGACAAACTTTGGGTTAATGGCGAATCTCCGTTAAAAGAAGTGGTTGCTTTAGTCAAAAAAGCAGAACTCACTGGTAGGTGTGCAAAAGCTGATTTAGAGGAGCCTAATGAAGTTAAATTAGTTAACTTATCTAATGCCAACAAATGCAAAAATAAGGAAAACACTAATAGGAACAATACGAATGTAGATCATAAGAAAAAGAGCAGTGATGAGAAAACCTACATGAAGAAATCCAGTGAAAACACGGATAGGAAATGTTATCGCTGCGGATCTTCTTCCCACCTGGCTGACTTCAAAAAGTGTCCAGCGAGGTTTCAAAAATGTACTTCTTGTGGTTTAATTGGGCACTTCTCTAAAGTATGTAATAGGAAACTCTACAAACGTAGTAAGCCTGTCCGACACATGAGGATTGTATGGAATCAGATGAATCTGAAGAATTAGATTCCGACAAGATCAACTATGTATTTTCAATTGAGTACGACATCCTGGATGTTAATCCTATGAAAGTCAAGAAACCCATATGTGAAATTGAAATGGGTGGGGTGTCAATGAACATTGTTGCTGATTCAGGCTCTCCGTTTACAATTGTCAATGAGAATATCTGGAAACAACATTTTGCTAACAAAATTGGTGCTTCTCTTGAAAAGTCTAATGTAATAGCCAAAAGTTATACAGGTGACAATATTGAATTCATTGGAACTCGTGAACTTGAATTTGAATTCAAAAGTAGGAAAGCCTTTTGCAAACTCTTTGTGGCAAAAAGAGGACCCTCTGTCCTTGGGTGGAACGATCAAGCCGATTTAGGGATCATTCTGAATCCTAACAGCACTGACCCTGTCATGTCAATTGAAGATAACAATGAATTTAACGATAATCTACTCAAGGAATACCCAGAAGTCTTCTCTGGAAAAGTGGGTCTACTCAACAGTTTTCAACATAAAATTGAGTTAAAAGATAATGCTTCACCCTATGTTCATAAAGTAAGACACTTACCGTTATCTATCAGAGATGATGTCCAGACTGAACTCAACAGACTAGTCACTAATGGGGTGATTGAGAAAGTTGAATCTGCAGAGTGGGTTTCTCCCATGTTTGTTGTGAAACGTCCCAATGGTAAAATCAGACTCTGCATTGATTTAAGAGATCTCAATAAGAATATTATTGTTGACCAATTTCCACTGCCACGTATAAATGAAATCTTTAATGCGACTAAGGATATGAAACGGTTTTCCATCATAGATCTAAAGTCTGCTTACCACCAGGTACCTTTACATGTCGATAGTAAAAAATACACAACCTTCATTACACCGTTTGGTTGCTATCGTTTCACTCGGGTACCTTTTGGTTTAGCTTCAGCCGCAGTGCTGTTGGCATCAAGTTTTTCCAAGACAATATCCTAGTCATGGGCAGTAACAAAACGGAACATGATGCACGTTTAAAGCAGGTATTTGAAATTTTAAAACAAAATGGGTTAACTGTTGAATTAGACAAATGTAAGTTTTCACAAGTCAAGATGGTATAAAACCCAAAAAAGGTCTTGTTGAAGCCATCCTCCAAGCACCTTGTCCCACCAGCAAAGATGAGGTAAGAGCTTTCCTCGGTTTAACCGAATACTATTCAAAATTTATACATAACTTTTCAGAAAAGACATACCACATTCGACAACTACTTAAGAATAAAGTGAAATTCACATGGTCCCAAATGTGTCAGAATGCGTTCGACAACATTAAAAAAGAAATAAGTGGTGCACCTTTTCTTAAAGGTTTTGATCCCAAAGCTCAGATTTTTGTTACAACAGATGCCAGCAACAAGGGGCTTGGGGCTGTTCTTTCACAGAAAGACTCTGACAACAATGAATGGGTTGTAGCCTTTGCGTCTCGATCACTGACCACTGCAGAAGAAAGGTATTCAGTGATCGAACGTGAAATGCTTGCATGCTCATGGGCTCTTAACTACTTTAGAGTGTATGTCTGGGGTTACAATGTTCGCTTACGAACAGATCACAAACCCCTCATCAAAATCCTTTCAGCGGCTGGTTTGCAAAACGCTTCTCCCAGACTAAGCAAAATGTCTGTCAAATTGCTGGATTACAATTACACGGTTGAATACTGGCCTGGTGTCAAGAACAAAGTCGCAGACTTTCTAAGTAGATTACCCTTACCTAATGAGGAGGTCAATGAAGATCAGGAAGACATTGGGAAAGTAGCCCTGCTTTTTGATGTTGATTTCGAAGGCATTACTAAAACTGAATGGAAAGAACACATGCAGAGAGACCTCACACTTCAAAATGTCTGTAAATACATCAACAGCCATCGCCAGACAAAAGACATCTTGACAAAGATGTCAGGATTTATTGGGAATTGAGAAACGAATTAAGTTTTGAAAATGACGTACTATTCAGAATTGGGAAAGCTATTCCCCCCGACGCGCTAAAAAAGAAAATTCTAAAACTTTGCCACATTGGTCACCTGGGCATATCTAAGACCAAACTAAGAGTTAAAAACAACTATTGGTGGCCTGGGGTTGACAAACAGGTTGAAGTCCTTATCAGAAATTGTGTCAGTTGCAACGACTCTGACAAAAGTCTAAAGGTTTCCAGAGTTCCCCTAAATCCCATTGTATCCCCGAGCATGCCTTGGGAAAGAATAGGTTTGGACATAACTGGACCTATTGAAGGCCATGATGGTGAAATCAAATACATTCTGGTGGTCATGGATCATTTTTCAAAATGGCCTGAGATCAAAATTGTTCCAAGTGCCGACAGTACCTGTGTCATTTCATTCTTGGACAAACTTTTCATGAGTGAGGGGCTACCAAAGTGCATCCTAACCGGCAACGGACCCCAATTCTCTTCTGAAGCATTCAAATCGTTCCTCGAGAGGAATTGCATAACTCACAATACCACCTCGCTCTATCATCCTGAAGGGAATGGCCTTGTTGAACGCTTCAACAGGGTCATAAAAGGCAACATACAATTGTCCAGAAATAGTAATCTTAACTGGGAAGAAGACATTTTTAAGCTCATATGGGCTACAGAATTACACCCAGTACCAGTACTAATGAATCTCCTTTTGTTCTAATGAGGAGTAGACAACCGATCAGCAGAGACTTAGGGTGGATGCCAACGTCAAGACAGATTGAGTGGTCACCCAAAACCATCAGAAGCAACATCGAAAAAGCACAAATGTGCTATAAAGAATGGTATGACAATAGACATGGTGTCAAGGATCATTCATTTAATGTTGGTGACCTGGTTAAAGTTCATCTAGAAAAGAAGGTCAAGGAAGGTGAAAGTAGATTCACTACCCCCCTTCGCATATGCAAATTGTACAATAATGCTGCCAAACTCTGTGATGGCAAAGTGTGGCATATGAACAGACTAGCTAAATGCAGCACTGATGGCAAACAGCTTAGTCAGCAACGTGGGAGCAATCCTAATAATGATTTATGGGTAGATTATGAGAGGAAGATGTGTTGTAATCGCAGTTACTGCCGCATGCCATGTCTATGGCACGCGACAATAACTGACAAGAGACTCACCTGCACGCAAACTGGCTTACGTAGTCTTACCTTCCCTCCTCATTGGTTTCCCCAACATTCCACATTCCTTTGTACACCGTTTATGCCGTTATGTTAACGTTCACACTGACAGTTGCTTCCCAGCTGCGGTGCTGCTCAGACGTGTATGGGGCTGTTACATTAAAGCTTCATTCTACGAACCTCATCGGTCTTGCTTCGTTATTACAGTCAGGGCTTTATTAATGCAATGAAACAACTCAGAAATGTGGTTTCATGTCACAATATTGTGCTATAAGATTATTGCAACACAAATGTGAATCAAAATATCGTACAGTGAAGTATAAATTGGTAAATATAGATTTATGTTTGTTAACTCCACATCTACATACCTTGAAGATATATATGTTTTGAACGTACATATATGTGGAATTTTCTAAACCTCTACTTAACTATACATACTTAACTTGTCTATATTGTGGTAGTCAATAAAAGTGTAGTGTAACAAGTTAGAAAAGTGTAAACTTGGGCAGGCAGACGTTTTGCAGGCCTGCTGAGATCTATATTCGTATCAGCCCTTTCGAGGTCCCATCAATGTTTCTAGTGAATGCTTGTATTTCCTTAAACGGATGTTGTTAGATTTTAATAGTGACAATTGTACTGGCTCCAAATAGTGGCAAGCAACAATTTAATGCCACTATCCTAGTATAAATCTTCACTTATGCCTCATTCTGAATCTGAAGCGCATTCTACAAAGGGTTGCAAACCCAGTTTGAGATTAAACAATTTGTAACTATAATCACAACACACGCTGTTTGTGCACAAAAGTTTCAGCGGGTAAAACAAGGCTTCATTATAGTAGACAAGAATCTCACAGTCTACATTTGCCCACCTTAGGCTAGGTTAAAACACTCACAATTAGCACTGTATCTGCCATTCCAAGGTGTGATCCATTGTAAATATCAGTTGTAGCTGTATTTTGTTTATGTGACATTCAGAATGAGCCCCTAATTTCTTATACTGGGAAACAACATCTTACCTCCTATTAAAGATGCTTTCAGACATGGGAAACAAACTAAGATACATAAGAGATTTTACCTTATAAGATTCTGAATGGGTATTTTACATCAACTCGTTGCATTCCCAAAAAGAGATGTGTGGCTCAAAAACTTGCCAAAGTGCCCGGGTGATGGGAAAGCTACCCAATCAACAATGCATTATCCTCTTCTGTAAGTTTTACTGTTATATTAGAAAACGCTTTATACAGACATTGTTTTCATCAGAGAGGCTCTTATTTAATAAGGAAGCCTATACATTGTTGTGTAACCTTGAGTCAGATAACATCTGCTATGCTGTTTCAATTTTTATTACTCATGCGATCACCATAAGAAAGTCACTTACTATGTATGATAGGTTGGCCTATGAAATTGTTTAAGTACATTTGCACAAGAATCCTGCTTAGACTCAGTTTTAAATCAGATCATGCGTCTTTTTCGCATTCCTATGCCTTTTATGATATTTTACTTTTGTACATTTAAAAAGATAGAGAGAAAATGAAATTGATCGTTCTGCTTATCATAAGATGGCATCCATCCCTTCCATACCTGATTCTACATTATGTATGGAAATCATTTTAGGGACTGTTGTGTAGCACTTTATTGTGGTTATTTATACTTTGGTTTGTGTGGCATTTTCCTTTAATGGCTCGTGGGCAGTGCGAGGCATAGAACATACTGTAATGTCATGAGGGTTCCATTCCAGGGCATTGAGTGGTAGTTGGTGCCTTGGACTGGAAGCCGTTCTGCCTGGCGCTTGCCTGTTTCTCTGCATTTCTGCCTTCTTCTGGAATAAAGCCTTTGAACCAATCCTGCCTCCTTTCATCACTACAATTGGCGACGAGGATGGGATAAAGCTCTTGAGGCAAACAAAATGATTTTCTCCCTACCATCTCTCCCTTTTTGCGAAAGGACTGCGCCCAATCCTTTGTCACTTGCATCCGTAGTTAACAGGCATTCTAAGTTGGGGTCAAAGCTACTAAGAGCATTGACACGTTGTAAATCAGCTTTGATCAACGAAAATTCTCTCTCGCACTCACTTGACCATTCAAACTTAACATTCTTTTTAAGGAGAGAACGTATATTGTAAACTTTGCATGCAAAATTCGGTATAAACTTAGCACAATATTCCGCCATACCCAGAAAGGATCTAATTTCTTCCTTAGAGGTGGGAGCAGGTGATCCAACAATAGTGTTTATAAGTGAAGGTTTTGGCCTCACACCCTCTTCACTTATAATATGCCCTAAGTATGAAACACTCCTCTGTGCAAATTTACATTTTGAGAGTTCAACTGTTAAGCCAGCACCCTGTAGTGTCCCAAGAACTTCATTCAAAATAAAATCATGTTCTTCTTTTCCATTAGCGGCGATCAAGATATCATCTTGAAAAAAACATACGCCTGTGCATCAACCGCTGAAAAACGGCAGCGGCCGATGCAAGGCCAAAAGGCATACGCGTAAATTGGTAGCTCCCGAAAGGCGTAATGAAAGCCGTAAGTCTTCTTGATTCAGGTTCAAGCGTGTCCTGATGATAAGCTGTGGAAAGGTCTATGGTGGAAAACCAGGTGGCTCCCCTTAGAGAAGACACCATCTCATTAATTATTGGCAGGGGAAATCTTTCAATAACAATATTATTATTGAGATGGCGCAAATCAATACATAAATGGATTTTTCCGTTGGATTTCCGTGCAACCACGACCGGAGAAATCCATTCTGAAGTGTTAATCTCTTCAATGACCCCCTTGGATAATAAACCCTGTAATTCCCTATTGACTTCATCTCTTATAAGCATGGGAATGGGTCTCACCTTATGCACTTTGGGTTCTGCATCCTTTTTGAGTACAATCCTGTGTTCGAACCCTTTAAGTGCTCCTAAATCCTTCCCAAAGACACTAGGAAATTTGTTATTTAAAACCTCGCCTAATTTACTGGTCTCATCCATTATAAGTACTTTCTCGTCACTATTAGGATCCAGTATGATGTGCAAATTTTTCTGATCTAACCAGCCTAATACCGAAGGTCCTAGCTTGGCAACATACAATTTCCCTCTGGCTGACCTCCCTTTAAAAAGGAAAGTGAGCCATCTGAACCCCAGCATGTTTATCTTCTCCCCAGTGAAACTTACCGGGTTCACATCTGAAACGTTCAAATGATGCCCAATTTTTCCCACAGACTTTGTTTTCCAAACCTCTTCGTTTACAATAGTATATGGTGATCCTGAGTCGGCATAGACATTTACAGTAACACCACCTAAGGATAACTCACATATAGGTTTACCTTTCAGTGAATCATCCCTAACATTCAAAACAAAATTGCCTTGTAAATTCTTAATACAATTCTCATCTAGATGCAGGTCCTCTTCAGTACCCTCCTCTTCGTTCCATACATACTTCACATTATTACGCCTACGGCACATTTTGCTAAAATGACCAAAAAGACCACATATGCCACATTTCTTCTTTAAAGCAGGGCATTGTTTGCTAAAAGCCAAATGTTCTCTACTGTCGCAGCGATAGCATCTTCTGTCTTCTGGTCTCCTGTCTCTCCCTAAACTCCTTTGGTGTTGGTTCCACCCACGTCCAGCAACTTGTTGAGTTTGGCTTTTAGCAGGATTCTGTAATTTAAAAACGCCTCCAGAAGCATTCGGTGAGTCTTTCTCTGACTCTTTAATTACAGAGGCACATCTCCCTGACATTTCGGACTTCCTCATTATGGCCAAAACATCCTCTAGTGGTGCATCTCCATTCACCCATAAACGATCCTGTATAGGTGAATTGTTATTATGCACGACCAACTGGTCACGTACGAAATCGTCATGGAGGTCCCCAAACTTGCAGTCAATTGCCAATTTTTTTAGGTCATCAAGCCACTCATCTACAGGTTCTTCCTTATTTTGCTTCCTTTGGAAGAATTTATGTCTCACTACGCCTATGCATACTTTAGGAGCAAAATATGTTTTTAATCCCACAGGGCCCAAAGAGTGGAGAAGTATTCTTTTCTTTTGTTCCGGTTTCATTTTCCCTGCCTCATCAATAGCACATATGTAGTTCACAAAATTCTCCTTCCACTCCAACCACATGATGCTAGGCTGAGAGCCTGTAGCCCAAAATGGATGAGGAGGACTAATAGAGAAATTCTGTTGTGCCATGGCTTGCTCCACTCCTCCAGCACCTAGATCTCCATGTTCCATAAGTAAATGAGTTAACAGTTTACAATCAAATGATGGTGTTTAACTGTAAAGTCACGATGCCCAAAAATATAAGAATGCCAAAATGGATAAAAAATATTAAAATATAACGTAGCCGTGTCCCGACTATCTCACCTGTTTCTGCATAGAATTTTGAAAAGTGCTGCCAATAGTATAGATGCTTCGTTGCAAGAGTTGTACACGAGCTCCGACACTGCTACGAGCTACGATAAACTCTTGTTTACTGAATTGCTTAATATTTCCCTATTAAAATGGCCGCTACACAAGGTCACGCAGCGTGACCTTGCGTGATGACATCACCCCTTACTGCCGCAGCTGCGTATGTAGACATGCGTCGAGAGATCTCGGGGCAGCCTCGCGCTTGGAATTCCACCGCTGCTCGAAAGATGCAGCCGGTGGCGGTTGCCAACAGTTACGAATCAACAGATAAAGGTAATCTTACCTTATGGACCATTTCCAACCATTAGCTGATAGATCGGAAGTAGCCGGAATACGCTAGAAAGTCTAGTATATCCAGGAATAATATCAGCAGTTAGTCCCATGTGTCTCAAGTTATATAAAAAAAACGGTTTCCTTAAAAACGCTGAAAGGTTGAATTCCGTGGTTCCGTTTCCATAATGAGGTTTGTGAGAGGGTGCTCTATTTGCTGCTCTGCAGATAAGACTTTAAAAACGTTGAGACCCCCAATGAGTGAGGGGTTAATTCCCAGTCTTCCTTGGGAGACTATTGCAGTTGACATTTTTGGACCTGTGGGGGATTTGAAAGAGTATGGCCTTGTTGCAATTGACCTTTTCACTAAGTGGCCTGTTGTTGAGATTGTGGAAAGAGTTGACACACACCTTGTCCTAGAATTTTTGGACAAGATATTTGTGCTAGAAGGGTTGCCTGTTTGCGTGTTAACCGACAATGGTGTACAATTTATGTCAAATGTGGCTAAGGACTATTTTGAGAGGTGCGGTGTGAAGCACAAAACTACATCACTATATAATCCAAGTGGCAATGGCACTGTAGAGCGCTTTAATAGAGTAATTAAAGGTGTTATTCAAGCGTCTATGTGCAAACGTTTAGACTGGAAATTAAAGATTCAAAAAGCAGTTTGGGCTTACAGAATTACAACTCAAACCACCACGGGGTTATCCCCTTTCGTCATGATGAGGGGGAGGACACCCAGATGTAAGTTTAACCCGGGTTGGCTTTTGGAAGGCACAGTACAACAATGGTCCCCTATCGATGTGAAAAGAAACCTGGATTCTGTACATATGAAAAGTAAAGAATATTATGATAAATGTCATGGCACCAAACATGTTCCACTTATGGTGGGTGATTGGGTTCGCATCAAAAAACCGGTTAGAGTCCCCAAAGGTGAAAGCAAATTTGAACCACTGCAACAGGTAGTGGAGGTTCTACGCAATTCCATTAGACTTAGAGATGGTAGGGTTTGGAATCTCAAGAATGTTGCTCTTAATTTTAGTCAACAGTGTGTTGAGGGCAGTCAACAGCCTGTAAACTCATCCAATTTTGAGTGGGTGGAAGATTATTTTGATAATAGTATTCTCCAATCTCATTTGGGTTCTGATGGTTACCAAGCTTCAGATGTCACTCATGCAGGTCACACTATGGAATCTAGTCTTTCTTCCACAAATACCACCCCTAGAGTTTCAGACTCTTCTTTAACGGGGGGATGGGTCTTCGGGAGCTGGTAATTCTAATATTGTTGAACCAATTCATGAGTGTACTAATTCTGGTGCTGATGCTGATATCAGTATTTACAGCAAGAGGAGGAGAGTCCTTCCGGGATGGTTGAAAGAATATGTTATGTAACTTATATATATTTCTGGAATGCTCCCATCTTATGTTTTCCCCTTTCCCTTCATCGTTCTTTTGTATCCGCCTTTCTTCGTGGTACCTCTCCCATTTCCCCTTGATGTAGCCCCTACCCTTTACTTGTTCCTAAAGAGGGGGGGATGTGTTGTGTAGCACTTTATTGTGGTTATTTATACTTTGGTTTGTGTGGCATTTTCCTTTAATGGCTCGTGGGCAGTGCGAGGCATAGAACATACTGTAATGTCATGAGGGTTCCATTCCAGGGCATTGAGTGGTAGTTGGTGCCTTGGACTGGAAGCCGTTCTGCCTGGCGCTTGCCTGTTTCTCTGCATTTCTGCCTTCTTCTGGAATAAAGCCTTTGAACCAATCCTGCCTCCTTTCATCACTACAGGGACATTTGAAATTTTGAAATTTCATAATCTGTGTACTTTACACTTGCATTCTGTTTCCTTTTCTCTTGTATTTGTCTTTTATGGATTTTAAAAATTCTAATAAAGATTTCTTTGATTTGATTTGAAACTAAGGAACTCCCTCCCTAAACTGGAAACATTTAAGAAATTATTGCGAGAATGATTACTGCATTAATATTCGTCTCTGTACTTTATAGTTATTGGTGTACACTGTATATTATGATATTCCCTTTGCAGCAAAAAAAATGTGCTGATGCTTGATGTGAAATGTTTCAATTATTTTTCTGTGCTGTCTCTTCCTGTTTTCATGTTGTAAAGTTTATTCTCTATACTGTGTAACAGGGCTATGGATGTCTCATTTTTATAGAATGTGAAGATGGCCAAAAGCGCCTAGCAACATTTGAATTTGCAGCACGTGCTTAAGAAATGTGTAAATGTAAACAAACAGCAGCATAATGTTTTCTCACTATCAGCTCTGTTCTTCCTCTCTAGTATTTTATGGGGAACTAGAGAAACCCCAAGCAATACTTTCTACCCAGAATCCCAAGGTCTGTGTTATTTCTAGATAACTAACATAAGGGTTATTTATATATTTCCAATAATAGATTTGATAGGGATTGTTTTCTCACTATTCCAGGCTTTCTTCCCAGGTAGAGTCCCACAGAAGGTGTCAAAATCTACTTTCTATAATCCTATCTCTCCCCTGGGCTATACCCCGGGCTACTTTCACATGGCGCAGATTGTCAGACTTAAACTTCTTTTTTAAATAATTGGAACAAAACCATTGTTAAAGAATTAGAACAACACTCTCCTTCCCAGTAATATTATTCGTATTTTTAGTGTCTGGCTGTAGACAGCTTGAGCACTAATGTGATCAATTCAAAGCCACTGCATTTCGCGGATGGTTATACTGTGCCTTTGAGTTTACATTATGGCTTTGGTAATGTGGCTAAGTAGTTCCGTTCAGCATACAAACCCAGTGGTGATCTGTCATCAGTAGAAGTAGCTTCTGCCGAGCTGGCAGGAGCTTCACATAGGAGACTTGCAAACCCCCTCCAACAGCACTCACACAGCCCTCTCCCACTGAAGGTGGCTCTCTCCCAGTACCCCCCTCCCCCAACACACACAGAGACTAGTTCACACAGTGGAAGCTACGTGTTTGGCCTCACACCTTGCGAATTTGCAAAGCCAAGCATTTTCACCCTTCTGGTCTTTGTTAAGGCATCATGTGCACAGCTACAACCGTTGCCTTTTAATATTTGGAAGGCTGTGAATGCTGCCATGGACAGGGCCGGACTGGCTACCGGGCCTTTCTAAGTAAAGAATGGAAAACCAAATGGTTTTATAGTATGCTTTAAAACCATTTGTTTTGTTTTCTTTACTTAGAAGCAAATGCAGGTCCCCATCAACATAAATCAGCCCCCACGGCAGTACAATCGGGCCCCAGCTTGGCAGCCGACAAAAACGCCCGGTAGCCAGTCCGGCCCTGGCCATGGACAAATGGTGAGGGTGTATCTATTTTATCCAAACCTTCCCCCAGAGCTACCCTGTCTAGGATTAGTGACCACTTTTGCACAGACGCAAACAAAAAAACAACTACTGGAGTCATGTCTGTCATTTTTCTGGTGACAGGGTGCCTTCCTGTAAAGAGATCCCTCCGCCATGCCCGTCTCTACAGTGGGCTCATCAATCCCTTGTTTGAGCAGCACCCCCCTTTTGATATCCACAAAGGGTGGAATAGCGTTCCTGACCACAACCTTATTCTTCTATCCAGAATTCTTTCTGTAGCATCTCGTAAAAGGAGACTCGGGATGCGACAGTAGGCTCCAGATGAAGTTTATTCCTCAGAAGATCCCATCCATCATCCACCAACGGCTGGAGCAACTGACTCTTATTTGCATTCTAAGCTACAGCTTATCTCTCACCCACTATGACATACATATGTTCTATATAAGAACTCCATGAGCCCACAGCTCTACTAGGAGGTGTCGCATGGCACAGTAACAAGCACAGATACCATACTACACTTTCCTTACCAGACAAGAAGCCCACTGAATTAGTTACAAAAATGCAAATGCCCTCATTCAGATAGTTTATGTCATATTATTGGATATCTTAATATTCCTTTGACACACTGCTGCCTGCTATTTTAGGGCCTCCTATCTTGAAACACACTACACTCAACCATAGCATTACAAGGGTTGTGCTTGCCTTTGTAATGGCAGGCTAATCAAAGCAATGATTTGTGTTGCTTTGGGCCACATTTGTGCAAAGTTATTAAATAGCCCCCTAAATGCTCATTGCTACAAAGCAGCTGCCCCAGGCAGAACACACATACATGCTATGGGCCTTTGCTTCACAGGCCATCTGTCATCTAACACACCCTGTTATTCAAGATCTACTGTAGATGGCTCTTAAGATCACAGTTTGCCAACTTCTGCAGAAGACATCAGGAGCAGAGATTTTTGGCGCTCATTTTGTCCTCGACATTAGCTGTTTCCCCAGCCTCTGGTTCAGATTTTATATACATCCACTGACTTATAGACTATGGCTTGCAGGCTTACAACCAGAGATTGTGTTTTTTGAAAGCACTTTGTCTTCAATGATGACTTATATTGCACTATCTTGTTCATTTGTCAGGGATCACAGACCTTGCAACTACTGGCTGCAGAGTGTTGGTTGAGCTTGGTCGCAGACTTCCCAATCTGGTGCTCGGGAACATCCTGGGGCTGTCTGAGATAGAGACGATCCCACATTCTGTTGTGGCTTGGTGTCTACAACAACTTATTCAAGGTAGTGGTAAGTTGCCATGCATTTGAAAGATAACTTCCGATTTGACACTTCATGCAAGGTACAAGGTATTCAAAGCACAACTAGGTAATGACTCCTATACACTTGGGCTTCTGAATTAAGGAGAGCATGGCACTGTTCGATCAAAACATTATAAAGGAAGTTACACTCCAGAAGGGATCAAACACCAATTGATAGCTATTGGTTTACCCATTTAAAGCAATAGGGCCTTGAAGCATGTGGTGAGTCACTATAGGAAAAGGGGCCATCAGTCCAATGACATTAAATGGACAGATACAAGACAGGGGCATGAACAAATACGGAAGGAAACTTTCGGAGAGAACTCTACCATATGGAAGTAAGGTAAAATCTCATAGGAAGCATAGATGAGGGACACTATTGATGGAATCCAGTTTCCTTTAAATAATTCCGTAAAGTTTATGGTGGAACAGGCTTCTTGCACAGCATGGATTTTATAATGGGATAGCAGCGATAAAGTGTTTGCAAAGAAGTATGGCAGGAGAACCATTCAAAAAGTTTATTATTTCACAAGAGAGATGATCAGCTGTGTATGTATTCAGATCAGTCTGAACAATGGTCCTACAGACACTACAGATCTGAGTAAAGTTGCATTCCAAACCAAGCAAAGGAGCTTGGTGGTGAATCCTAATCAACTGGGGAACATCCCACCATACAGCAATAGAGACTTATGGCATTATGTAAACAAGTATGCACTAGATTGTAATGTTTGGTCCCATTTTTGCACATTGTCTTGGTAGAAAATGCCCCTAGGGTCTCTAAGGAAGATTCTGTGCTTGTTTGCTTATCACTCTCGCTCACTGTAGTTCGGGTAGGTGTTTATATCGCACCAATTTCACCAGCTACCAGTGTTCACAGCTGTAAGGAAAAGCCTCTTTTTGCATGATCAACCCCTAATGTTTTGATTGATACTGCTGGTTTTTCGACTCTGAAAGTGCACTGAGTCCTGCCAAACAGGCCTCAGTGCCAGTGCTCTGTTGTATGTCCAATTGGTCTACCCACAATTGGTGCAAGTTAGCTTACTTATAAGTCCCTGGTATATGGTATCACGGGTATTCATTGCCTGTAAGATAAGCGTCCCTCGTGGACCCTGGCACTCATTGTGCCACCACAGGTGTAACAAAGGAAAACGTGAGTCCCAGCCCACCACTGCAGGCTGGCAGAGCAGTTTAAAAATGCTAACTCAACTTTGCCATGGCAAAAGGCCAAACCTTCCTTTTTAATATTTATAAAACACCCCTAAGGCAGGCCTTCTGAACCCTATAGGCAGGGTCCTGACAGTAAGACAGTAAAAACCCTGCATTGTCGTTTTTACTGTGGAAAGGCTGGTAGCCACATTGTCATGTATGGAGTTACATGCTGACCACTCAGCTGTGCTAACTTCCAAATAGGACTACTAAAGCTGGTACTTCTAGGTATCAAATGAATCGTTGCATTAAACCTTGACTTGTTGCTCAAGTCAAATTTAATGTAACGTTTACACAAGTAGCAACTTTAGAAAGTTGCCACTTAGTTGCTCAAAGTCTCCAGAAGCACTTCATGGTTGCACACAAGCTTCTGTCCTCAAAACAGCCTTCTGCTTTCTTGAGGGAAGGTGAGAAAAACTCCCAGGAAGCCGAACAATGGATAAGCCGCAGGGAAGAGGAGAAACCTCCTCCTGCTCGCAGGGCAAAGAGTGGGTGTGAGTCCAAAAGGCAAACTTCAAAGTGGAAGCTGACTATGAAGGGCAAATGGTGATCACAAGTGGAAGGGGCTGCTCTTTAATTTAGGCAGACAGGCTGGCTTCTCAGGCAGAGAGGGAGAAGCAGTTGTCAAACTTAATTTTTGTGCATGTGTAGGCCCCCCGGTAGCCACACCTCCGGGGTGGGCTAGGGAGCTCCACACACCAAAAGAAGGGCTCTGCAAAGTTGGGAGTGGGCATAATAGTGCATTCTGAATTAGCCAGATGCCACACTTCGCAGGAAGTCATCACTTGGTGGGAGGAGACCAAGTAGCCCATTGGCTAGTAATAGCCACATCCCCCGAGGGCAAAAACAGGCATAAAAGTGGCACTCCTAGCACTCAGACCTCAGATCATGTCTGAACTGGAGAGAGGACCGAAGAAGGACTGCCCTGCTGTTCCCTGAACCCAGCAAAGAGCAGCTGCACCAAAGACTGGACTTCACCTGCTGAACCGTGGGCTAGCAAAGAAAGGACTGTGCATGTGATGCCCCACTTGAGGAAAAGTCATCCCAGATCCCCAGACAGAGAAGGTGACTCCAACAGTCAGGTAGATGACTCTCTGTTGCAGCCACAGGACCACAAAAGCTGAGAAGCCTACACCTTTGTAAACCTAGTGCCACGAAGCCAGCCTATAGCTGGACGCTGAGGTTCAGCCTGAGAGATCGAATCTCGACCCTAAAAAGTTGCACCCGAGTCTGCTGGACCAGGGAGAGTCATCAGAGTTCAGTTTGGTTGCCCAGCATGGTTTTCCTGTAACTGGAGACCAGAATACTAGTAGCAACTGGTTTTGTATTGGACCACATCAGGACGTAGAGGGACATCGACCACAGTTGCCTCACTTGCACAAGAACTTTGGGCTGGCCACAGGAAGACCCCTGACACTGACTCAGTACCCTCAGCATCCTTGAGCATCTTCAGCATCCTTTATGCCTTGCATCAGAACCACTCAATTGATCTCTATGGGGGTTCGCCCATAGAGCATGGAACGGAGCTGGAGAATGCTTTCCTTGTGAGATAACTGATAAGTTGGACCTAACTGATCCCTGTGACTGGCTCGCTGTCGGAGTTAGTACCAACAAGAGTGCCTATATATCTGTTTTCAAGTCACTTGTCATGGTTAATCTTAAACCACGAGTTGCAGTAGAATTGAATGGTTCATTGCATCGATGTAAAGCAGTGATTTATTGCTTACTTAGAAATGTATATCTCTAGAACCCTCTGGTGGATTTTGGCATGCACTGCAAATGGTCTACAACTTTTATTAGATTGCTTTCTTATTTTATGGATAAAATGGGCCTAAAACAAATTTCTCAAAATCTTATGCTACGGTGATAGGCCCTAAACATGCCAAAACGAAGACTTTTATGGTTGATGGTCATCTTATAGAAAATAGAAATACATTTTGTTATCTTAGCATACGGCTGGATGGTAAATTGAACTGGGACCCTTTATTGAGAACCCATGTTCAATCTTTTAATAGGGTTGCCCATAGTATTGAAGCTTGTGCGAGACGCCTGGGCCATGTTCACGTTAAATCTATATTAGATCTTTACAGAGCAAAATGGGCTGCATCAGTTTCTTTCAGGTCAGAAATTTAGGGATGCAAGTCATGCCATTCTATCCAGGAAGCAGAAAACAATTTTTTGAGAAGGCTCCTGAGGTTGCCGCAGAGTGCGCCAATGGAGATAGTCCATGTTGAGTTAGGGACAGATTTCATTTTGGATCTTATTAAAGTTCACCACATACTATTATGGATGAATGTTTTGGTGAAAAATGAACTAGACCTAAATAGATTGATCATGAACGATTGTCTGACACTGGAATATAGTCATCATATTCCTTGGTACATTATGTACATCTATTTTCTAATCCAGAGAAAATTACTAAATTAAATGTTGTCCAGGTCAGAGAGGCTTTTCAAGTAAAAGCACATGATTCAAGATCTAACAGTATGATGGCCAAAACATCTCGGGTGCACTATGCTATGATAAAATCTATAAGTAATATAGAAATGTACTTGACTTTAGATATGCCAATTCTTGCACAGACGTTTGCTATCTTACTTTCGTCTGAATCGGTTTCCTCAATTGTTAGAAGGTTGGCACAGAGCCTCTGAGCTGACAATCTGTTTGTGTGACATGGCTAGTGTAATTGATATCTTACATGTAGTTTTTATTTGCTACAAATATGCAGCCCTACGACACAAGTATATTCGTCCACTTTTATTAAACAAGGATTTTAAACAAATTCGGGCAAGCACTGCTATATTTGCAGTTTCTATCTAATGTTAAGGATTGTTTTTATGTATCACGGTTTTAGCCAGGTTTTTCATTCTGAGAGGTGACGTGTGTTTACATTTTATGCCTGTTTTAACTGATGAATTCTATGTGCTTGTATGATTTACTGAATTTAAATCGAATAAAGTATTTCTTAACTTGGCGGATTTTTGTCATTGAGGAGTCTATTTAAAGATAAAAATGCAACCTATTTTTATAAATTTGGAGTTGGGTTTTTATTGTGTCATTTTCCTCTTATTCGACTGTTTTGGTACTTCTTGATGCTTTACCCTTGTTCGTTTGATAAAGCCTGACTGCTCGGAGCCAAAGCTACCCAGGACAGTGCTAAGGTTTTACAAACGAACCTGATACGGAATTGAGCCATTATTACAAGGTGAGTTCGCACAACCACGCCATGTAATAAACCACATTTTTCACAACAGCAAAGTTTTATGTCTCACCCCTTTGAAAGTTTGACAGCTTCTACAGACCATTGTACATCTTAAGTACCACCCCAGTACCCTGCCACAAAAGATCCCTCTCTAACACATAGTAACAAGTAACACCATCATACTGGGAATAGGAATAACAGGCGCAGACTCTGTGCACGTGAGATATGGAACAAGCATTGGCATAGCCAATAGGACTCGCCTTTGTTACCTTATAAGTATTTAGTTATGCAGCACAATATCCTTGGTGCAACAACATCAACTGTTGCATGGCTAAACACTTATAAGGTCCTAAAGGCGAGACCTATTGTACATGAAACATACAAAAGGTGATGGGAAGAATGTTTGCAATTTGTCTAACCCCTGGTAATCGCTCGGGTAGCATCCCAACCCATCATTCTTGGTAACAACCTTTTTAAGGACTTTGGACTAAACAGGCACATTGGTAATGTTCCTAAAGTGGGCGGAGGCAAGTTAAGTGTTAATTCCTGTTTTCCCAGTCAGGGGGGACTAACACTTCTGAGACTGAGAGGTTGATCAGGGGTGCGAACAGTGTGGCATAATCTACACTGCAGGCATGCTAAGGCTGGGTCTATAGCAGCGTCAGAAGGTTTTAGAGAGGTAAGCGCAGACAGAAACTGATCTATGCAAGTTTTGGAACAGGCTCTGGGAACATGTTCCCTGAAATTCACTTTCAGATGAAGTGGTGTTTTGTTTGCTTTTATGGTTGTAATTTCAGAAGTTGAGCTTTGTTTCGCTCACCTAGTTGTAAATGGCGGGACTTGGTCGCAGGAACACAACCCTGTGGGTCAGTGTACCTACAGTAGAGAGGTGTTTGTGCCCTGTAGTCCCAGAAAACCGATCACTGACACAGTTTGGCTTCAGATAACGCACTGCACATTCTGAACTGTTTTGCAACCACGTTTTGCACACAGGACCTCGGGATGTTTTTTTTTTTTTGTGAATAGTTTGAGGTTTTTTTTTTGTTCAGTGCCTAAAAATGGGGATTTACCCGAGTAAGCTGCTTGAGTGGCGCCAGACAAACCCTTGGGCTCATTGTCGAGAATTCAGTGGTGTGCGCACTACCCACTCCAGGGTTGTAAGTCCAAACACGGGGGCATATTTACAAGCCCCTTGCGCTGCCTGTACGTCACTTTTAATATGGGAAAAAGTGACATACCGGCAGCGCAAGGGGCTTGTAAATAAGCCCCATGGTGTTCAATTCACGGCAGCACCCACAGGGTTTGCAGTTTTATTATAGCGCGAACTCGACCTGAGGGTATCAGAGCGCTTTACATGAGCACCAGTTGCGTTACAAACAGACACATTATATTTTTGGGGAGATTAAGTGATTTGTCCAGAATCACAGGATGCGTGAGCCTCCCGCCAGACTGGAACCTGGTTCCCCAGCTTCAAGGTCGGCCGCTCTGACCGTTAAGCCACATCCTCTCCCCAGGTTTTCACCTCCTTGAGTTATAAAATATATGATTTACTTATTATTGTTAGTGCCCTGCGTAATGCGTTTTCTTCTGTGTGTGATTATTATCTCTGTGAAACGTACATTTTTGTACGGGAAGCAGAGCACTGAAGGATTTAAAGACTAACAACTGTCATTTACAATGCCTAGAAACTACAACGTGCCGCATGACGCGCTATGTGCAAAGCTATTGTGGTGTGTCCCTGCGCACGTCCAGTCTCGGGAACCAATATAGTGTGCGTTAGTGCACGTAAGAACTGAAGGACACCCCTCACCCCAATCTCACCCAACCCGCAGTGCTTCCTTGGTAGGGGAGGGGGGTGCACAGTGACGCAATACACAAGCATTTGCAAAGCCAATAGGTCTCGCCTCTGCGAGAGCTATTGGTTTAGCCTATTTTAGCTGTGTTGCACAGCAGTGTGGTTGTGCTGCATGTCATAAAGGTTTGTAAAAAGACAGGTCTGTACATAGTAAACTTGTGCTATAATTCTCGCAGACTGGCTGTCAGGTGTGCGTTATTTTTGACTCAATTTTTTAAATTTTTTTTTTTTTTAGACTTTTTCAGCATTTCAGTTTCAATCGGACTGTGCCTGCAGTTCATCAGATAAGCATGTAAAAATCAAAAACTACAGTCAGTTCATAGATTTCAGTCCCAAGAGCCTCATATACCGAAGCAAGAATCTTTTCAGTAAGTGCATATAATGCTCGTGACATCACCAGTCTCCTACTACCATACATCTGGGTTCAGCTGTGATGTCATAAGGTCAGCTACAAGAGGCAGAATTGAGCAAATAGCACCTCGCAGCTCCATCTTTATCCCTACTCTACTCTACTCATGTGGACACGTATGGCTGTCCATAATTTGCCCTCTTCAGCGCACTACTGTAGGTAAGTGCAGGAGGAGTATCTACAGTTACCAGTAACAAGCAAACTGTGTTGTTTTAAAGACACCTAAAGACGACTGCAACTAAATTATGAGCGCAGATAGCAGTTTACTCTGGCCAGGACGTAGTTCTGCATTGTCCTGTGTCTGGACTTTGCAACAGGCTGCGTGGAAGATAAAGATAGGCTGCTGTAAATTTAAAAGACAAGGGTCGCTGAACTCAAAGTGATGAAAAGGGAGAACTGTTGCAGGCCACATGCCTGTCTTTATTACACACTCCTTTGTTCTTTGCAGACTCCAATAGCTGAGCTGACCTGACCTTACATCTGCTGGCTGAGAATGGTGGTGGCGGCGGCCCGTGGCTCCGATTACAGAGGGGCCGGTTGTGAGGCGTCCCGGGGCAAGAAGAAAAGTAAAATTTGAGTGAAAACGTAGTCTAAAAAACAAACCACCCGGTAGCAAAATGCATCTGCAAGAAACTTAAAGAATGTGGGAACTTTTTTTTTTATAGTTAAAATAAAATAAAGGATTGCAACAGCAAGGCTGGGGAGGGCTGGCTAAACACAAGAGAGGATGGGCAACAGGAATTAGAGGCAGTGGAAGTGCACTGAGAAGTGGATGGGGAGTGCGTGATGGAGGAGGCCAAGAACAGCAAGAGACAGAACAAGCAGCCTAGGATGAATTCGAAAATGCACTAAAGGTAAAGGAAGAAGCCGCCATGCGCTGATGACATAGAATGATGGGAGGACTGCTTAAAATAAAATTAAAAAACAAGCAATGAGTGAAGCAAGTTGGCACTCAGCGATGGGAGGGAAGTGGTGGGGGGGGACAGGGCAACAACGAAGGAGCAAGCAAGGACAACAAAGCAACCAACGACAACGGGGCAAAGAACAAAAAGAAAACAAGAAGCGCGAGCAACAAGCATTGGCCGCGCGGCCGTGAAACTGACACGGCCGCGCGGCCGTGAAACTGACAAGTGAAAGTAAGCGGGTTTTGGGAGTGCAGACAGTGGCTTTTGCTGGCGACCAGCTTGCGTTCACGCGAGCGTCCAGATGGCGAGGGAAGCCATATGGCGCCTGATCGCGCGTGCACGCTCGCGTGAACGCAGGCTAGTCCGCAGCAAAAGCCACTGTTTGCACTTCCAAAACCCGCTTACTAAAAGTCTCGCCAGAGCAGCGCATGCGCGCTGGCTCAGGCGAGACCTAAAAAGAGAAGGAAGACAGAACCCTGCTGATCACTCTGCAGTCAACATGGGAAATTCTCTGTTGATGAGACCATTTCAAAGGACAAAGTGCCATATAAAAGTACTAAGTAAGAAGGCTCCAACCCACTCTTTGTCTTACACATTTTGATCATCCTAGAACTCTGATATTTAATGCTTTTATATTTCTAATTTTCTTCACTGGTTCTGTTAAAAAACTGCGCTTTCCGTTATTAAGACTCTTTTGCGCTAATGTCATTATTTGTGATGTCTGATGTGGTATGAGATGATTATGGGCCAGATGTTGAAAGGGTTTTAGTATTCACAAATCCTCAAATTGGAAAATCATATGGTTTGTGAATGGTAAAACCCTTTACTTATGTACTAAATGCATTTAGTGATTTGGAAAAGTTTTTATTAATCGTTAAATGTGTATAGAAATGGATACCGCTTTGGTATCTGGAAGGGGCATGCTGTAGGCATCCCTTCCAAATACCGCGTTGGTATCATATGTATCAATGTTTGTGACTGAAATCTGATCACAAAACATTGATATTTTACCGACCCACAAGTTGGGGTGGTAACCCTTTGGCAAAAAGGAGCATGTTAAACATGGCTGAAAATAAAAAAATAAAAGAGCTATGACGTGGCCGCGTCATAGTGCTATTTTTTCTTTACTTTCAGCCATGTTGTATGGCAGCCAGCACTGCTGTACAACCCAGCTAAAAAAACATTGACAAAGCCAACAGATTTTGCATAGGCGAGACCTATTGGGTTTGCCAATGCTTGCTGAACCTTGTGGTGGGTGACTGCAATGGACACAACCACGAATGTGGAAGCCACATGCTTCATTGTCTCCAGCATTAGTATTTTGTAGACGCAACTATTCATTTGTCCATCCAAGAATGGTAGATAACAGAGTGGATTGATTCTTTCCTGTGCGATTATTCATGCCTGCTGGCGGTGATATACTTTACAATTACGTTGCCTGCAAGACTAAGATTGATAATGCAGCGTGAGAAGATGAGAAATGTATGAAAATTTCACACAGAAGGAAACTGGAAATGAGCAGGAAATAAATAAATTTTAATGAAGCCCTCCTTCAGGTGAAATGGGATTTAAATAAAAGTGGCTCTTCAAAATGATGTATTTTTATGCTTCACCTAGAGAAGACAGGTTTGAGTCAGTGTTGCCTCAACATCCAATCAATCAATGGCTTTTAAAGTGCGACTACTCACCCGTAAGGGTATCAAGGCCTTGAGAGGGGGAGGGGGGGGGGAGCTGCTGGCCCGTCGAACGTGCTTTGGTTCAGTTGAAGAGCCAGGTCTTGAGGTCCTTCCTGAATTGAGGCAGTGACGGTGATTGCCTGAGGTGGAGAGGCAGGGTGTTTCAGGTCTTCACTGTGAGGTAGGAGAAAGATCGCCCTCTGGTTGTGGTCTTGCGGATACGTAGGACGATAGCCAGGGCCAGTTGGGCGGAGCGGAGGTGTCTGGTGGGTACGTGGAATGTGAGGCAGTGGTTGAGGTATGCCTGTATTCCTGTAATTATGGGCAAATTACTTAATCTCCCCAGCCTTAAAAAAATATAAATATGAACTTTTGTAATGTAATTGGCATCATGTAAAATGCCACAATACTTTCCTGTCAAGTCGAGTTTGCACTATTGAAAAATGCAAAAAAAAAAGTATCTATCACAGCGGGAGCAGTGAACGGACACTAATCACGTTAAATCAGTCTCCAAGCTCCACACAAAGATGCAGGAAGTGAAGCATCGAACACTCCGCCAAATTAGAAAGCAGCACAGAAGAGTGATAATGATGCCAACAAATGGTATGTAATGGGCGGGCTAAAAGCCCATATTTAGGGAGTTTAAAAAAAAAAATACAACAGGTCACTGCCAAGTGACAGCGCATGTGCACTGCCTGCAGGGTCGTCCTGAAAAATAAACTTTTCTTTTTAAACACAGTCCCATTTCCTTTAAGGGAAATGTTATATGGCCTCTGGAGACATTGTCGACATTGCTAAGTTAGCATGAGCTTTGCTGCCATGATGCTGCTTTTGCGCACGTTACTACATGACTTTATTTTTGCAAGCCTCTGTTTATGCCTTTCACATGAGAACTGTCTGCTTTTCGCGTTCTTTGCTGAAGTTCCTGGAGTTTAGTCTGAACACGATGTGCAAGGTCGATAAACAATGCCCCTTGTTATTCTGTTCTGGTCAGTCCCTAGCACCTAGACATAACATGCTAAACACAGCTGCAATGCTGGAGACTCGTGCTTTGATATTATGGGGATGCATGTTGTTTTAACACACACTTGGAGAGAGCCCTGTTGCATTTGCATTTTCTGTGCTTGTTATGTTTATGCTTTTCTCCCTCATCAATGTTACTGCATTATATGAAGTGCATTCCAGTTCCATATAGAACCTTGTTGATGCTGTTAGGCACTCAGGTCAGTTGCACTGTTCCTGTTTGCTGACCAGCTGTGTTTTTGTTGCTGTGCTGCGTTTTCAAGAATAAACCTTTTAAACCATTTGGATCTCATAAATTTCAACAATGGCGACGAGCTAAGGAGAGGAACACCCCTACCAACGATTTTGAGGCAGCACAGGAGTGGAGTGTTCCTGAACCCATCAAAAAAAAAAAAGCTTTCCTGAACTTTGGTGCAACATCTAATTTGGATAATCAGATGTTTATTTTTACGAATTGGCACCCGTCGAGATTTCGATCTCTAAGGACCTTTTCTTCACGGATTTAGTGAATTTCAACTACTTTGCAGGTATTTGTGAAAAAGGACCAAGGAACGCTAAATCAAGCAGCGCGCGCATGGTTCAAAGCAAAATACCTTCAACATTCAGAGGAGCGAGACGAGCAAAGCCGGTGAGGTCTGACGCAGGATTCCAGATCTTCACTCTCACGTCGCTCGCTTACTGTGAGGAAGAGGCACGTCACGCAGGCTGCGCGATGAGGTAATGCGTTGTGTGGTGGCCATTTTAGAAAATATGTGGTTTCCATGGTGACAGCATTACGGAGGAATTTCTCCGTGCCGCGCAAGTTAATAACTTAGGACTACAGGTTAAAGACTACAAGTAAGTGCTGTGCTTACGTGTAAATTACCAGTGAGAAGCGGAATTTCTCACGGATATCAGTTTTGACATTATTTTCTTTTGGCTGCATTTTAAGATTTTGGAGGCAAAAGGCAGGGGCATCGTCATTAATGGTTGCTTAAATTTACAACTTTTATTAACGCCACAACTGCCATTTCTGGAACTGCTCTGTAAATTGTCATCACTTCTAGTGAATTCAGCTCCTAGTTTACTACCGTATGGTGAGGAATTCATTATTTAGGATTATTATCTCAGAGCTGCAAGATTATTAAATTTACTGCACAACCAACACATTCTCTTAAAAAAAAACATATATAATAGCTATTTTTTTAAAATTTTTATTTCGATTTCTTTTTGCTTTACATGTGGTTTTAGTATCCCAGTTGTCATTCTGTGTGCATTATTTATTCAAACAACAACTATGCAATTTGATCCTCCTGATAAGTTTCTTCAAAACAAAGGAGATCCCCCTATTCCCTGGACACGATGGAAGGAAGAGTTTCTTAACTACATGAGGGCTATTGATGGGGAGCGTATGGGGGCAGAAAGAAAAAAAAGTATATTCCTACATTGCTTGGGGTCTGAAGGTCAAGTGGTGTTCAGAGCGTTACCCCAAGTTCCTCCTTCTGAAGGGGAAGGAGAAGGTACCAATGTGTATAAAGAGGCTTTACAGCGAATGGAACAAAGGTTTAAACCTGTCACCAACATAGCTCTCAACAGATATAAATTCTATACCAGGGTACAAAATGAAGGTGAATCATTTGATGAGTTTTTGACTGCTTTAAGATCTTTAAGTTTACACTGCAATTTTGGCGTTATGTGCGACGAGATGATCAGAGATCAAATAATAGTACACGTTAAAAATAAGAAAACCCAAGAACGTTTGTGGGAAATTGGTGATCCAAAATTAGCGGAAGCTATATCCACTGCAAAGGCTCTAGAACAATCTGAAAAATGGATGCTTACTGTTAAGAACACCAATAGCAATAAAACAGAATCTAGCGATGAGATATGTGTTGTTAAACGTCCAGAAATACAACAAAGTGAACTTTCCTCCTCAGGATTGAATTCCTCTCGTATCACTAACTATGGTAGCTTTAAAAGATTTGACAGAAATGAGAGAACAGGTATATGTTACAGGTGTGGCAGCAGGATGCACATGGCCTCTTATGGAGGGTGTCCTGCCTTAAACAAAGAGTGTAGGAAATGTGGCAGAATAGGACATTTTGCCTCTGCTTGTAGAGACTTAAGAAGAAATAGTGTTCCTGCACGTGGTAAAGTATCCTGCATTTCTGAAGGTAATGACACTGTGCACAAATGTGGTTCTTGTGGATGCACAGAACAAAACTAGGGTTTTGTGGTTTCACTTTCTGAAGGAATTTCCAGCATGAATGATCCTGACTCCAGTCATTGTAAGAGATCTCCTATGTGTATTGTTGAGGTCGCTGGTGTGCCTTTAGACTCATGGCCGATTCGGGCTCTCCATGGACTATTATTTCAAAAGAGTATTTTGTAGAAAAACTAAATAGTGTGTTAGACTTTACTAAAGTGTTACCATCTGATATCATTGCAGAAAGTTATGATGGGTCCAGAATTGATGTGATTGGTTATTTTGATGTGAATTTACGTTTTAAAACTAGAAGTACTTTTGTTAAATTGTACATTGCTGTCAAAGGGGTAAATGTTCTAGGATGGAGGGATCAATGGAAGTTGGGAATTATCCTCAATCCCCGTTCAAAAGAACCTGTAATGTTAGATGAAAATATACCTATAGATAACATTGCTGTCATTTCCCTTGATGAGAAGGAAAATTTGATAAAAGAGAGATTCAATGATGTGTTTTCAGATGTTTTAGGTAAACTAAAAGACTTTTCACACAAAATCAAACTTAAGAATGATGTCACGCCTGTGAAACAAAAATTGAGGGGTGTGCCGATAAATGTCAGAGAAGAGCTTAAAAATATGCTCGA
Organism: Calotriton arnoldi; assembly: GCA_963921515.1. Taxonomy (NCBI): domain Eukaryota; kingdom Metazoa; phylum Chordata; class Amphibia; order Caudata; family Salamandridae; genus Calotriton; species Calotriton arnoldi. The sequence goes on along the minus strand of CAWUFW010004335.1, from coordinate 1,423,323 downwards.
TGATTTGGTGTCTGAAGGCATCATTGAGCCCATCGATTCAGCTGAATGGGTTTCTCCCATTGTTTTGGTAAGAAAACCTGACAAAAAATTGACAGTCTGTGTTGACCTTAGGGCGCTTAATGCTGGTATTGTGGTAGACTGTCACCCCCTCCCCAACATTAATGAAGTTGTCTCTATGCTGGAGGGTGCTAAAGTGTTTTCCACTTTAGATCTCAGGTCAGCGTACCACCAAATGTCTCTTACTGAAGACTCCAAGACTCTTACAGCCTTTATCACACCGCAGGGTCTGTACCAATATACCAGAATGCCGTTTGGTTTGGCGTCTGCGGCATCAGTTTTTCAAAGAGTTATGTTTAACATTTTCAGAGATGCTGACAAATTCGTTAAGTGTTTTCAAGATGACATCTTGATATTTTCAAGCAATGAAGAGGAGCATTTTAAGCATTTAATAGAAGTTTGTGAAAGGTTGAGGAAGAGTGGTTTGACCCTCAAGGCTAATAAGTGCAAGATGTTTAAAACCTCTGTGGAATATTTAGGCCACACTTTATCTGGTAACGGTGTGGTGCCCAAGAAGTCAAATGTAGATGGTATCATCAATGCACCTTCTCCCACGAACAAAGAACAGTTACTATCGTTCACAGGCATGTGTGAATATTATAGTAAGTTTGTGAACAATTTCGCGTCTAAAATGGAACCCCTTAGGAAGTTGCTGCGACATAAAGCTGCTTTTGAATGGGAGTTAGAGCAACAACAAGCTTTTGAGTCTATCAAGACTGAAATTCTTAAAGCTCCTACACTCAAACCATTTTGTATGAATAAGGAATGTGTCATCACAGTTGATGCAAGTTGATATGGCATTGGAGGGGTTTTGTCTCAGAAGTGTGGGAAGGATGAATGGAATGTGTGTTTTGCTTCCCGCACTCTTAATGAGACTGAACGCAGGTATGCTGTGATCGAAAAAGAACTGTTGGCATGCGTATGGGCGATTGAGCATTACCGCAATTACATATGGGGAAGCAAATTTATTTTAAGGACAGACCACAAGTCCTTGGTTAATATCCTCTCCCCTGGTGGTGGATGGAATTCTACAGCCCGTATTGCGAGACTTACCTCCAGGTTGCAGGAGTACTGTTTTAAACCAGAGTTTGTCCCTGGGAAAAAGAATGTTATGGCTGACTTTATGTCTAGACTCCCTTGTCAAGTTAGCTGTGATGACGGCCTTGATGACTCAGAGATAATCACCACCATCCAAGATGTAGTTGCTGGTGCATTTGAAAGTATCTCTGAAGAATCTTGGAGACTTTGTGAGAAAGAAGATCTCACTTGGCAGACTATTAAAGAGTACATCTTGAGGGGATGGCCAGATAAGAAGGATTTGGCAGAGGAATTCATGCCCATGTACAGAGTTTCTGACGTTTTGGAATTAGAAGGGGAGCTAATGTACAAAAGTGGGAAATGTGTGCCACCTTTTGGTATCCAGAAATTGATTTTAGAGTTGGCACACAAATCCCATCCTGGCATGTCTGCAATGAAACGTTTGGTCAGAAATTACTTTTGGTGGCCAGGATTAGATCGCATGGTTGATCGCATTGTCAGAGAATGTGAAGTTTGCATGAGTAGTGAAAAAATGATGAAACTTAATGTTCCTCCGTTAAAGAGTTCTGACTGGCCCGATGAACCTTGGAAAAGAGTGGCTTTCGACATTTCTGGTCCTTTCATGTGTTTACCACATGATTCACGTTATGCTTTTGTGTTGGTGGACTATCACTCCAAGTGGCCAGAAGTGAAGTTTGCATCCAATTCTTCTACCAACATGGTTATTGAATTTTTCAAAGAAGTTTTTTCCAGAGAAGGGAGTCCTGCAGTTCTCGTGACTGACAATGGAGTGCAACTCACTTCCACTGAAATGGAAAGTTTTCTAAAATGTCATAATATCAAACATCACACTGTCTCTGTCTATGAACCACATGAGAATGGCCTTGTGGAACGTTTTAATAGGGTTTTAAAGGGTTACGTGTCTGATGGGGTCAAATTGGGAGGAAGTTGGAAACATTCTTTGAGAGAAAATCTATGGTTATACCGCATTACGCCTCACACTACAACAGAGGTCAGCCCATTCCGTCTCCTAAAAGGCAGAGACCCTGCATCAAAAATCTGTCCTTGGTGGTTTAAAGAGAAGTGCAAAAACAAGTCTTTCTCTGATGATATGGTAAGTGGAGTTGGAAAAAGGGTTGAATCTAAACAATTCAAAACCAAAATGTGGTATGATTGCAAGTGGAAAACCAAATCCCACAATTTTAAAATGGGTGACTGGGTCAGAGGCAAGAAGCCTGGTTTTACCACTAAATGTTCTGACAGATTTGGTAAGCCCATGAAAATTGTAAAAGTCTTTGACAACAGTGTCATAACACAAGATGGCAGGTTATGGAATGTTAAACGTGTTGCCAAGTGTCCAGTTGTACCTAGTCAGGCAGGTAATGTTTCTTCGGAATATTTCAAATTGCCTGAAGACACAGTGGCTTCTAGAGTCAAAGTCTCTGATCGTTTGAGATTTCCTCCCAAGAGATTTTATGATTTTAGTAGATAATTTCTTTCATTTTGCTATATGTTCTTTGTTGAAAAAAAGGAGATATGTTGCATTTTCTGTGCTTGTTATGTTTATGCTTTTCTCCCTCATCAATTTTACTGCATTATATGAAGTGCATTCCAGTTCCATATAGAACCTTGTTGATGCTGTTAGGCACTCAGGTCAGTTGCACTGTTCCTGTTTGCTGACCAGCTGTGTTTTTGTTGCTGTGCTGCGTTTTCAAGAATAAACCTTTTAAACCATTTGGATCTCATCAATTTCAACAAGCCCTTTCCATGGAGAAGAGCTACGATGTCCCTATGATGTAAACCTAACATCTAGGCTTTCAGGTATGGGGTCTGCTGTCAAAGCCCAGAGATCTTTCTTTATAAAAATAAACTTCTTCCAGTCAGGGGGAGGGTGGTTAGGCCTCATAGTCCTTTTTCCACTGTCTTTATAAAATGACTTTCCCTTTTGTGCTATATGGAATTGTAACAATGCTAATTGTTTTGAGTTTATACATTTTGCTGCTGGTAGTGGCTCGTATACTGTATTGTAGAGCACGATAGTTAAAATAAACATTTTGAACTATTACAGTGACTCTGCCTAATCTTGTTGTGGACAAGTACGAGTGAGCGAACGACAACAAGGACGTACTTCAAACCCAGGCAACGGTCTAGCTGAATGTAATCCATCTGTAGGACTTCAAAGGGATGGTCGGGGACCCCGAACCCACCCCGAGGGACAACAGTTCCTTTCCCTGGGTTGTGTTGCAAGCAGATTAAGCATTGTTGAACTAGGCGTCTAGCAGAGTCGGGAATCTTGTCGTTGTGCCAGACTCGGGTGATGAGTTCAATCATGGGGGCAGATCCTATGTGTGCTGGGGAGTGTGCCATAGTCAGTATGGGGATCAAGTAGGAATTGGGTAGCAGCCATTTGTTCGTGTCTTTTGTTAACCAGCAGCCTTCATCATCTTTCAGTCCCACCCGTGCCCATTCAGTCAGTTCTTGGGGGAGCAGGCCATTTGTATGTCTCTAATGTGCTCTCTAGCGTCCTTCCATTTTTCCGTCTGTGACCTAGTCACGTACATGCGTGTCGTCGTCCTATTCTCAGCTGTGGTTCGAGCAGTGATGTCGGCTAGTGCATTTCCTTGTCCAATGATGTCTGTCACTTTCTTGTGTGCCTGGCATTTGATGACTGCAAGTCGTTCGGGGAGGAGGACTGCTTCGGTCAAGGCAGAGACTAGATCTCCGTGAAGGATGGGTGTGCCATGCGAAGTCAGGAATCCCCTTTCCTTCCATAAGAGCCCAAAATGATGAACCACCCCGAAGGCATACTGGCTGTCGGTGTAGATGTTTGCGACTTTGCCTGTTGCTAGGACGCATGCACGTGTGAGGGCAATTAGTTCTGCCGCTTGTGCGGACCGTTGGGTGATGCGGGCCGTCTCAACTACCGTCCGGGCTGTGGTGACTGCATAGGCAGCCGAGGTCGTGCCGTCGGGAGTTTAATGCACGAGCCGTCTACCCATAGCTCTCCATCAGGGTCTGGGATGGCAGTGTCACGGAGGTCAGCTCTACTTCTAGTTTGCTCGTCCGTGAGGGTCACACAGTCATGCATAGGGGACACATTGGGGTCGTCATCGGGGAGGGGCAACAGAGTGGCAGGGTTCAGAGTGGTACATCGTTTCAACGTGATGTGGGGTGTAAGTAGAGTTAACTCGTAACCAGTCAGTCGTGCGCTAGTCAGGTGCTGAGTCTTGGTCTGGTTCAGGAGTGTGTCGACAGCATGGGGGACCAGCACAGTGAGGGAATTCGAAAGTACGATCCCCTCACTTTGTCGGATAGAGACGGCAGCGGCAGCTACCGCTCGAAGGCAGGCGGGCAGAGCTCTGGCTACAGGGTCAAGAGTGGCAGAGAAGTAGGCACAAGGGCGTTGTTTGGGACCTATGGGTTGCGTTAGGACTGACAAGCGCACCCCTCCCTCTCGTGGGTGAAGAGGAGAAGGGCTTGGTGTAGTCAGGGGTTCCTAGAACAGGGGCTGAGCAGAGGGCATCTCGTAGTTCTTGAAAGGAGGATTGGCATTCAGGGGTCCAAGGGAGTGGGAAGGGAACGTCTTTCGCTAACAGAGAGAGTAGAGGTCTGACTATGAGACTAAGGTTTGGCAACCACTGCCGACAGAAGGACGTGAGGCCTACTAAGGAGCGAACCTGCTTTTGAGTCTTGGGAACGGGGGTCTCTAGGATGGTCCGGATCCGATCGGGTGTGAGCTTTCTCCCGTCCTTGGACAGGAGGTGGCCTAAGTATGTCACCTGTGGTTGGCAGAACTGCAGCTTCTTCTTGGAGACCTTGTGACCATTCTCCGCGAGGAAGTGCAGGAGTTGGATGGTGGCTGTGGTGGCAAGTGGCGTAGTGTCGGCAGCCAGGAGAATGTCGTCGACATACTGGATTAACACCACTCCGTCCGGGAGCTGGACTGCGTCCAGCTGTCTCTTGAGAGCCTGGCTGTAGATGCTGGGGCTCTCAGTGTAGCCCTGGGGTGCTCTACAGAATCTATATGAACGGGCTTTTAGGGTGAAGCCGAAGAGGTATCGGCTGTCTGGATGGATGGGGATAGAAAAGAAAGCATTTTTGAGATCTATGACGGTGAAAACAGTGGCAGTGGAGGGGATCAGGGTCAAGATGGTGGTGATGTCAGAGACTACTGGGTACTGAGGTACGACTACTTTGTTTACTTCGCGGAGGTCAATGATGAAGCGATAAGCCTTCTCATCTCCCTCGCCTTGCTTCTTGACAATGGGTAGGATAGGGCTGTTACAGATATTACTGACTACTTCCTCTACCACTCCTGCATCGACTAAGGACTGAATGATTCCTACCAATGCCTTCTCGCCCTCGGGCGATATCCGATACTGTGGGAGCTTTGGGAGCATAGCGTCTGACCGTACAGTGATGTGCACAGGGTCTATCATCATGCGTCCTACGTCTGAGTCGGTCTTGGCCCAAAGGTACGGGGGTAAAGTGTCTAGTAAGGACAAGTCAGCGTCAGTGATGGAAAACATGCGTCGGGTGGGACAAGGTCTGAACAGATTCTGGTTATCGTACAGTATGACTCGTACTCCGTCTGGGGAACATCGAATGGTGGCTCGAAAGTGCTTCAGGAGGTCAAGACCCATAATGGCGTCGGGGGTGTTGGAAGATAGCAGGAAGGTCGTGTCCGTGATGTTGTTCTCTAAGTCAAAGGGAATCGGTGTAGATAAGGGATTAGTAGAGGGCGTTCCATCAAAGCTTATTGATGTCACGTGTGAGCCAGACAAGGGTGCCCTTGGAATCAGTCGTTTGGATAATGCACTACGTGTTGCCCCAGTGTCCACCAAAAATGGGGACTTCGTACCCAGGACCTTAGCAGTGACATAAGGACCTTGCTGGTCAACACAAAGCTCGACTGGATCCCTCCCTTGTCCCTGGCTGTCCTATGCGAAATCGCGGACGTTCTCGCAATCGGACTGCTGATACTGATTCTGTCGTGGGCGGTCAAATGTGTTAGGTCGGCTTGGTCTGTCATAGTTAGCATCATTGTTGTGTCCCCGTCCCTGGTCCCTGTTCTTTTGTCCGTTTGTCCCATCCCTAGCCTCTCGGTTCTTGTTTGCTTCATGAAGGACCGGGCACTGCGACTTCCAGTGACCGTATCCTTTACAAAACGCGCATTGGTTTTCATCTAAGTCCCTTCGGCTTGTATAGGGTACGGGCATTCGTTCTCTGGAGGGTGTATTTTTAGGGGCTGTCGGCTGGTAGTTCCCCTTGGAGGGTTCCCTACCTATCGTCACCCCCTGCAGTTGAGCTATCATGACCCGCTCTTTCAACTCCTTCTTTTACGTTCGGATGCCCTATCATTCTCATTCTTCTGATGTTCATAGTATTGGGCCATCTGGAGGATAGCCGTGGGTTTAGAGGCTGCCCAGCTGCTTTCGCTCGCCTGCAATTTTTGAGAAACTTCTTGCACCAGGCCTTTCACGAAATTCTGAACGAACAACTGGTGTCCGGTTGCAGTGGCCATATCTTGGCCGCTGTAGTCGGAGAACACCGTTTCGAACCTAGAGAAGTATTCCGAAGCGTCTTCTTGTGGTTTCTGTCTACAGGCCGTCACTATTGACCAGTCTATTTTCTTCTCGGGAATCAGGGTCTTGAGTTTCTGGACGATCTTGTCCGGGAGTTCAAGGATGGCCGTTACGGGTTTCTGCCCGGCTCCTCGTTGCTTGTCGAACTCATCGAGTTGTTTCCAGGTATGTCCGAACAGCTCAAGGTGGTCGACCTTGCGGATCTGCTTCCACACATCAGCTGGCAGACATAACCCGAAGAACAAATCGAGGTCCGTTAGGGTCATGATAGTGGAACCTAAGGCTGTACCTAGTTCAGTGTAGAAGGCGGTAGGGTTTTTTCGTAAATCGGGCAGAGATTTTCGGAACGTCAGAATATCCTGTCGATCCCATGGTTGGTAGACCCAGTTGTACACTATCCTCCCTTTTGCATCCGTATGGTTAACATCATCGTGTGTTCCCTGACCTCGTGGGGGGACCCAATAGGGGGCGGCCTCTCTTATCGGCATCATGGTGCTAGGTTGCTCTATTCGTGGTTCGGCCGCTACGGATGTCGTAGGTTTAGCTTCCACCTCTGATTCAGTGAGGTGGCAGAAAACCCTAAGTGTACGCGCAAGGAGGTCCGTCACGTCACACTCGCCCTCATCCCCGATATAAATTTTTCTATACAGAGTCGTTAGGCTCTCGGGACCTCTATCTCGATATCGGTCCTCATAAGCGTTTAGGACATGATAACATAATCGTACGACAAAGTGTCGTCTGTGGCTTCCCGCATATGAGTTGAATATATCCATAACGTGTTTCTCCTTCTCCTTTCGTTCTACTAGTGTCCTGACTACCTTGTCAATCCTCTCTTGCTCGTTTTTGCCCAACCTGTTCGTCCTTGTGGGTTCTGTGTTTCGGGCCTCATGGTCATCTAATATTGCTGCTTGTTTTGTATCTGGTGCGAGGGATTCCGCCGGTGCGGAGGCCTTGGGGGCCGAGGCCCTGGCGCTACTCTCGTCTGTGCTTGGGGGTCGCGAGTGTTGCGCTGAAGGTTGGGAAGGGGCATATGGAGGGGGCATGTAGATGATCGGAGGACCTAATAAGAGATCATCGTTGGTTCGCTGTTTCGAAGGTAATTCAGGGTAGAGCGCAGAGGGTGTTCTAACAGGACACTGGCTCGGTGTTTCGATCTCTTGTTTTCGCTTAGCCTCCTCTCTCTTCTTTATTCCTTCCTCTAGTTTCTTTGCATCTAGGTGGGCTGCTTTACGTAGCTCTTTGTCTAACCTAGCTTCCTCTTTCTTCTTTCGCTGTACAGTTTCTTTGCGCCACAGGCCAACGCTGTCTAGCATGGTCGGTGTCGTTCTACGAGTTTTTAGGGCTTCATCTAGTGCATCTAGTTTGCTTTCTTCAAAGGATCCTATCAGTGGCCACTGACTCTGGGGTTCCTTCTTCGTATACCTGTGCCATAATTTGCAATATGCTATAGCGACTAGTCCATGCTTTGTGAACATGTCTTTGTTAGGGGTGCCTTCCAGTGGGACTGGATGATCCACCTCTAACAAGCGGTCCGGGCTGAACCAGCTACCACTCAGTGGGGAGAAGATAGGCATGACAGATTACAAAGGGGGACAAAAGTCCGCGTTACCTACCCTTCACTACCTGCAAAAGACTAGGCAGAATATTGCTATTCCAGGTTGTTTGCAGACAATGAATGTTTCAAGAGAACTAGATCCAAATAAATAATCAGTGGGGAGAAGATAGGCACGACAGATTACAAAGGGGGACAAAGGTCCGCGTTACCCATCCTTCACTATCTGTAAAGGGAGAGAGAATATTCCTATCCCTCGCCGTTTGTAGACAGGGAATGCCTCAAAAGGAGCTACTCTGATACTCAAAGAAAAAGGGAGCTACCCTTGACAATCAATCAAACAAACAATCAGTGGGGAGAAAAGATAGGTACGACAGATTACAAAGGGGACAAAAGTCCGCGTTACCCACCCTTCACTGTTCACAAAGGAAGATAGAGTATTTGTACTCTTCCTCGTTTGTAAGCAGCAAATGTCTCAAAGAACCGTTATCGTTTCACAATTTGTCGTTTTGTACGACCTTACCCGGACCGCATGTTCTGTTTCTTGTCTTCCGAATCCAGCGCCCGATCGTCCTCTATCTTCTATCGCGGCACTCCTGATGGTTCCCAGTCAGGACCGTAGATCACTCGAGAGAGGTCTGTTCGGAACCAGTGAAGTTCGGATGATCGGCTGTCAGACGAGGGTATATCGGACAGGAGCTCTCCCGATCGTTGCAGTCGTTCACTCTGTCGTCAGGACCTCTCCCACTGGATCCACGTGTCGCTGATGGGCCCCACGCTTGGGACGCCAATTGTAAAACAGGAAGGCAATCGACGAATGGAATAACCTTAAGTATTGCCCGGCGATGTCGCCTCTATTCCCCAAAATATGAATCAATGAAGAGGCAGGCGCTGGAGACTGGAAGGCAGGAAACAAAGGTTTATTCTCTCCCGGAGGAGAACACGTCAGATCAGACCAACAGGGAATCTTCACGAGGTGCTCTACTGCATCTCTGAGGCCTGGCCTCTTATACACGCATTTATGGCAGGAAGACATTCTTTATTACAGTAAAGATACTTTGAAGTATGAAAGACATCCCTGGGATCTTCCGCTTCAGACCCGTTCCCACGCACCCTTACAGTGAGAATCCCTCCCCATTCACCATACAGAATCGTCATCAGACGGCAGGATCAGCAGGGCATTCCGCCGGTTCCCGGAATGCATGTGGTGTGACGGATCTCATGGGGTGGGGGCCTTGATCTACTGTAACTCCTTTGAAGAGGGGCGATTCCTTACAGTCGGGGCCATAAACTGTATCCGCAGGGCTAGGTGATAGCCTGGGACCGGCCTGGACAATCGGATACGGAGGAAGAGGGGTGTCAGAGGGTGTGATAGTGTATAGGAGGAAAGGGAGGTGTCGGGCAGGCCCGGGGTGAGATTCCCAGGGAAGTGCAGCGCAGTTGGAGGGGGTTAATGGCCCGTGCATGAGAGAGAGAGAGAGGGTGACCAGTGCGGGGGGGGGGCTTGTGAGGATGTGGAGCCGCGCTGGGGATTAGCGTGTGCAGAGAGTGGGTCTGATCAAGGTAGCTAAAATGGCCGCCGCGGACGACGAAAGTGTGGCATTGGGAAAAAGGGCAAGATGGCGCAGACAATGTTTATCGATACAAATTAATTTTCCACAATGGCCTACACATCAGGCAGAAGTTCCATGCTGCACACCACCCCCAGTCAGCAGGTTTGGTTGAGAAGTACAATGGTACTCAAACTAAAAATGGCAAAAATTCAGGAAAGCACAGGATTGAAATGGCCAGATGCTTTACCGTTAGCTCTTCTGTCAACCAGAGCTACGGCTCACACTAGGACAGGATTGTCCCCGTATGAGGTCGTGTTCTACCGCCCAGCAAATGTTTGGGGCGTCCCGCGACCAAAACGTTTTTCTAAAATTGAGTATCCTCTGTTAGTAGATTATCTCTATGAATTGACAAAAAATTTGCGTTCTTTTCATCAAGAGATCCAGGACACTTTGCCACCGCAAAAAGAGGGGCCCGGGCATGATATCCGACCTGGTGATTTCATCCTTGTGCGGCATTTCCAGAGGAAAGGAAGTTTGGAGCCCCACTGGAAAGGGCCGCTGCAGGTGCTCCTCGCCACCAGAAGTGCTGTGAAGGTGACCGGTCGGAAGAACTGGATCCACACTAATCACTGCCGCAAGGTACAGTTGCCTCTCCCCTATGATCGGTGGGTGATCGATGGCATAGGTGACCACGAGACAGAGCACGTGCCACGCTTCATCCCTTTTTCGGATGCCCTACTGACGTGGGTGCAAACGGAGGAGGAAAACGACGCAGTGTTGAATGAGGCGGTGCCCCCAGAAATAAGGGCCATCCAGGATTCTCCTTCACCTGGCCCACAAGTGCTTGAGCCCCAGTCCCTTGGCCCCTCTGAATTTGAGCCCCTGTTTACTGATCACTCTGTGCCTGGAGTGGCTAGGTACAATTTGCGTCCCCGACGGAGGGACAGTGCACCAAAGGAGAAGTCAGATTAATAGGGATGGACTGCGAGGATGAAGAATAGGGTGCATGTACCCTGTCTGTGGTACCAACAATAGCTTAGGGAAAGGGAGATTGGTGCATTGTCCAAGACACTGAACAGGATAAGCTGAGGGTGTCTTCCCGAAAGGGGGGGTGCCCTATCCTGGACTACGTGGGATTTCTTCAAAGGGCCGCGATCGCGCTGCCCCACCGTAGTGCTCAGTAGCACCATCGTGGATGAACAATAGGAGTCTGCCAGCGAGGCTCTGAAGGAACTCTTCTTTACCAATCCTCTTGTTTCCTTGTCACCAAACTCCTTACATTGCGTTTTCCCCTCTAATCACCATGTATCCTTTTGGTCGCCCAATTGTTGAGGAGGAACAGCCTTTTGCAGCACCACGTTCGGAGAGGGATGGGGTTGGTTGGCCCAGTTGGTCAAAAAGGGGTAAAATGATTTTTATAGTGATTGTCCTGATTTCCCTAATAGCAATACTTGGAATAATGTGGTTTCTAGAAGAAAAATATCCTGTGCACTCTTTGATTGGTACAACACCTGTTCCCCCTGAACATATGTTTGTCACCCTGGCTCCTCACAAAGGTAAACACAGAAAGACATATGTAGATAACGTGTTTCTCCAAATGTTGCATCAGGCCCATGGTACGTCCAATGTCACAAATTGCTGGATCTGTGGGTTACTCCCTTCTGTAACACACAAGAATGACGTATTACTGTCCATGCCTTTTTCTTACCTCGCAAGCTGCAAAGGTTGGTTTCAGCTCTTTACTATGGTATACACTCATTATCATTCTGATACTATGAATATGACATTAGCCGATTATGAAACTGTCTTAGAGTATATACGTGTACATCAGGGTTTACCCCAGGGGAGCAAGGGACACCAGATACATTTTCCCCGACAGCCTGAATGAATGTGTGCGAAAGAGAACAAAATGTAACATGGCTTCAAAATGAAATGTCGGATTTCTGGGGTTTTAATGTCACTGAATATTTCCAGTCCTTTCAAATACGCAATATTACTCATGATGTGGCAATGCCAGTGCTGGTAGTTAACACGACAACGAGTTTCTGTGTTAAAGGGAAAGGAAAAGTCAGGGTGGGGGTGAGTAATTGCAATTATACCTATGTACTGAGCACTGTCAATAGCCCACCCCTGCTGCCCCCTCACAATGTTTATTTTGTTTGCGGGTCCCAGGCCTATGTTTGGCTTCCTCGGGGATGGTCTGGAATATGTTATCTCTCCTTTCTCCCTCCCCCAGTGTATATAGCGCCATCCAATTATCATAGGGACCACCGACTTCAGCGCAGGAGTGCTCATCTGTTTCGTGTTAGACAAGTTATTGACACCGCAGACATAGATCAGACAGACACCACTTTGCAGCAGTTCACTGATGCTATGAAGGGTATTGTTCCCATTTGGGGCCCCATGTCCAATAGTTTCAATATTCGTAGACTCACCAGGATGGTGGAAGGAGTAATAAATGCAACGGCTGGAATTTTGACTAATATTACAGCTGAGCTTCAGGCTACGAGACTCGTTGCCCTTCAAAACCGGATGGTGTTAGACGTCATTCTTGCTGATCGGGGTGGGGCCTGCCGCATCATCGGCAGTAGCTGCTGTGTATACATACCGGACCACGCTCCGAATGTATATGCTGGTATACAGAAGCTCCATAGGCTTGCCTCTGACATACACCAAGAGAATGGTACATCGTCTCTTACTGGGTGGTTTTGGGGCCTATTTACGTCCTGGGGTTGGAAGATTATCATCGTCCTGGTCGGCATAGCTGGTATCATTTTAACATGTTGTCTGTGCATACACCACTGGCTTCCTGCCTGTTGTGCCTGCTGTGCACAAATGTTGACACCTCACTCCAAACACCTAGAACATGACTCTCAGAACAAGGCTGATGATGATGCAGGATATCCAGGACCTGATGTGCATCGACTAGGGCATTTTTGAGTATTGATGATGTATGTCTAGATTTGTAATATGTTCATTACGTACTGCAGAGAGTTTTAGCTTTCAATAGTAGCAAAATTAGTTAGCAAATGCTAAAAGGGGGGTCTGTTGGACTGGAAATTACTTCCAGTCGACTCCTCCTATTAGCATTATGCTTAAGTTAGCATTTGCGGCACCATTTTGCCTTTAGCCGCCATTTTGTGCAATGATCAAAACTAACTTCTGTCTCATTTTGTCTGCCTCAGCGGAAAGCAGCTTCGATATTTTTTTTGTATTTCTTCATAGTTGAGCTTCGCTGTCTTAATGAATACATGAATGTGCCTTTGCATACCTTCTTTGTTAAATAGGCCTGTTCTCATGCTTACAGTGGCGGGCACGGACAGAGTAACCTTGAGGTAGAGATAACATGTACCCGATCCCAGGAGTGTAGCTCATCTTCGGTGCCTCCTTTGTTAACCTGCTCCAACTGGAAATTTCCAGTTCTGGGCGGGTCTTGCTGGGTATTGGAAATGTATAACAACGGATCTAATGTGGGTGAGGGTCAGTCCCCTCGGTAGCATCTTAGGAGGCTAGTCAGACTGGACTCCGCTCAAGCGAATACTAATAAATAACTTGGTTTGTATTCTCTACTGTCTGACCGACTCTTCATTTGTATGGAAGGCTGAGAGGTGGTCGCGAGTGACCCAAGTGACCCTAATCGGGTCACTTCCTTCATTGATGCCCCATTTCTTAAGGAGTTCATAAAATTCTTCCGATACAAACTGGGGACCATTGTCAGACAACATTTCTGCCGGACATCCTTCCCTGCGAAAAACTTCTTCGCAAAAATGTATCACATTACTTGTTTTGACTTCTCTGACAAAAGCTACTTCCGGCCACTTGGAGTAATAATCCATCAACACCAATGCATATTTTTCACCCACTCCAAGAATTTCAAAAGGGCCTCTGTGTATCTTGTCAACCACCTTCTGGAGGTCCTCCCGCAACAGATTCACATCTATAGGAACAGCCTCGATTTTCACTTCCAGCGCCGTATGGGATCCATGAATCGCTGCCAACAGTTCAGCCCTACTAGGTTCTTCTGCTAGGGGTTCAGTTGGCTGTGTTTTTTGTGACTCCGTGTGCTGCATGGACTTCTGTGGCTGAGACGTCATGTATTGAGTAACTGGGGTTTAGAAGCTTTGTCTCGCACCATTTCACAAACATCCACTACTTAACACAGCTTAACTCACCAGTCCAGGGCTCACAGAAGTTCACCAATGACATTCAAACCACCAGTGGCTTCTGCAGCTGTCCAAAATCACTGGGCGTCTAGCAGGCGTACCAAAGTCTAGGCCAATATAGGTCTCCATATTCGAGCACAAAACAGTGCACTCATGATTACCAACAGAGCGTCCATTCGGGGCCAGAGCCCCGCTACTACCCCAGTGTTTATAGTCAGCACATTTCCTCGGCAGCAGACTTTAAGCTTGATTCCTCAATCCCGCTCTGTGTTTCACACAATGTTCCTTGCTGCCCAGCAGCCAAAAACTAGTGTATCAAGTCTCCGCCACACTTCACGAAGGGCTATCGGGCCATGCAGCACATTTCAAGCTTGGGCATTAAACACTCTTTATCCCCGATGAGGGGGCCAGCAACTGTTTCAGTCCACAAACGAGGGGCCTGCACCCTTTGCGACTTAATCCTTCCTCTTGCTCTCCTTATCGCTATTCAGGGCGTTGCATGCGAGGAGCCATTCCATCATGCAAATACCCCAAAAGTGGTCTGCTATCACAGGAGGGGCACCAGCATGCTCTTGTTGCTGATGCTGCCCTCACGGCAATGCTGTCAGGGTGCCCAGCGAGGCATGGGCTTCTCTGCCCCTCACCTACCAGCAGTTGATGAAAGTGCTCCTGCCGGACGTTGGAGTCCACAAGAATTAGGGGAGGCACTCGCTCCACTCTATCATGCCCCCCCCCCTTTGGTGCTGCACCCTTTCTTCAACTAAGCGGGAGACCGGACCGTCAGTCCCCCCTCGACTCCACCTTCTGCCGCCAAGGCGAGAACCACCATGTTGGATCCCCACGAGCGCCGGGTCCCACCGCAGTCAGTAACACCCAGGGAGTCCTGCTGCCTCTTCATGCTACCTCACCGTCTGGCCGTCAACAACACCTCCCAGCCACTATTCCATGCCGGGGGAGAGCCCAAGCGGCCTAACACTCCAACTGCCAGGCCAAGCCTAAGATGGCGGCTCCTCTTTTGTTCTTGATCCCATTTGGGATCGAAACCATCAGGCAAGGCAGGAATTGGCAGCGTCTTAACCCCAATAAGGGTGAATACCAACCTCGAGACATGTAGTCCGGGGACAGAGGCCCCGACTGAGCGCAGGATTATATAGGATTTCTCGGAGCTTCGCAGATTTAGCTCCTGTTGGCCATCTTGCCAAGCCACGCACCCTCCCTTTCCGTTGTAGTTAAATCTAGGCAAACAATTCTGTAGGTTATCATTGGCAGAAGCTATTGTCTAGATTATTGTATCAGCAATACAATAGATAAGCCTCCGTATTTAATGTTAAACTGGTTCAAAAGAACACATTGTCTCCTGTTCACTTGCTTTTATCCCTGAGTGATATGCCCTATAAATCTGTTTTTCAACCACTACTATTCCAAGATATTTGTTGAGATTTAACTTCTTTAAATCGGTACTGTTTTCAGAGCAAGAACAGTTAGGGGCATTCTTGCCAAAAATCATGGTTTGCGTTTTGTCTAGTTCAATAGTAAGTTGACTTTGAAAGTAGTTGATGGCTAAAGCGTCCAGTTGTCTCTTCAGGCCAACTGTCTTAGTGTCCACGATAATTAGGTCATTGGCGTACAGCAATGGGTTTGCTTTTTGTCTGCTGATTTTCAACTGTACACCTTTCACCCTCTTAAGGATCATTGGAAGTCATTGAGAAAAAGAGAAAAAAGTAATGACACAAGGACACATCCTTGCGTAAGACTCAGCATTTTTTTTGCGTTCTCCATTCAGCTCACGTTTTCCCTCAGCCCAGGCATTAGAATGTAAAATTATAGTTACCATAAAGAGGCCATGTGAGATGCCAAAGTGATTTTCTTTTTTATAGAGTAAGTTCTGGTCCACCTTATTCAAAGCTGATTTAAAATCAATATAATAAACTGATAATATACCTTGTAAAATGGCCTTCCCTGAAATTAATTAAGGCTAAATATGTGATGTTTAAGGCTCATTTATGGGTGTAAACTAGGCTGCTCAGTGGAAATTATAGTGCTCTCTCTCATCCATTTTTCAAGCTGTCCATATATCATTTTCGGGTATATCTTAGAAGAGGCATCTAATAGCCGGTGAGATGTAGGGGCTTCTGGGCCTCCTCTTTTGTAGATTGGTTGAATACTGGATCTAAGCCAAGTTGTTGGTAGCTTTCCACAATGTATTTGAATACCTTATGCAAATTTGTGCCCAGAGCTGTGAGTCTTCTTTATCTGCCAAGTTGGGTGTGCCATCAGGATCAGGAGCTCGGCTGCTGCTAATGCCAGGATCAGGAGCTAATGCAAAAAGAACAATTGATGGACAAAATGCAGAACAATGTCCAACATTCACCCCAGTACAGAGATCTGGGCCTAAATCCATCATTTTTTTGCTCCCCGTGCCATTACAGATCAGACTTAGCCATATGCAAATCAGTCTTGACACTGTGCCTCATTGTATTGTATTGTAATTGCATTTATATAGCGCTTACTTCCCCTGACGAGGCGTCAAAGCGCTTTTTCGGCGAGTAGCACGCTACTCCGGGACCCATAGAGGATTAGTGTTGAATTAGTTTAGTGAAATATATGAAAGTAATTTTAAGTGGTGGATAGGTTAGTCAGTTATTTGGATTCGGAAGGATAGCAGAAGGATAGAAGAGGAAAAAAGGTTTGTATTTATATAGCGCTTATTACCCCTGATGGGGTGTTGAAACGCTTTTTTTTGGCGAGTAGCACGCTACTCCGGAACCCATAAAGGATTAGTGTTGAAAATGAGTATAGTGAAATATGAAGTAATTTGAGTGGTGGATATGTTATTCAGGTATTTGGATAGAGAAGGGTAGGCGGCGGGATAGAAGAGGGAAAGAGGTTTGTTTTATTTATTTATTTTATTTTTAGTGTTTTATAGAGCGCGAACTTGACCCGTGAGGGTATCAGAGCACTTTACAAGGTTTACAGAAGTGAACAAAA
The DNA here is from genome assembly GCA_963921515.1 of Calotriton arnoldi. NCBI lineage: Eukaryota > Metazoa > Chordata > Amphibia > Caudata > Salamandridae > Calotriton > Calotriton arnoldi. The sequence continues at coordinate 1,406,387 of CAWUFW010004335.1, read as the reverse complement.
AAAGGCTTAGAAATACAGAAGTATACAAAATGATTGGAGAGGGGCAAGGGGTGCTGGACACATAGGGGAATAGAGGGACACGTGTGTATGGCAACAGTTACAGTTAATCAGTATAAAACCCCATAGTTTCTTGGTGGAGTGAGTAGGTGATCTGAGGAGAAGGCTATAGTCTTAGATTAGTCAGGCTCTCTGTGGTGGTTGAAGGCAGAGATTAGGCGAGGAATTTACCCATGAGGAAAGTTTTGGCCTCCTTTTTGAAGCGTGCCAGAGAAGGTATTCTTCTGATGGCGGGTGGGAGAGAGTTCCAAATTCTTGGTGCGGCCCCGGAGAAAGCCCGATTGTAGGTTTTTTTTTCTCCGAAAACGGGCAGGTTGGAGCAAGAGGTCTCTGGCGGACCGGGAGTTCCTGCTTCCTCCAGATACCACTAGTTTCTGTGCAAGATAAGCAGGGGAGTTTGCGTATAAAGCCTTGTGTGTAATGCATGCCAGTTTCAGCTGTATTCTGGCCTCGAGGGGGAGCCAGTTCAAAGCTTTCAGATGTGGAGAGATGTGGTCGAATTTCCTAGTGCCGGTAAGTAGTCTGGCGGCCGCGCTGAGGCAGGCTTTTAAAGGTACCAGGGAGATCTTGGGTAAACCCGAGAGGGTGGAACAGCCATATTCCAGCCTAGAGATGACTAGTGCTTGGACTGCCATTTTTAGGTCGGGAGCATCGATGAAGGGTTTCAGCTTCCTTAGGTAGCTCAGGTGGAACCTGGCTGATTTAGCCATCGAGTTGATGTGGTCCCGCATGTTCAGGTTGCAGTCGAGGATTATTCCCAGAGATTTGGCCGAGTCCACGATGGTCGGTGGGCAGTTTAAGGCTGTGATGGCCTTGATCCACATCTGAATCTCCGGGTTGGCTTTTGTAGGGGAGATTAGGAGAAATTCGGTTTTCTTTGCGTTGAGTTTGAGTTGGTTAGAGGCGAGCCATTGGACGGTCAGGTTCAGGGCCTCATTCAGGGAGAGGATCTCCTTGAGCGATGAAATTTTAATGTATATTTGGGTGTCGTCCGCGTACATATGGTAGGAGATGTTAGCGGTGCGAAGTACTTCGGTAAGCGGCTCTAAGTAGAGATTAAAGAGGGTGGGGGACAGGGTTGATCCTTGAGGGACTCCAACCGTGACCGGGGTGGGAGCTGATAGGTTGCCGTTAATTAGGAATCGCTGTGATCGGTTGTGGAGGAAGGACCTGAACCATTCTAAAACAGAGCCATCCAAACCCATCCTGAGTTTGAGGCGTTCGAGTAGTTTTTTATGGTTGACCGTGTCGAAAGCCGAGGATAGATCTAGGAGGATTAGAAGGCAGGTTTTGCCTTGGTCTAGGGCTTGGAGGGCATCGTCCACGATGTGGAGCATGGTAGTTTCAGTGCTGTGCCCCAGTCTGAATCCAGATTGGAAGTCATCGAGTAGGTGGAAGTTGTTGATGTGTTGACATAGTTGCTGTTGAACACACTTCTCTAACACTTTGGCTAACAGAGGGATATTGGAGATAGGTCTGAAGTTGTCAGGGGAGGCTGGATCCAGCGATGGTTTTTTTAAAATGGGGAATACTTGGCCGGCTTTCAGAGAGTCAGGAATCGATCCCTGCTGGAGAGAGGCATTGATTATTGCAGTCCAGCTAGGAACAATGGATTGGGTGGCAGCAGCGAGGCAGTTGGATGGTAGCGGGTCATTAAAGTGATTATTCGGGTTTAAGGTAGAGAGGATTTTAGAGACGGAGTCTTCGTCATAGTACTTGAAGTCGGTCCAGCGTGCTTGATTTTTAGGTGAGGCCAGTGGGGGTAGCGCGGACAGAGGGGGCAGGTCAGGAAGGGGTTGAGAATATGTAGGGGCACTGAGTTCATTTCCTAAGGCTGTGATTTTATCAGCGAAGAAAGAGGAGAATTCCTCAGATGATATTAGAGACTTATGAGTTTCTTTCGGTGTTTTAGCCAGTTTATTTGATTGGTGTTTGACCAGTTCAAAGAGCTTGCGGGGTCTATTCTTGGCATTCCCCAGTTCCGATCTGAAGTATTCTTTTTTTTAATTGAGGATGTTCTTGTTGTAGGCGTTTCTCACCTGGCGGAGAAGTTTTAGATGCGCAGCAGAGGGGTGCTGTCTCCAGATTCTTTCAGATTGCCGGAGGGATCTCCTCTCCATATTGAGGGATCCAGTGAACCAGGGGTTTCTGTCTTTGATTTGTGTTCTTTTTAGTTTTAGTGGGGCAAGGTCATCCAGAATGTTCGATATAGTCACTGAGTAATGATCATTGAGGTCACTGACCGTAGTTATATGCGAGGGGGGGGAGGTCAGATTTACAGCGGGCCTCCAGTTTCCTGTGGTCAAGGTTCTTGGTGTCTCTGATCCATCGTTTGGGAATCACCGGTTGCGGTGCCTTTGTCTTGTGGGTCCCGGGTAAAAGGAAGGCGATGGCGTGGTGGTCAGACCAGTCACATGGGTCTATGGAGATAAGCTTGACTGAGGAATCCTTAGAGATGATCCAGTCCAGGGTGGCCCCTTTTGCATGAGTTGGCATTGAGCAGGCTTGAGTCAGGGCTTGATCGGTTAGGAGGTCTTTGATGGCGTTGACGTGAGGATCCTTAGGATCGTTCCAGTGCAGGTTGAAATCACCGAGGAAAATCTCATTAGCGTTGGAGGAGATCTTAGTTGTGATGATTTCCAAGAGGTGATCGGTGAAAGAGTCGTTCAAGCCTGGAGGGTGGTAAAAGATGTGCAAATTGCACAGTTGTATTGAGTTGCTGCAAATGGAGAGGGCGAGGTATTCGCAGGAGTCAGTGGTGTCCGCCGTGAGTTCCGTGACAAGGAGGTTAGATCGGTAGATGCAGGCGATGCCTCCTCCTTTCCTGCTGGATTGTCTGTCCAGTCTAGCAATATTGTAGTTGGGAGGGACTAGTAGGTCCAGGCAAGGAGATGAGTATTCGTTGAGCCATGATTCAGCTAGTATTGCTAGGTCTAAATTTTTGTTCAGGATGAGATCAGCAATATCGGCGGCGTGCTTAACTGCCGATCGGCAGTTGATTAAGAGACCAGATAGGGGGGGTCGGGGGGAGTGTCAGGGGTCTGGGCGGACAGGAGTACAGGCACAAGGTTGCTTTTAACCACACTTCTGTTACTGTGGGTAGCTGACCTGTTGGGGTTGATGGTGACCGTGCTGATGGCATGTTCGGAGCTCGCATCTAATGGACAAGGGATGACTTGGACAGAGTTGTGGTCTTGAAGGTTGGCTAGTATTTCGTTTTCCGTGAGGTCTAGTGGAATTGAAGTGGCAGTGGTAGGGTTATAAGAGAGGGTGAGAGCTCGGGATTCCTCCTCTGAAAGGTGGCAAGGTTGCTTACGCGGGCGAAGGTGTCTCAAGGGTAGCGGTAGTGGGTGCTTGGGAGGGTCTGTGACATGGGGGGGTGGATATCAGCGGGGGCTTGAGGTTAGCAAGGGAGAGTTCGGCAAGGTGAAGGAGGTTCATTAGGTCCAAAATGGAGATATGGATGCTCTGAGTTAGTTTGGCCGCTCTGTAGTGCAGAGTTTCGAGATCAATATAAGAGGGAGGTGCTAGAGGGCAGGGGGGCATAGGTTCAGGAGCAGTACAAGTGGCATGCATAGGTGGAAGGGGAGAAGGGTTGGCTCGAGCTGAATCGGGGGTCTTTGGAGGCGTACCAAACTCGCGGTTTGGGTGGATGGCTGGCGGGGAGGTGGTCAGAGGTCTAGGGGCGACTCTGTTGGAGGTGCTGGGGGACGTGCTATAAAGGTTAGGGTGATCAGTGTTGAGAACCTTTAGAGGGCTAGCTCGATCTGAATCAGGGGACTTTGGGAACGTACCAGTCTCCCAGTCGGTGGGAGGCGCTAGGTGGGAGGAGATCAGAGGTGTAGGGTTCATCCTATCCTCCCCAGGGTCAGGAGACATGCTGGGGAGGATAGGATGAACTGTGTTGGAAGCCCTTGGAGGGGGGGTATGTGGGTGACTAGGCACGTTAGGCTGGCCGGACGGCGGGTCATTGGTGCGGGTGTTAGTTATCCTGTCGGTGTCGTGCACATGGTTTCTGAGGAGGGTGAAAAGGTCTGTGAATTTATTGAGGTTATTGGTTGAGGCTTGGATCAGAACTATGCCGTTTTTGTAGAGGGTGATGGTGAGGTCAGCTTGCAGGGTTGAGGAGGGCGCTATTGTGAGCTTGGTGCCGTATGGAATGTTCCTGGTTGAGCGAACATTAAGAAGGTGCGAAAAGGTTTTGCGCCAGGAGGCGGTTCTTCTGGAGTAGAAGGTAAGGTCATTAATGACTATGCCGATGTCCGCGCTGTAGCGCAGGTCGGATATCAGCGTCTCTGGGTGGCTTTTTAGGGTGGCGTGCTTGAATGATTTAGCCGCGGTTTTGGAGAGGTTGGGGGGTAGACCAGAGTATAAGAGTTTTCCCCAGTCACGGTCAGGCCAGGACCTGACATGTTGGCTAGGGTAGGGCACTATATGATTAAAAAGGGACAAATAGGCAGCAGAGGGGATGGGTCTCCAGGTACCCGGCGTGATGGAACTATAGTGACTGAAACTGGTCTCTCCGGAGTGTTACTCATCAGTCACCAAGGCAGGGCGGCAACTCGGGCACGCTTCGACGTTTCAAATGTACAAGTAATGTAGAAGTCTTCAATGAACCTAATATTAAAGAAGGTCTTAAAAGTGGGCAACAAAAAGTCAGGAATGCCACTCTCCACGTACCAGAAAAAGAGGAAAGTTAAGTTGTAATCACTATGTTATTATACCACCGCAAATTAAAAGTCAGGCGGGTCTTCAATGAGAAACAATAATGCTGTGATGCCGCTAACAATATATCAGGAATGGCTAAAACAAGGTGTAATCAATAAAGTTTTGTAGCACCGCCATCTTAAAGTCAGGCACTGTAGGGCGATCGAGAATGTCTTCACCCATCACCATTTTGGAGTCAGGCATTGATCGGCAATAGATACATAAAGGAGCTGTACGCAGACCTAGATGACAAACACACTCTCCAGGGCTGCAATGGTATTCGTTTAAAGACGCTTGCAAAAACGCCTCATTTGCGGTCTGGTAGAGTACCAGGATCAGTGATAAATGCCCCGTAATGTTTTTAAAGCGCCACCATTTTAGGTGCTGGGGAAACTTCGGCTGATGAACCTCTAAAAGGTTAGAATTGCACAGGGCCGATAGAAATACCTGGCGCGCCTTGAAACGTGCGTAGGCGGAAGTGCTCCACAATCAGCACCTGCCGTGAACAAGGGATCCCAGGCGACGCGGCAAAGACAGGCCATCAGGCGGGATCGCAACAGAGGGCGACGTCTGCCGGGAGGACGCAGTGAGGGGTCCTTGAGTCAAGGGTCATCCACTTACAGCCAGAGACACCAACCATCCAGGAAAAGCGGGTCCCCACTCGCAAGCCTCCATCGGTCGGTCTGGCGCCGGGCAAGTCCGTGAAGAAACGGTGGCAGCGGCATCAGAGGCCTGGCGCCAGGGGCTGCAAGGCGCGGGTGAAACAGCGCAAGGCAACCCGGGCTCCAGTCAGGGATGAAAGGGCAGCCAAAGGGGCCAGCGTCGGCGGTGGATGGTGTCGGTGCCCACCGTCAGGCAACAGGTCTGCGAACAGGTCCGCGGGGTGGCGGCACTCGCGGCCTCAGCATGGGGGCAAAAGGTCAGTGTGCCCGGTCACCACCCCCCAACAATCATCAGGGCGAACTGGCGACACTGAGGCAAGCACGCGGTGTCGGGGGGGCCAGCTGCCGCAGACGCCAGGGGCTTGCTCCGGAATGACCTAGCTCCACAGCGGCGGACCGATCTGGGAACAAGAGATGCGATGAGCAGCGATGGAGTCCGGTCAGTGTCGGGAATGGACCCAGGACACCCGCATCGGCCGATCCAGCAGGTAAGATAACTGCCCGATCCTGCTTTCACGGTCAGTTTCTGCAGAAGAGGGCATTAAGGTCCAGGGGCAGGTGGGGGGATGGCCGGTGAGCGGGGTTTAAACGGGGATATTAACCAACTTGGAATCCTCAAACCGGGAGCTCCTCGGGGAAGCTCCTACTCCGCGGCCATCTTGGAGGACCCAGGTTTGTATTTATATAGCGCTTGCTACCCCTGATGGGGTTTTGAAGCGCTTTTTTGGCGAGTAGCACGCTACTCTGGAACCCATAAGGATTAGTGTTGAATTAGTATGGTGAAACATGAAAGTAATTTGAGTGGTGGATATGTTAGTCAGTTATTTGGATTGAGAAGGGTTGGGGAGGGGTAGAAAAGGAAAAAAGGTTTGCATTTATATAGCGCTTGTAACCCTGATGGGGTGTTGAAACGCTTTATTGGCGAGTAGACCGCTACTCTGGAACCCATAAAGGATTAGTGGTGAATTAGTATATTGGAATATGGAATTTGAGAAGTGAACATGTTAGTCTGTTATTTTGATTGAAAAGGATAGTGGAGGGATAGAAGAGTGAAGGATTTGGATTTTTTTTTTTTGGGGAGGTCATAGCAGTAGGAGGAGGCTTTTGGATGAGTAAAAAGGGGTTTTGGAGGGGAAGAGTTAGAGGGAAGAGTTTAGAAAGGTTTGTTTTGGGGGATCGGTATAGTAAAAGAGGTGTCAGATGATGCAAGGAGGGGTGGAGTAGGGGAGAGTCTAGAAGGGTTATTTTGGGGATCATAGTAGTGGTGTGGGGTTTGGGATAAATGAGAGAGTGGATGTAGAGCATATATTGATAGATGTATAGGGTGAGAAATAGGGTAGTGCATTGGAAAGAGTAGTAGAAAGAAGTTTGAGATGAGTCAGAAAGTTGGGCTAGAAGATATATTGAGAGAAGTCTAGGCTGAGAAATAGGGTAGTGCATTGGAAATGTTAAATTAGAAGAAAGTGATAAATATATAGATCCATAAGTACATTGAAAGTATATAGATGCATAAAGGAGGTAAGTATATGTAGATTAAAGATATTGATAGAGGTACAGGATGAGAAATATGGTAGTGCATTGGATATGCTTTTTCAGGAGAAAAGTAACAAACACTCAGATCCAAGTACATGGAAGGTACATAGATGCACAATGGAAGCAAGTACATGTAGACCAAAGATGCACCAGATAAACTCCGGTTTTCAAGTGTTATTGTACTTTAAATTTTTTTTTTTTTTGCAACATAATTATTCTACATGTTTATACAAAGCAATACACAAAGATAGGTACATATCTATAGTGAAAATAAATGCTTATATACAGAGGGATATGCTGTAAATTTCTGTTTGCGTATGGTACTTATGTGGGGAAGAGCCAATTCTTGAGTAGTTTTCTGAAGATAAGGTGGCTGTCGGTGGATCTTATGTTGGGGGGTAAAGAGTTCCATAGTTTGGCTGCTTGAACAGAGAAGGATGTGCCACCCATGGTTTTTTTCTTGCATCTTGGGATTTTGAGGCGAGGTGCCCCTTTAGAGCGGAGGTTCCTTTGTTGAATGTGTTTGGTGATTTTATTCCTGATGAAGAGCGGTCCCATTCCATGTATTGCTTTGTGGGTGATACAAAGCAGCTTGAATGTGGATCTTCTGGCAACCGGTAACCAATGCAGGGCTTTCAAGGCAGGTGAGATGTGGTCTCGCGGTTTGATATGCAAGAGTAGTCTGGCAGCCGAGTTCTGAATCCGTTGTAGTCTTTTCATGGTTGTTAAAGGTGATCCGTGGTAGAGGCTATTGGCGTAATCGAGTTTGGACAGAACAAGGGAGATGGTAGCTTGGACCTTGTGTAGAAATCCCAAATGAGGGAAAATTCGTTGCAGCGTTTTTATAGTGACAAAGCTTGATCTTGCTAGTTTGTCCACTTGGGCATTCATCGATAGCTTGGAGTCCATGGTCATTCCGAGGTTTCTTACTTCCTTCGATACTTTAGGCGGTGATCCCAGTTCATCAGGCCAGGCGGCAAGCGGGTCATAATGTTTGCAATCGCCACACGTGAGTATTTCCGTTTTGGAAGCATTCAATTTGAGATGGCTCCAAGTCATCCACGGCTCTGAGACAACTGAAAATTGGGGATTTTCCAATGTCTTTGGGGCATTCCAGTTGAAGGAGTATTTGCGTGTCATCTGCATAGTTATAGCACGTGAGGTGAAATTGATTGATCAGTACCGGTAAAGACTTCTTGTAGATGTTGAAAAGCATGGGCGAGATGATAGAGCCTTGAGGGACCCCTGCTTTTGTGGAGTATGGTTTGGACGAGAAAGGTGGGGTATGGATGACATTAGTTCTGTTTCGAAGGTAGGATGCGATCCAGTCTAGAGCAGTTCCCTCTATGCCGGCTTCATAGAGTCTTTGTTTCAGAGTGTCATGGTCAACCATGTCAGAGGCAGCCGAGAGGTCCAAGAGGAGTAGCGCAGCAACCCCGTTGCGGTCTACTGTATTCTTCAGGTCATCCCAGATGGCAAGGAGGGCAGATTCAGTGCCGCTTCCTGGACGAAATCCTGTTTGGAAGTCAGAAAGTATGTCATTCTCTTCAATGAATTGTGACATCTGGGCGAACGCTGCTCTTTCTATCAGTTTGCCCAGGAAAGGTCCATTTGTAATGGGTCTGTAGTTGTTAGGGTTCAGCGGGTCCAAGTTTGTTTTCTTCAGTAAAGGGCGTATGTGTGACTTTTTGAGTTCTTCTGGAAATATTCCGGTAGTTAAGGAATCGTTGATGATTCTTCTTACTGGAGTGGCAGCAGAGGTTGTTAAAAGAATTGTCTTGAAAGTTTGCGGTGGACACGGGTCAGAAGGGCTGCCGGCAGGCCTGCTTGCTTTGACCAGGTCCATAAATTCATCGTGTGAGATGTGTTGGAAGGAACGGAGAGGCTGGCTTAGAGTATTCTTGGATTGTTGTTTTGTACAAGGGTTAGTGCTGGTGCTTTGTTTCTGTTTTAAGTATGAGTCCAATGTGTCTGCTTTGTCCATGTAATGATTTGCCAGTTTGTCTGTGAAATCTTGAGTAACAGGATGAGTTCCTTCTAGGCATTTTGGTTTGCGAAATTCATTGAGTATTTTATAGAATTCTTTATTTGCATATTTAGCATTTTGAATTCTGCCTGAATAGTATCTTTTCTTAGCTTTTTTGATAGCTGACTGGTATAATCTGTTAATTTTCTGTAGGTGAAGTTTGTCTTGTTTGGCGTTTGTTTTGAGCCAGGTACGTTGCAGCTTTCTAATTTGTTGTTTTATGTCTTTTATCTCTATGTTTCTCCAAGGCGCTTTTTTTAGTTTGTTATGTTGTGTGGTTTTGAGTGGTATCAGGATGTCAAAAGCTTCCTGTAGCCACTCCTATAGTTTTTTAACAGAATTTATTGTTTCCAGATTTGTACTGGATGTTAGTTGTGTTTTTTAAGTGTTCCAAATTGAGTTTGTTCCACGGCCGATAGGTGGATGGATGTACGGTAGTTTTAGGTGAGTCCCTTAGTGTTGTTTTATGTTGGAAAGCAAGCAAGTGGTAGTCTGACCATGTGACCGGAGTTATACTTTGAAAGGTAGCTAGTTCGGTATTAGCAAAAATGACATCTAGGATATGTCCAGCGATGTGTGTGGGTTTGTAGACAATCTGATGCAGGTTCAGTGCGTCTAGGCCAGTGATTATTGTTTTTGGATGGGTCATATTGGGTTTGTCAAACCAAATGTTGAGGTCACCCAGAACGCATAGGTTGGAGTGTATTGTTGTCAGGTTTGAAACTGTGTCTAGAAGTGCGTCTGGGAATGTCGCCTTGCTAGGTGGAGGTCTGTAAAGGAGCAGGAAGTTACAGAAGGAAGACGCTGTAGGACTGCATCTGGTGAGAAGAGCCTCACAATTCTTTATGGTGATGTCGTCAACTTTAGTGATATGTAATGTTTGCCTGAAAACAACAGCTAGACCACCTCCTTTTTTGCCTATACGATTTTGGGTGATCGTTTGATAGCCTAGAGGAACGGCTTCATGCAGGACTGGAGCCATATCATCTCCCAACCATGATTCAGTTATGAATAGTATGCCTGATTTTGCATCGGTGAGAAGGTCATAGATGTGATGTTTGTTTTTAGAGAGGGATAGAGCATTTATTAGTAGACAGTTTAGAGAATGGGCTTTGGTGATAGTGAGACTTTGTTTTGTAGAAGAGTGATCAGTATTGTGTGGGCTTGTAGCAGGTGTGTTTTTAGTGCCGGTATTAGCTGTATTAGGATAGCAATAGTGTAGCTGTTCTGTATCATGTTCCTCATCCAGCATGCTAAGAAGGCATTTTGATGGGTCTGCGTGTGTATGTGGTGGAGATGGTGTTTGAGAGTGAGTTGGTGTGCTGTGTTGTTTCCGTGGTGTAACATTGTTGTGCAGTAGACATGGGGAAGCGACGTTGTGAGGTGTGGCACGTTGCTTATATTGTTTGCGTGTATTTAGGGCGGAAGGTGTATGAGTCAGGGGTGGTGGTGCAGCATGTGGGTCATGTAGTAAGGTTCTAAATTGTCCAATGGATGAGAGGCGTTTGGAAGAGAGTTGCTGTATCTGTGTTAGGTGTGGTGGAAGAGAGAACGCTTGGCATTGGAGTTTGTTCCTTTGTGTGGTTTGAAAGGTGGGTGTATGTTTGTATTTTGTGATGTTTCGCTTTGAAGATCTTGTTGTGCTGGTGTGTGTGATATGTTTTGTTTTTGAGGAGTAGTGAAAAGAGGTGCTGGTGTATTTGTTTCATGAGATGGATTTGTTTGTATAGTATTGTTTGCCAGTGGAAGTTGTAAGGTAGAGGGGGTGGTGATGTGTTTATGAATAGAGTGTATGTTGTGTGTAGGAGGGGATGAAGTAGAGGTAAGAGTGTTTGTCTTAGACAGGTTTGTTGCAAGAGTTAAAATGTGTGGTGCAGTGCAGTCTATGTGTTGTGCGTTTTTGTTATTATGGTAGAAGGAAGACAAGGGTGTTGGTTGGACAAATGATGGAAGGCTGAGTATATGTTTGTTAGTGATAAAAAGTGGTCTGTTAGGAGTAATTAGAGCAGGGAGTGTGTGTCTGGATGGTGTAGAATTGGGTTGTGTTAGTGATGAGTGGATTGGTTAGTGGTATAGGATAGAGTTGTGTACTGTTTGTAGGTGATGGTGGAAATGTGTGGTAGTTGGGATAGAAGGGTGTGTAGATGTGGTTTGGTTGGTTTTGTAGTGTATGCTGGTACATTGATTTGTGCATAGGGTTGTGTGTGGTGTACATTTGGTGTGATTGTGTTACTATGTTTGTGGATGTGGATGGTGTGGGCTGGGTATTACTGAATGGGAGAAAGGGCAGCATTTCTGGCCCTAGTCCCGACCAGTCTCGAACAGGCTCAAACAGGCAACTGCCCTTGTCCTCTCCGCCCTTAGCTGAGACGCCCTAAGCCTTGGCCTTTTATAGCCCTATTAATCAGGTAAGACATTCAGCCAATGGGAACCCTAGCCCTAACACTATCCAATCGCAACACCAGCCCTAATATCCAGAACCAATAGGAGACCAGGACCTTACAGCCAATCTGAGCCCTAGTCCAAGCACTCAATCAGGTTCAAAAACCCTGATCTCTACGTCCAAAAGAGGCCCTAGCCCTACCAATAGTCCCAACCCAAGTCCAAGCAACCAATGACACAGGAAGCCCTAGTCCCTACTTCCAATAGAAAGCCTAACCCTACTCTTAGTCCCACACCTAGTCCAGCAACCAATCACATCAGAAGCCCTAATCGCTACTTCCAATTAAAGGCTTAACCCTAGCCCTAGTCCCAACCCTAGTCCCAACAACCAATCACACAGGAAGCCCTAGTCCCTACTTCCAATAGAAATCCTAACCCTAGCCCTAGCCCCGACCCTACATTGATTGAGTCACAGACCCAGAAACCAATCAGAACCCTCAAATACCCAACCAATGAGGACACTAACCCTAATCCAATAGAAACACCAGATACAACCACCAATCAGTGCACACATGTACCAACCAATAGCAGACTATATAAGATCCCAGCAACCTCAAACAAGGTTTGCTGGGCAGGGAGTTGGAAGCTGCTCCTCTATTCAGAAATCTCCTAGGAGACAGACAGGCTCAATCCACACTTTGGACTTCTGCAGGTAAGGGCCTAACAAACTGTCCTCTAACAATACTGTTTGTATAAAACTTTACTCACTCTCCTAGCCAGAAAAACAAAGTGCACAGTCCCTATTAAACACAGCCTAAACAGCTCACAGCAGATTACTTCTGTCTCAGAGCACCCTCTGATGTGGAATATCCCTGTTGCTGGGGGGGGTGGGGCAAGGAGGGGCCGGTTTCACTCACTTGTTAACACAAAATGGTGGCTGGGGGTGCACTGCTTAACATACAGGTCTTGGCACAGAGCAAAGTAGAAATTTGGAGGGAAAAACTGATAGTCACGGGGAATGAGAGGGAAAAACTACAGAGTTTGGACTGCAAATCCCACAATTCAACAGGTTAAATGGAAGCAGTCACGGGCAGGAAAAACCACAAGTTTAAACACAAAACAGGTGATAAATTATGCAATCGCGGGCAGGTTAAAACTACAATTTTAAACTGTAACAACCACAGGCAAAGACAGTTAAAGAAATTTAAAAAAAGAAAAGATGATGCAATCACGGGTAGGGAAAATCGCTTTTTAACTTTTTAGGAAAGAGACAGCACTAGTCTGCCTCCTTACCACTTCCTGGACTCTGCTTCACTGCAATCTGGGGCACAGGTAGGCTGCAACTCACAAGATGGAGGAGAATGATTTGGGGTGCACCCAGCAAAGCCTTACGGGGCCTGGGCAGGTGTGAGAGGAGGGCTCCGGGTTGCCTGGGAGCTGGGGAACTAATCAGCAGTCCTAGGTTTGCTGCCCTGGGGGTGGGGCTGGGACTGGGGAGCTGCTCCTCTATTCAGAAATCTCATAGGAGACAGACAGGCTCAATCCACACTTTGGACTTCTGCAGGTAAGGGCCTAACAAACTGTCCTCTAACAATACTGTTTGTATAAAACTTTACTCACTCGCCTAGCCAAAAAAACGAAGTGCACAGTCCCAATTAAACACAGCTTAAACAGCTCACAACAGATTACTGCTGTCTCAGAGCACCCTCTGATGTAGGTAGAATATCCCTGTTGCTGGGGGGGGGCAAGGGGGGGCTGGTTTCACTCGCTTTTTAACACAAAATGGTGGCTGGGGGTGCACTGCTTAACATCCAGGTCTTGGCACAGAGCAAAGGAGAAATTTGGAGGGTAAAACTGATAGTCACGGGGAATGAGAGGGAAAAACTACAGAGTTTGGACTGCAAATCCCACAATTCAACAGGTTAAATGGAAGCAGTCACGGGCAGGAAAAACCACAAGTTTAAACACAAAAGAGGTGATAAATTATGCAATCACGGGCAGGTTAAAACTACAATTTTAAACTGTAACAACCACAGGCAAAGACAGTTAAAGAAATTTAAAAAAAGAAAAGATGATGCAATCACGGGTAGGGAAAATCGCTTTTGAACTTTTTAGGAAAGAGACAGCACTAGTCTGCCTCCTTACCACTTCCTGGACTCTGCTTCACTGCAATCTGGGGCACAGGTAGGCTGCAACTCACAAGAGCTCTGTCAGGAACTGGCTGCCCTGCAACTGACACTACAATCTGCGCTCCCTACTCACCAATTAGGCCACCTATTAGACCCGATTTTTGCCAATTGGGGGGCCCTAGGAATTGAACGCCCGATTGCAGTTCCCTGGACAGATCACTTTGTGGTTCCCTTTAGGGCTCTGGTACCCTATACCTCTACTCCTAAGACGTCAGGCGCTGGGAAACCACATAGGAAGTGGGCTAGGTTTTCAGCAGCAAGCTTTAATTTAGCCCTCCAGCAGGGCGGACCACCTGGTGGCAATGATATTGACTCAGCCTGCAGCGCACTAGATAAGCGGATTACGGAGGCATTAGATAGAATTGCTCCATGGTCCTCGAGTGCGCCTGGGAGACAATTAAAAACGGCACCTTGGTTTAATGACGAACGCAGGATAGCTAAGTCCGCCTGTAAGCGTTTACAAAGGACATGGAGGAAAGACTTCTCAGATCACAAGAAGACTGAATACAAAACCAGCCTTAAACACTATCACTCCCTCATAAGAAAAACCCGGGCCGCCTACTATAGTGATAGGATTGAGATAGCTGAGAATTCCTCTAAGGAACTCTTCACTATTTTCAAAGAGATCTCGTCACTAGCAAGAACTACAGCTTCTAATATCAGCTCCGTGGACTCTTGCAACTTGGCGGCAGACTTCTTTGCGGAGAAGGTAGAAAAGATCTATTCTACCTTCCCAGATGAAGCACGTAAGGGGTGCTCTGATAGCGATGGGACGTCCAACATAGCGGAGGCAGACTGCCTTTGTTGTTTTGTTCTCCCCTCCTGCGATAACATCAAAGACATAGACTCAAGCATCAAATCCGGCTCTCCTAAGGACTACACTACTCCTAAAGTGTTAAGAGAGAGCCTAGAGGTCCTAGCGCCCTACATCAGCCACCTCCTTGGACTCTCTTTCACTTCGGGAACGGTCCCAAAAAGGTGGAAAGAGGCGATTGTCCTCCCCATAAAAAAAAAGCTGAATGTAAGCATGAGTCAATTGGAGAACCTGCGTCCGATCTCACTTCTGCCATATTTTGCCAAAATAGCAGAAAAAGTGGTCAACACTCAACTAATAGCCCATATTAATCAACGCAACCTACTTCACCCTACACAATCGGGCTTTCGAGCAACCAACTCTACTGAATCAGCACTGCTCCTATCCACAGAGACCATCCGCAAATGTGTAGATGAGGGCCAGACGGTCGCCTTAGTCCTCTTAGACCTCAGTGCCGCATTCGACACTGTAGCCCACCCAATACTTCTACAGCGCCTCAGGAAAGGAGGACTGGCGGAACGAGCCCTAGACTGGCTGAGGTCCTTCTTACATGACCGCAGCTTTCAGGTGTCGCATCAACCTTACTATTCTAAGAGCATTGCGCTGGCCCAAGGGGTCCCTCAGGGCTCCATACTCAGCCCCACTCTCTTTAATCTCTATATCACCCCATTGGCAGAGATTATTGGGAAGTATGGCATCAGTGTTGTGTCATATGCGGATGACACACAACTGGTGGTGTCATTAGCACAAGCCCATGATGAGGCAGCCATCAACTTCTCCACTTGCCTACAAGAACTGGCGTCTTGGATGTCGAACAACTGTTTAAAACTTAATGGCAATAAGACAGAGGTTCTAGTGGTAGGCAAAGCCCCCTCGATTTGGTCCTCATCATGGTGGCCTCAGACTTTGGGCCCTACTCCATCCCCCAGCGAACAGGTTAAGAACCTAGGGATGTGGCTGGACACCTAGCTCTCCTTTGAGAGCCACACCAGATGGGTGGCAGGGAAATGTTTTGGGGTAATGAGAGGACTTCGGAAGACCCTTGATGTACTTCCCATGATAGCTAGAAAAACCATGGTCCATGCTCTGGTAACCTCCCACTTGGACTACGGTAACGCCCTTTATTTGGGGGCAAGTAGCAAATGTATGAAAAGACTTCAATGCATTCAGAACGCGGCAGCCCGCCTTGTTCTGATGCTGCCCAGGAGAGCTTCCTCTAACCAGGCCCTGGCGTCCCTTCACTGGCTACCGGTGAGGGAGAGAATTCTCTTCAAAGCCCTGTGTGTTAGTCACCGCATCTTACAGAGAAAAGGGCCAACCTATCTACATGATCTACTTACCCCCTACACCCCGACCCGCCTTCTGAGATCATGTGGAACGGGAAAGGTCAGAACTCCGACCATCCAAAGAGCGAGAATGGGTGGCCGATCCTTCCGTTTCCTGGCGGCCAAGCATTGGAATAACCTCCCCTTGGTCTCCGGATGGAGCCATCGGAGACAATCTTTCGGAAAAAACTCAAAACTTGGCTTTTTCCGTCCTTAGGCCTTCCCTTCTAGCTGTTTCACAGTACTGCTACTGACGAGTTTTTCTGATGCCGCAGCGCGGGGACACACTAGTGAGTGTAGCCAGGCGCTTTATAAATTTGTTTATTATTATTATTTTATTATTAAGATGGAGGAGAATCATGGGAACAGTCCAGCCCGAACTGCCAGGTCAGGTCCTCCCTGGACTGGAAACAAGCATCCTAGGACCGGTTTCGGGGTTTCCCATGGGGAGCAGGGTCAAGACTGATTTGCATATGGCTGGTCTGATCTGTAATGGCATGGGGAGCAAAAAAACGATGGATTTCGGCCCAGATCTCTGTACTGGGGTGAATGTTTGACATTGTGCAACATTGTGTCCATCAATTGTTCTTTTTGCAAGGATCAGGAGCTCGGCTGCTGCTAATGCCAGGATTAGGAGCTCGGCTGCTGCTAATGCCAAGATCAGGAGCTCGGATGCTGCTAATACCATGAGCTACTCATACAAATTTCACAAACGTCACTTTTGTCTGCCACTTTACTAAAATGAACATAGCACTGTGTAGTATCCTAGTATCCTGTTCATGTAAATGTAAATATAATTTTCACCTCTTGTTCAGCCAGTGGAATGTTGCAGTGATTATGCGCTTAGGAATGTTGAGAGTCTGTGAGGAAAGTCACAGTTGAGAGGGGCTGAGCAGCATGCTGGCTGCTCCTGGTGGGGCTAGTTCTGGGCTGATCTACAGGACATGTAACTAACTACAATAAAACCTCCTGAATTACAACAACTAGCCTGGACTTCGTTACTACATTTTTATGGCGATGAGTTGAAGACTTTACCACGCTCTACAGTCGTTCATAGAATCTGAAGATGTCTTCTACATCCAGTCAACATGTTGGGAAGAAGCAAAAAGTTTTTTTAAGCGCAGACAACGCATGGCAACAAGACTGGACCACAAGACGCCACACAATCAGCACCAATTGTCTTCCAAGAGCATGTTTTCAAAAAAGGAAGCCTCAAAAGAAACTGGAACAACACGCTTCGCAGCCCCACCAGTGTCCAGTACATCGGACAGCCCCAGCCCAAGTGTGCTGTACTCCGTTTCTTGTGGCCACATCTACAAGAATTGCGCCTTCAAGGAAAGTTAGCCAGTTCATTTATCACAATCTACATGAGTACTCATCTTATATGGACGCTGCGCACATTGAGATTTATATGGACATACACATTGTATTTGCGTGTTTCTGGCAACCTGCGCCAGTAGAGCTTTACAAAAGGAATGTTGTAGTTGCTACAAAATGGGGAACTGCAATTTGCAAGTGCCGAGTGAAATGGAAACCAGCTTCTCATCTTCGCGTGTGCTCAGGTCTGGGAAAAAAAATCGTGTGAAAGCACCTTCGTCAGGCTGCGGTGCAGTGCGGTGGCAGTTTGATTTGGCAGCGCATGGGAGTCAAGAGAGGTGAGACACCTTTTGACTATTATTTGTGGTGTCCGCTGAGACTTCACGTCAGTGGGCGTTTGTTAACTGCTGTGTTGCGGTTCAAAAATGTAATCACGAGCTCTGAACAGCATGTGCAATCCTACCTGCATTAAGACGCGCGCAGCTCCGTGGGACCTTCTGTGACGCCTGTTCCTCTCTCAGCCCTTTGTTGCTTTGGGACGTTTTGGTGCACAGGCGCACTGAGAGCCACTCTGCATCCACGTCGACAGCATGCCCCCATCTTTAGGTTGGCGGTGGCTCATGCAACATGTTGGTGCTCTGCCTTCATTTCGCCAACCACGTTCTCCAAGTTTGTTCGGATGCGGCAAGAGCGGCGCGAGAGTGTGTTGGTTGGAGAACATGGTGGTTGACTCCTGCTCCTCCTGGAGAGATTTGCTGCGTTTTGGGTGTGTTCTCCTGCTCTATCGATGCTTCTACACACTCGTGTATAAAGGTGCATTAATTTTTTTTTTGTTTAGACTGTCAGCGGTCCAATTGGTTGTTCCCGCACCCAGCTTTGGTTGTGTCCTGCCATATCGCACGCTGCATGTGGAGCCAAGGAAAAGACTCTATTGTTCTACCAATTACACGCTAGTTTACATGTGATGGGCCACAACTTGTAAAGCATTCGTTTGTGGTGTGCCATATATGTTACTCACCTGGATGCTATTACTGTGAACTTTAGTCGCTACACGTATGCGGTATTTGGAGATGTCTATGTTTCATGTGTGTTTACATTTATTTAACTAGTTTCTTGTGGGGGGGACTGTACGAGTCTTTGCCCAGGGTTCTACAACTCGGGTGAGAGGTCGCTCACCGGCGTGTGTCACAGTTTTCAATGCTACTTATATCATTTTCGGTTTTGCTTACTTCAATATTGTTTTTAATGCATTTTTCATTTACAAAGCCAATTAGGTTACGGTACTGGAAATCTATCCAGAGTTTAAGTTGGATACATTTTTTTACAATTACAGCACATTTGTTTAGTGATGCCACAGCTTAGGTTCCCTTACTTAAGGGACGTCCTAGTCTTCTAGTGGGTGGCATTCACGGTCTACTCCCTTCCATTGGGGATGGGCTTGGGGATGGGTATTAGTCCCATTCACACACAGTGCATTACTTGACCCCTATATGGGGGTTGGTCCATGGGGTGCTGTTCCCTTACACACTTGTCTAGGTGTTTTTAGTCTCATTTGCTCACAGTACTCTTGCCCTTTTTGAACTATGTTTGGTTCCTACTTTCAGGGCATTTATGCATAGGTGGTAGTCCTATTTGCATCACTTACACATCTCTATTCTTAGAGACAAGTCATGGGTTCACACCCATATATACTAGTTGACAATAGCCTACTTCCTTTGTGTTGGAATAGGTCATGGGTTCAGACCCATATACGGTACCTGACCATAGTTAACCTCCCTCACGTTTCGGGGTAAGTCTTGGGTTCAGGTTCAGTCTTCTATTATACTATTACCCCACACATGGTGTGTAGTATGGGTTTTAGTTCCATTACTACAGTGCACAGCATATGACCGTTACACGAGGTTGTCCTTACACGGACTATTTATACTGTTACCCTACTTAGGGTGTGTCGTATGGGTTGTAGTCCCAATACTACAGTGCACAGCTTCGGACCTCTATACGAGGTTGATCTTGCACATACTATTTGTACTGTTACCCCACACAGGGTGTGTCGTTTGGGTTATAGTCCCATTTCTACAGTGCATAGCATATGACCTCTACATGAGGTTGTTCTTTCATGGGTTTTAGTCCCATACTCGCATACTTTGGTACATCTTTACCTTTACATAGGGTGTTTTGCTTGGGTCTCAATCCCACTTGCTGTTTTTTTTTTCTTCTCAAAGTTATGCCTTATTGCTTTACATTGTCAATTTTCCTATGCAATGTTGTTTCCATTATATTATCATTACAATTTTGACAGAGAAGTATGAGTGATCTTATTGTATTCTCTCCTCTTCTTCTCTGTCTTCTTTCTTTCTCCTTCAATGCTTTGCCTCCTCGCATTCCTGTCTGGCCAGTAGGTGCGTCTGGGGGAAGTCATTGGTGCCTTCACGTTTATTCTCTTTCTCGTTGTTGTCATTCGCTGTGTCTTTCTTTATTTTTCTGTTGCTATTTATAGAAAGGAGGATGGGTTATATTTATCTGTTTATTCATGTTTTTCATCTGTTGCTTCCGCTTTTTCTACTTTCACCTATCTTTCTACTCTCTCCTCGTTGTGCACTTCCTTGCATCGTTTATGCTGTTTTTGTATTCCTCTTTTATGATTCTCTCTTTTAGTTTAGCTTCTTAATTGTTTTTTTTTAAATAAGAAAGGGGGATATGTAGTATCCTAGTATCTTATTCATGTAAATGTAAATACCATTTTCACCTCTTGTTCAGCCAGTGGAATGTTGCAGTGATGATGTGCTTAGGAATGTTGAGAGTCTGTGAGGAAAGTCACAGTTGAGAGGGGCTGAGCAGCATGCTGGCTGCTCCTGGTGGGGCTAGTTCTGGGCTGATCTACATATCCTGTAACTAACTACAATAAAACATCCTGAACTACACCTACCTGCGTGGAACTCGTTACTACACACTGGTGGCGAGGACACCTTCTTGTGGTGTGTAAATTGTGCTCAGATGTTTTTTCCACTGCTCTTCGGTATTTAAGAGGTCAACCCGTCCCTCAGCGACCCCATCCTGGACCGGCTTCCAGTAGCACTTTGTGTCTTTTTCTTTTATAGCAGCCTCCATTCTAACCCAGGCGTTTGGATACAAACACTCTTTTTTCCTCCTAAGAAGTCTGTAAGCTTTCAGCTTCGAGTTGTACTTTATCAACCGTTCGTGAGAGGAACTTCAGTGACAATGTGAATGCTTTTCTGAGGTTTTTTGTTTTTGTTTCAGACAACACTTATTGTCAAAGCAGGAAACCCCTTAGCTCCGCATGCTGCCTGCTGCAGTTATAGATGTTTGTGACAGTGACTTCGATATTAATCCTTCGAATGATTCGATGGGGATGTTTGAGCTGCACAGAGAGGCAGACAGGTACTCAACTGAGAGTTCCCTCCTGCGCCCTCTGTAATTAATCATTTGCCTTCGCCTGATTGTGCCCGGCGTATTTCTACCATTAGACCTTCAGCTGGTTTTGTTAGTTCTTCCGGTGAGTACCACAAGGACAGGGAAATAAATGCCCCCCCCACTATGAGAGTTCTGAGAAGTCGGTAGCAGCGTTACAGGGTAAAGCCCATCCTTCCACACATATATCATCTATTGAGGTTGGAATAGTGCGTCTGACCGTTTGGTCTTTGGCAACTCGCCCATCCGTCGCCTTTGTCTCCCCGAGGCGCCCTGCACAGGGAGTGGTTAGGGGTGTGGATAAAGGTATTCAGAGGCCTCCATGCCTAGAGCGGCAGGCCCTTCCTTTCTCTGACGTCAGCAGCGCGGTGGAAAAGGGACCGGCGTCCTTGTAAGGTGACACTGGGTCTGGCTGCCCTGCTGGGGCAAGGACTGCGCCTGTTGCCTGGATGTACTGTGATGGAAAATAAAGCTAGTTACACCTAGGAGGGTCTGATTCTTAAGGAACAACGTCAATCTATAGCAACGTATGGGTGCAGATTTACAACGTTCAGGAACTCACAATAGTTTACCTTAAAAGCCTACAAATGTTGCGAAATGTATCATTGCATGAGCAAATATACCGCAGTAAATGTGTTCATACCCAAAATCCACCCGTGGTATTTTTGTTTTTTATCCCTAGTGGGGGGACTATTTGCCTTTAAACCCACCCATTTACTAAGGCGTCCTATCCCATTACCACTCTGTCCTTGTCAGGACTATATTTGAGACTTCCTCCCCTCCAATGCAAGTAGATGGGGACATTTAATTCCACTGGCTTTTCCTCTAAAACTCCTGCTTTGTGGTACTGTGAGTTGATTTACTCACATGAAAATGTCATGTGAGTAAATCCTTTTAGGCGAGCAAAACCAAACTTTTCTAAATTCAAAAGGTGGCTTTGCACTTGTTAAAACACTGGTTACTTATACCAAAATAACTTTGTGAAGGGGCATTGGCGTATCATTCGAGGTGGGTGCACGTACAGAGGAAGCAGCAGTTTACCAACAGGTCACACGGCAGGCAGGTATGCGGGGGTGGAAAGGTTCCTTTATGCCAGTATTGCTTACTACGTTAAAAAAAATAAAACTGCAGGAGCCCAAAGTTTTTTCTAAGAGTTTGTCATCAGTGTTACTGAATACTAGGGTGGCCGAATGCCAAGGCTACCTAGTCTTGATTCCACTTCATGCCTCTTTCTTCCACCACTCTCCACCTCCGGTCGCTGTAGCTCACCCCTGCAGGTTCTTTTTCATCCCTGCTTTCTTCCTTTCTTTGTCACTGTTTTTCTTTCTTTCTCTTCCTCCATTTTCTGCCTTTCTTATATTGTAGGTGAAACTCTGACAGTTAAAAATGAGTTACTTTCTCCCAAAATGAGAGCAGGTGCCCACCAAATGTAACCACCGGCACAAATTAGGCACTGGGTTAGTCCAAAGGAGGATACGCCCACTGAGGTGATGGCTCAGCTGGTGGTGATACCCCAATTACCTTTGCGGCTAGTCCTGCTCTCCTCACCCAGCCATGTAGGAATGTGAACCTCACCACAAAATGATCTGCTCACATGCTTGCGGTGTAAGTCTTATAGTCATACTTGTGGTTATCATGCCACGCCCTCCAGCAGATTTGCAAGTCAACAAAACTAAGTCGAAAAGAGACATCTGGTCTTGGGAAAACTGCATTAGACTATAGTTGAGGTGATCTGGAACTTAGATCATCTGCCTTTAATCTAATTTTCAAGCTTTGCAATTATATTCTCAGCACTAATACTTGTAATTTTTTTTTTTTTACAGAGAAGAATACCTATTTTTTCTACATTTGCATTTGATGTCTCTGAAGCTAATTATTTGGTTCCAGTTTCTTATACAAAATTACTAGGGCAAAAGACAAGTCTCAGACTCTTAGCTAACAGTAATATCCCAGCTGCCGGGTAGCCCTATGTCATGTGTGACACCATGATCCTGACTTTTTACTGAAAAGTAGTTTGCTGGGAATACGTGGGCCCATAGTTACAATGTTGAAAGCAAAACCACAAGTCCCAGAATCTACCATGCTGTTGGCTAAAACTAGGTACTAAGTGAAAGAGTCAAACATGATATGTGGCCACTTGTGTATGCTTCTGAAGCATGCACACCACATTGGTTGCTGGCTCGGAGCTGGCCGAGACTTTCATTCTTCTGTGGTCAATGGCATGAGGACCAATGAGTTGGGTATTCGTAAAACCTGTAATATTTATCATTTTGAGTATCATAAGCTGTTGAGTGCTTGTGTTTTAAAGTACCAAACATTATTATTATGGAGTGGAGGGATGTCATGAAAAGTGATGGATGTGTGAACCCAAATCAAATCTAGAAATGGTGTTTTGAGCCAAAGAGCTTGGGGCCATCACAGAGAAGGGGTCAATGTAGTACTGAGCAAGCATGGGTAAAGCTGGAGCCCAGATAGAGCCTAGGTGACAGAAGCAGGCCTCCTGGGTGGATTTGATATCTCTATTGCAGTTCTTTATGCAAACTGATGAGTTACAAGTTCAAAATCCAGCGGGACCTACCTAACTCTCATCCTTCCAAGGTCCTTTAATTAATTTGCGCGGAGTATTAAAAGCACTTAGCATTGTTGGAAATGTCTATAGGGCAATCTTGTGTTGCCAGAAGGGCTGGTCTGACAGATGAGTGTGTGGGTTGGTTTTTGGCTCTTTGTTGGCCGTTTACTACTGAGTTTCCTAATGTTACCAAAAACATTGTGTAAAGCAAACATAAATGCATGCAGTCTCCCATACCTTACAAACAACAACACAGCTTGTCTTAAAAGTTCAAAATTGCACCGATTTGCAAATGGTGGCCACTTTCTTAGCTATCTGATTCGCTCCTGGGGACCACTTTTATTTTGGTGCCGGGCCTATTTCCTGTCCCAGTCTGACACTAGCACTCATGTATTCAGCAAAAGACAGCGCATAACAATTGTGTGTGCAATATACAAGTCCATTAGCATTACTCAGCCTTTCCAAGAGCCCCAGGTCCATGCGAGATGTGCTGCTCCATTCAAGGTTTTTGCTTTGAATTCTGGGATTTGTAGTCTTATTTATTCCACTATAAAACAATATTACAAGTCCCAGAATACAAATTTTTAAAAAATGCATGGACCTAGGGATATTGGCAGGTATGAGAACAAATCCTGTATATTTGTAGTGTTTTTATTCCATTATAAACAAGGGCTACAAGTCCCAGAATGTAAATAAAACATGCATGGGCCGAGGAAACTTGGCACGTATGATAACAACTCTTGCATATTTTTGGCCATCACATTCTTGATTTCATATGCGATTTCCGGGTCTGCCTTTGAATCGGAGATGAAACCACAATGAGATTTTTGCAGTATTCTGTCTCTGAACCTCTCACTGACCATGATCTGCGCAGTCTCCTATACATCACATTCTCCCCTCTGCTTTTGATCTCTTTACTTTACCCGTCTCTACTTTGCTTTACCCTTCTCTCCACCCCTTCCTGGCATTAACCCCCACCCCACAGCTTCGCTACTCTCCTTCCGACCTCTCCGCTTCTTACTTCCTCCTCTGTGCCTTCTCTTCCCATCCCCTTCCATATTTCAGGCACCCTCAACTTCTATCTCTTTGCCCCCATACTTCAATTTTCCTTCTCTGTAGTGTTCACATTGCCTCCACTATAACACCTCAAGCTCTACCTCTCATTACCTCTACTTCCCTTGTCCTCGACCCAGTCCTTACCTATGAGGTTTAGCTACCCAATCCCAGGACAGGAAACAAAATAGGAATTGCTATCTAACCACACCCACCCTCAGCTGAGTACTACAAGAGTGTAGCCCTCCCCAGCACTTCCTTTTTAGGTCTCACCTGAGCCAGCGCGCATGCGCTGCACTGCGAGGCTTTTAGTAAGGGATTTAAACTCGAAACACACGCCCGTGCGTGTGCTTTTTTTTTCCATCACCCGCTATTGGCCTTTGCATGCGTCTTTCTAAGAAAGACAGCACGCAATTGGCCAAAGGCGGGTGCATGTCCCGCCTTCTCTCTCCCCTGGCCTAGGGAGCTCGGGAGCGAGCAGCGGCCCCGCACTGCGCCAGCTGCATTCCTGACATTCTTTGCAGTGCGCGCGCACCACTCGCGGGCTTGTTTACAGTTCATTGTGTGCGCGCGCACACCACTCGCGGGCTTGTTTACAGTTCATTAGCAGTCAAAGAAGAGTGTTGTGTGCTCCCTCCCACCATTCCCGTCCATCAGTATTGTTGCATGCTCTCGCTTACCCTCCCAGTCCCTTTGTGTTGTTGCGTGCTCCCTCTCCACCCTAACATGCTGATTAGGGCTCCTCACCCTCCGCATTTCCTCCATGCCGTTTAGCGCTCCCTTCCACCATCACCGTGCCTCCGTGCTGTTTAGTATTACCTTCAACCCTCCCATTCCTTCCGTGCTGTTTAGGGCTCCCTCGCGGTTCCTCTGTGCTGTTTAGTGCTTCCTTCCACACTCCCTGTCCCTGTGCTGTTTAGTGCTCGCTATACCCTCCACCTCCGTCAGTCCGGTTTAGTGCTCCCTCCGACCTCCCAGTCTTTCCGTGCCGTTTAGTGCTCCCTCCCACTCTCCTGTCCCTCCATGTTATCGTGCAGGTCTTGTTCCCCCCCTAGAAGCAGGGAGAGCCAGTGACAAAATCCGCTTTTTCTCAGCTTCTCCTCCAGGGACCTCCAATTCCAGCGATGTCGCCTGCTCGCCCAGCTCATTCAAGAGATCAGATTTCTGAGCTGGCACTCAGGCTTTGCTCTCGCTGCAATGAGAAACAAGCATTGGCATAGCCAATAGGTCTCGCCTTTGGGACCTTATAAGTATTTAGTTATGCAGCAGGTCCCAAAGGCGAGACTTATTGGCTATGCCAATGCTTGTTTGTTTTCTCTCCTTCGGCCATAGACAGGGAATGCTGGAGTCCTTGTCAGGCATCGGCTTCCTTCATGTGGGGATTGTATGCCTCCCTTCTGGGCTTAGAGACATCCTCCCTGCCTCCATGGGGTACAATCAGATATTTCCTTCTCTGCTCTCCGGGTGGTTGCTTTATCATGTGAGGCTTCCGTAGCTGTTAGATGGTATCTATTCTTAAAAGACTGGAATACAGACTCTGCTCAAAAGGCTACGGCTTTAAGAATGCATTTCAAGGGAGTTAAACTTTTTTTCGTCAGAATTGGTAGAGAAATTGCATAAAATATTTAAGGAGCAAAAACATTCCTTTTCCTTTTGCAAGCAGCGCTTCCCCAAAAGTTCATACTGATATAAATTGAAATCCTTCAACAGCCTTCTAGAAGACAGCAGAACATGGAACAGGGAGCAAGACTCCAAGGCCCACTTCCAGGAAATTTCAGAGGAAAGAGAAACAGGATCTACAGAACACCAATCAGCGCTCCTGACTAACTCAGAGGGGAGTAAGCAGATGGTTCCAAGTACGAGGTTGGTTTCAGAATTCATTACTTCCACCACGCATGGCAATCAACAACATCATTATTAACTCAGACTGGGGGGGTCTGAAGAGAGCATTATTCACCCAACGTCTACCGTACTGCTCCAATCTAAACAAGTAAACACACACTATGTACGGGGTAGAGAGATAAAGAGCAAAAATGAGGGGCACTGCTAGTGTTCAGACGAGAACCCTCACTCACCCTAGGGTGACATGCTTCATCATAGGGTCCCCTCCACACACTGGGGCCTCAAGATACCCAGTGTGGGCTACAACTCTCCTGTGGGAGAGGAGCAGGGCTACAACTCTCCTGTGGGAGAGGAGCAGGGGTGTTCTACAGCACCTAAAGTACTACTTCCTTTGTGGGCGGAGTGAGGGGCAGAGTGCAAAGAAAAAGTGAATAAAACTATCTCCTGGCTGGCGAAAAACTTTATTATGGTGCCCCCAGTGGATAGAGATAAAAAAGGGAAGTGAAATAGGTATATAGATACTACCTTAATTTATGGTATAACTGAGTGGTAGATGTGGTCATATAAAGAAATAAAGAGCAAAAAAGAAGAAAAGAAAGGGTTATAGCCACGGGGGCAATGTAATTATCCCAGGTGCACTGTTACTTTAATAGTGCTGGAGGAAAAAAACGACATGTAGTGGCAAAATGAAACAAGACGAGACATGATAGCAACAATCACATCTCATGACAAAGTAGAGATGCACTATTCCTTAGAGCCACCCAGACCGGTCAACACAACGCAGCATGTCAGTATCTATTCAATATGCGAAATATGGTGAAACCTTTAAGGGTACAGGAGTAATGGCCACATAGGCCATATCAAATCTCGCACAATGGTCAAGGTGCGTATGCGAGAGTAAAGAGGCCCCTGCCCCCAAGGATCTGCTACCCTGTCAGCAAAAATGCACAACAAAATAAAATTAGAATTAAAGAACTACCATGATTCAAACAGGGCGAGAAGCATTCTTGTGACAGAGTATGGCTCGATGGTGCCTCGAGTAACGCCACCGTACCTGGCTTCCACACACTTGGGTACCGACAAGAGTAGCTCACCTTACATGCTTCTAACCGAAATCGTGTTAGAAATGTCTGGCGGGAGTAAGCACGCGAGGTACAAAGTCGTCTTTTAACCTTCCGCCCAACAACCCATAAATGCCGGCAGGGTGATCATGGGAAATGTAGTTCCCGCTTACGATTTGCAAAATCTACTGTCAGGACAGAGTAAGCCCGGCCTATTATTAAAGGGTGTACAGGCAATCAATACCTCTATATATAGGCATAAAAAGAACCAAAATAAAGTGAAAATAAATTTTTTAAATAAAATTAAAAATTAGAATAAGTGCGAGAAAGGACGGCTAGAGGATGTCAAAACCCTATTGGATCCTAAGGCCATAGTATGTTTCCTATACATTACAGGGTAGCTCTGACACTGTGGCAATATACATGTGTCTAAAGCCATGGTGTGTTGTATGATATAAATGTCATCGCTGTAACTGGGTGTCGCTTGTACAAATCGTATCCAATAGAGAACACCACGGGATGTCATCATTGAGACCCCTTAGGTGACTACATAGTCTGAACACCCAACGCTGCTCCCTGCTGAACAGAACTTTCTCAAATTCAAGTGGGTCCATCTCTCTACAGTAGTAGGGTTTATCCAAAACCACCCACTTGATGTCATCCTCAATGTGTCCGGCCTCCAGAAAATGTCTTGTGATTAAATATATTACACCCTCTTACAGTTGGTGTGGCTAGATAACAACCATGGTGTTTTCAGGCCAAGGTCTAACTGTTTCGTGCGTTAGGTAAGGTTACAAACGGAACAGGAATCACATGGGAAGTGGCCCCTGACCAGCTCACCAGTCCATAGTGCACGTGTGGAATCATTGATCCTAGGCCGACGTGGCCTCGTGTGAACCAGAACATTCCCCAGATTGTTACTGCGTTTTAATGCGAACAGAGGTTTCTCGCAAAGTTTCTCACCTTTATTTAAGATGTGCCAGTTCTTATTAATCGCTTTCTTGAATGTATCAGTCAGGTGGCTAAACGTGCTGACACAGACCAATCTTTTCATCTTAGGTTTAGGATATGTTTCCAGTAGCGCCTCTCCATTATTGTTCTGTGCCCGTTTGCAGGCTCTCCGAATGAGATCTTTAGGATACTGTTGTGCCAGGAGGTTCTCACTTAGGTTCCTTGCATGTCCTCTGTACCCGTCCATTTCTGTACAATTTGTTTTCAAACAAAGGAACTGTCCTATCAGGAGGTTATCCCGTAGGGCCCGTGGGTGAAAGCTATTGTAATTAAGTAATGAATTACGAGCCATTGGTTTCTGATACAATTCAGTGTAAATGCCACCTTCTTTGGCGTACAACATAAGGTCAAGAAATGAAAGTTGTGTCTTACTGCACTCGCACGTAAACTTCAAGTGGACAGTAGATTTTGAAAATCGTAAGCGGGAACTACAGTTCCCATGAACACTCTGCCGGCACTTCCGGGTTATTGGGCGGAAGGTTAAAAGAAGACTTTGTACCTCGCGCACTTACTCCAGCCAGGCATTTCCAACGCGATTGCGGTTAGAAGCATGTAAGGTGAGCTACTCTTGTCGCTACCTTAGTGTGTGGATGCCAGGTACGCTGGCATTACTCGAGGCACCATCGGGCCATACTCTGTCACGAGAATGCTTCTCGCCCCGTTTGAATCGTGGTAGTTCTTTAATTCAAATTTTATTTTGTTGTGCATTTTTGCTGACATGGTAGCAGATCCCTTGGGGGCCGGGGCCTCTTTTCTCTCGCATACACACCTTAACCATTGTGCAAGATTTGATATGGCCTATGTGGCCATTACTCCCGTACACTTAAAGGTTTTACCCTATTTCGCATATTGAATAGTTACTGACACACTGCGTTGTGTTGCCCGGTTTGGGTGGCTCTAAGGAATAGTGCATCTCTTCTTTGTCATGAGATGTGACTGTTGCTATCACGTCTTGTCTTGTTTCATTTTGTCACTATGTGTAATTGTTTTCCTCCAGCACTATTAAAGTAACAATGCACCTGAGATAATGACATTGCCCCTGTGGCTATAACCCTTTCTTTTCTTCTTTTTTGATCTTTATTTCTTTATATGACCACATCTACCACTCAGGTATGCTACTACACCCATGGGATGGGTGTTGAGATATTGTTTTTGGAATGGTGTGTTCCATCCTTTTTAATTTTCACTTCTTCTGTGTATACATACATAGAGTTCTACATGCTGGGAAAAGTCTGATGACGGTTGAGGGGATCCTTGCCTATATACTGATGGTAAGGTTGTGTTATATGCTCACTGGGAGCACAGACACACTCAACACACGGTTTGCAGTGTTGGTGGCGGACACTGGTGTTGTACATTGAATATGTAGCCTCCGTCTCCGGTTAAGGTACCACCACTTTTCAACAATTCAAGCTTATTTTATCATCGCGGTGAGCTTCTTTCAGATTTGGCCTGACCCTAAGATGGCGGCCATAATAGACACACTCGTAATAGAGACATTGGCACATAGTCACCCAGCGTTTTAACTGTCTGCGGAGTGTAAGGAGCGCTTCACTCTCAATCCACTGTGTCGCCCACGTCCCATGCTATTAGGATCACACCCTGCATCGCTTCGTTCCTCTTTTGTGCCCACAGAGTGCCAGCGCCTTTGCAGATTCTCAAAATGGTGCCCAGCTCCTATTAAGTTTTTCTCTAACCTCGGGAGCCTGCTAATGAGCAATCTGACGATCTGATTTCAGCCGGTTCAAGTACTCCAGTGAGTTCACTGTCCATTCCCTTAGCTAATCATCATTGTTTACCTTGCTGCAGTAACTGAACTCTAAACTGAGGTTCTCCTAATTAATGGCGGTTTTTCACTCGTCTTCACTCGTTCCCCCTAAAGACATGCTGACCCTGGCTCTGTTCATCATGCTGATCCTCTGCTCAGTTTGCACCCCCTTTCATCCGGATTATAGAAAATTATGGGGATTCTCTGAATTCATACAACAAGGACTCATCCCCCCGCCTGTCCTCAAGATGGTCACCTCAGTCATTGAACCCTCCATCGGCAGCTGAGACCCAGCCAATTTGACTAACGCCCGGTGGAGCTACCTCGCGAGCTAAAGAGGAGATGGGCTATGGATTCCCTCCTTGGCCATCACCTACCCAGCCGGTCCTTGGGCAAACTCTCCTGCATCTCTCCTTGACCTTATCTCCCTCCTCCCACTTCACCCTACCCCCTACCGCTCTACTCTTCTCTTCTTTCCAGCTATTGACCCCTGCCCTCTCCCGTCCTTGCCCATAGTTACCACCATGTTTATCCACTGGACTTCCTTATGTGAACTTTCCCTCGTCAGTTGAGTCCTAGCTATTTGACTGAGGACCGATGGAGCTACCTTGTTTAGCTATAGGGGTGACGGGCTGGGGACTCCCTCCTCGGACGTCACCTACCCAGTCGGTCTTTGGGCAGACTTCCCTTTGTCTCTCCCGCCGTCTTTTCCCTCCCTCCCCCTGTCACATCCCCCCTTCCCCCCCTCCTTCCTACTTCTCTCACCTTTCCTTCCTCTTTCATTGTGTTGCTTATTTTAACGTAATTTGTAATTATTATCATTGTCTGTAACATTGTTTAACCGAATGTAAAGCGCTCTGATACCTACGGGTCTAGCCAGCGCTATATAAAACTCATTAAATAAATAAATAAATAAATAAATATGAGGAACTGTATATGATAAATTTTATTTTTGTGTTTCTTACAGTGTCATTTGGACCGTTTAAGATGATGGTACCACAAGAACAGCTTTTGAGCTGATTTATAAATACCCTTTTGTTATGTACTCTAGACTTTACATATAGCAGAGTGACATACATTCTTTGGTCCATAGGAATGCCATGAACTTTTCAGTCTTACATGGTAGAAACATGTTGAGCATAAGATAGGGTAGTATCTATATCCCTTTTTCACTTCGCTTTTTTATCTCTATCCACTGGGGGCACCAGAATTAAGTTTTTTGCCAACCAGGAGATCGTTTTATTCACTTTTTCTTTGCACTCTGCCCCTCAGTCCGCCCACATAGGAAGTAGTACTTTAGGTGCTGTAGAACACACCTGCTCCTCTCCCACGGGAGAGTTGTAGCCCACACTGGGTACCTTGCGGCCCCAGTGTGCGGAGGGGACCCTATGATGAAGCATGTCACCCTAGGGCAGAGGTCTTCAAACTTTTTGATGCCAAGACCCCCCTGTCAAAATTCTTTAGGTGTAAGGACCCCCGCTTGACAAAAATGTATACAACTTGGTCCTCCTCATCATTGCCAACTATCCAGCGGCGGCCGGCTCAGGTAAGTGCAGTGGGGCGGGGCAGGGCAGGGCGTAGCAGGGGGAGCCAACGGAATAGATATTTATTTAACTATACCTATTCCGCCGTCTGTCGACTTCCCGCCCCACCCCCGCCACACCGCGCTTACCTGAGCCGGCCACCGGTCCAACTATCGACAACCATAAATGCCTCAATTTCCACAGCAAATCATTTTTACATTGGGGAAATAAATTAAACAATGTTTAGCAAACCAAAGGTTAGTGAGCGTGGTCGAAGGTGTGGCTAAAAACAACATGCCTCATTTAGGAGGCATTAGCGTAGGGCAGCGCCGCAAGTCTTCTTGCTGCGTTGCCCTACGCCAATGTGAAAAGGCAGGAATGCACCTTATTTAAGAAATATGGTGCATTCCTGTCCTTTCCCTCTGCGTTGGCGCACAAATTGCTGCCTAGCGCCAACATAGCAGTATTGTTTTTGTGCAGGAAGGGGCACCTTCCTGCACAAAAACAATCCTGCGAGGGGGTTTTCTCTTTCTATGCACACATGGAAAGAGGAAAAAATGAGGAGAAATGAAAACATTTCTCCTCGTTACACCTGCTGTGGGGAGGCATAAGGTTTAGGCGCTGCCCCACGTTTACATGGTTTCAATTCTGGGGCAGCGTCAAAATCCATGGGTGTTGCGTGGGAACACCCACCGCAATGTCTATGGAACACCAACTTGACATGGAGTAAGGCAACGCAGCGACTTGCGCTGCTTTGTCTTACTCCATATCTATGAGGCCATGCAAAGACACACAGGGTGACTTTGCCTCTCCTCATAGATATGATTTAAACGCTTGTGCCGTCGAAGCTTCAAAAAATGTGACGCTCCGGCGGCGCAAGCCTCTCATAAATCAGCCCCAAAATATTTTGTTCGTTTTTTAGGTCTTTCACCATCAGGTAGCCATATATAAAATAATGGGTAGCTTAAATGAAAAATAAATTGAAAAAGTTGTTACTCAGTGGGAAATGCACTATATAGTACATTATGAAACCTCTTTTATTTAATGCACTGCAGAGGTCTGGGTGTAACCAGAGAGCCACAGAATTACATTTGGTTGGTGCAGCGGAGAATAGTGACGTGTATTTTTAGTGCTATGAGGTCACAGCCTGTGACAGAAAGCACTGTGAATGTGTAAGTCATTATTTTATACTTGCATTACACACGTTATAAGAAAGACTGCTACAAACTGTGCAAATAGCATTAGGATAAAATGGAGCTTCAAAATGTAGATTTGAGTAATATCAGTAATGCATTTTATTTTTGCATATCTGTCCCTCAACTCCTCCTCAGGGGTACTAAGCGTAGTGTAAATACAGTTATGATTAAAAGCACACACTTCACATCCCGGTTGTTAACCACCATGCAAAAAAAAAAAAAAAAACATCTTTGCCATTACAATGCTTGGAGTGATTCGAACAGTTAAAGCCAGAACCCCTCCCGAGCATTCTTTACATTTGTAGATTAACTCCTAGCACACATTTGCATTTCATTCAGGCAGGCAGGCACCCTGGAAAGAAGGCTTGTTTGAAGGATTGTTTTACCTGTCTACTGGGCCTCTTTGTTTTACAGAGCATGACACTCAATTTACTTCAGCTGATGTATTTTAACGATCGCGGTTGTCTTTGTCCAAAAGGAAGAGCACATGTTTTGTATATCTGGCAGAAGTTAGGCCTGGAAATGCGCGACCCCCTTCCCAGGACTTCACGGCCCCCCTGGGGGTCGCGCCCCGCAGATTGAAGACCTCTGCCCTAGGGTGAGTGAGGGTTCTAGTCCGAACACTAGCAGTGCCCCTCATTTTTGCTCTTTATCTCTCTACCCCCGTACATAGTGTACGTTTATTTAATCAACAACATCAGACAGATGGGTTCTGAGGAAAATCCAGAGAGGTTACGAAATGGAGTTTGTCTTCCCACCAGTTCCTCCAGGGACCATCATCTCCCCAGTTGCCATGTCCCACAAAAAGCAGGTGGCTGTGAAGGAAGGCATCCTTTCATTGGTTCACAAGAAGGCCATTATTCTCTTTCCAAAGGCATAGGGTGGAAAAGGGACATACTCAATTGTGTTTCTGGTTCCCAAAGTTCAAGGGGGTTTTCGGATTCTTACATTTGAAATCCCTGAACAAGTCTGTGGAATAAATACTATTCGAAGTGGAAAAACTGCAGAGGATCATTCCGCTAATATAACTAAATGCCTTTCTAGCCACTCTCGACCTAATGGGCGCATATTTTCATGTTCCAATGTCCAAGCCACATCAGCTGTTTCTCCAGTTGTGCGTTTGGGGCAAATATTGGCAGTAGAGAGCACGCCCTCTTGGGCTCCACTCTTCTCTAAGAGTCTCACGAAGATGGTGGCTCCGCTGGTGGCTCCCCCTCATCTCAAGATGGTGCTAATAGTCCCATACCTCAATGACTGGCTGATTCAAGCTCCATCAATCTCAATTCTAAAGCAACATCTCTCCTTGACCATTACTACTCTAAATCTTCAAGGGTTCCTATTGAATCATCTGCCAAAATGCCATCTTCTCCCTTCCAGGGATCTTCAGTTCATTGGAGCATGATTCAATACTCTGTTGGGCAAGGTATTTCTCCCTATGTCCAGGTCCAGGATCTGCTGAAAAATGTTCTTATGAGCAAGGAGGCCTCCCTGCTCAAGTGGATGGAGGTGCAGGGTCATATGGCAGCAGCTGTCTTCACGGGTTCATGGGAAAGGATTCATATGAGACCTCTGCTGTACCATCTACTATACCATGGTGCCCTGTCAGTAAAGAACTAGAACTATGTGGTTCCTGTCTCCCTAAATGTCAAGCATGCTCTGCAGTTGTGGGTGAACAGGGACAACCTCTGCAGGGGAGTGGTGATATGTTAGATCCTGAAATAACATTGACAACAGAAGCAAGTGCTGTGGCCTCGGGCAGATCACTGGGGTCCTTGGCAGTTCAAGCAAGATGGTCTGGGACAGAGGGTCGAAGGTCATCGAATTGGAGAGAACTGATGGCAGTCTTCTGTGCTCTTCAACACTTCAGTCAACATCTGTCCCACCACAATGTGTTGATAAGATCAGACAACACAGTGACAGTGGTGCACATAATTTATCAGGGAAGTACCCATTGCCGATCCTTGAACGAGTTGACCTGCAGTCTGGGTCCGTGGGCAGAAACTCATCTCCTCTCTTTGTCAGCAGTGCATATCAAGGGTCTGGACAATGTGATGGCATGTGCCTTGAGTCGGTAGTTTCCCCCTTCTCAGGATTTGCAACTGATAAGATCTATGTTCAGGGCTATTTGCAGGAAGTTTGGCTTCCCCTATCTGAATCTCTTTGACTACAGGAAAAGTGCTGTTCTTCCGAGGTTTCCAGGTTCCCGGAAGAGAGAACTTGGGATGTGGATGCATTTAGTCTGAAATGGCCTTGGAAACATCTTTTTGCCTTCCCACTAATTCCTTTGATTTAGAGACTCTTGTGCAGGATTCAGCTGGAGAGGTTCCAAGTAATTGTGGTGGTTCCTTAGAAGCCCAGGCGCAGCTGGTTTCCTCTTCTGAGGAGCATGGTATGTTGTCATCCATGGATCCTCCTGCAGTTTCCTGCTCCCCTGAGTTTTTGCGCTCAGCTCCACCTTTGTTGTCTTTCCCTCCTGGTTTGGAGGTTGAAAGGATGAGATTGGAGGAACAAGGTTCACCTTCCCATCCTATTGATGTTGTGGAAAAAATCAAGAAGATCTTCTACTCTTGCTTCCTATTCTAAACACTGGAAAGTCTTTGAAACTTGGTTTTCTGCACAGGGAGTTTCTTCAGTGGAATGTTCTGTATCTTCTATTATTCAATTTCTCTTAGATGGGTTTCAGAAAAATCTTTCTCTTTCTACTTTGAGGT
This sequence comes from Calotriton arnoldi, assembly GCA_963921515.1. Taxonomy (NCBI): domain Eukaryota; kingdom Metazoa; phylum Chordata; class Amphibia; order Caudata; family Salamandridae; genus Calotriton; species Calotriton arnoldi. The sequence continues at coordinate 1,371,212 of CAWUFW010004335.1, read as the reverse complement.
CCCAATGGTATGCAATTAAGGCATTTCATGTGAAACATGACATGGTTAATAGTGTGGTCTCTTTGGTTTCTAGAATGTTCAAAGGTTTTGCTATCCCTAAATCTTATGTTAAGTCTTCAGTTCCCTCTTGGAATCTTACCTCGGTGTTAAAAGCATTGCAAGACACCCCCTTTGACCTTTTGGAAATGGTGGATCTCACATTTCTTTCCTTTAAGGTCTTTTTCTTAGTAGCATCCATTCTGCCTGTCAGCTGGGGGAACTTTCTTCTCTGCTATGTCATCCCCACTTTCTTTCCTTTCTGGATGACACAGTGGTACTTCAATTCTATCAATAAGGTGTGCAGTTCCTAAGGACACAGGAAGAGAGGTTTAGAGGATCGGTCGTTATAAATATCCAAAGGTTGGAGCCAGAGTCTCCTCCTTTTGGAACTAGGGCCCTCACACACCCATCACGGTGTCATGCTTCATCATAGGGCTTGCTTCTCGTTGGGTCGGCGCTGCAATGACCAACGGGCACTCTTTATCGGAGATCTTTGGTTCCCAAGCCGTAATGTGAAGTGCGAGTGTAGGGCCGTGGAGTGTAGATGGGTGTATAGAGTGTGTAAATTGTGTAAGGAAAATGTAAAAGAAGACTAAGTAGTACTCTAAAAAAGTTTTAATCGGTGGGTCTACTTGTCTAGTTAAAACCAGAGATAGCAAGCTATTGACATGATGTTCAGTGGTTGCTAGTACAACAAGTCCTAGTGCTGATCTCCAGAGTCCACAAAGTACATACACATATAAGTATATATACTAAAGTATATATACTAAAGTATATACTAAAGTATATACAAGAGGTCTCGAATGCTCCACCTAAAATGGTCAACATGTTTCTTGCTTCGTATGTCACAATAGTGATCAGTTAGCAATTTATCAGGACCAGAGATAAAATATCTATCTACACAGTGGTTGGAGTCTCAGTTAGTGTAAGGGGTAAACCAAGCACTAGAACAACCTAAATGTGCAGTACCTTATGGTGATACCGACCTGAAAAAAATAATCACAATCATAAGTAAAATTCTCAATACAATACAGCATGCGGTAGAGTTCTTACCATGCTGTTAGTTGAAAAGTGCATGGCAGGCGCAGTGGAAAGGCAGAAGAGAGTGGCAGGCAAGGTGGGGCATCTAGAGGCATAAGCAGGCAGGACAGCTATCAAACACCATGACTTAAAATAAGTTTCAAAACTCACCCAACTGGGGTGGGTAACCAACTACATCAAGTACTGGCAGAGGGAACGCTAAATTATAGCACGCTAGTGTGGGTAGAAAGAGTAATCAAATATGTATTACAGCAGCAGCATGTCAATGTATAGCACACATTAATTTGTATAGCTAAATTGTAGTGTTCTGTAGTGGGGAGAAAGAATATTCCAAGTGTGTATAACAGCAGCGGCATGCCATTGTATAGCCGTCAGCATGACCAAGATGGCAATTGCTCATGGTTTTGATGCGGTTCGATAGTCGGACAACCTACCCTCGCTCTACCAGCTTGGAAGAGTGGGAGGGCATGAAGAACGCGCGGTTAAGCACTCGCATGTATAGCCAGCGTACCGGCACTGGAGAAATGCCTTGCGGTTCAAAGCGGGTACATCAGGGGCGCCATGTTGGAAGTGGCCAGGGCGGTTGTGTAAAGGGTAATCAATGTACTCCCAGGAGTTGAAAATATCGCTGGTTGCATAGCCTTGTGAAGAGGGGCAAGGGAACAAGTAAATGTACATGTAGGAAATGTGTAGGAGGAGGCGCAAGCAGGCATACTCGCGTCTGTAGTAGAGGTTCCGAAGATAGCAGCAAAACTGGCAAAAACAGGTGCGCCATGTTGGAACGTACACAGAGTCTTAATCAGGGGCTTCCAGGACTGAGATAGACGTGCTCCCCGAGGTGGTACTTCAACCAGATCCCTCCTTTTTTCCTAAAGTTCTATCATAATTTCATGTTTCTCAGGAGTTCATTCTTCCCACTTTCCCGATCCCACTTCTAAAGAGGAATGTGATGCATTTGTCGTATGTTAAATGTGCTCTCTCAATTTACCTTGACAGATCGAAAGAATACAGGAAGTCCAATTCTCTGTTGGTCACTTTTGGCATCGCAGGGAAAGGGAAGCATCCAAGATCATTCTGAGTCGCTGGATCAAAGAGACTTTCCTTGGCTCATACCAGCTCTAATCTTCCAAGACCTTCTGGCCCGCAGGGTCGTTGTGCAAGAAGTATTGCTGCCTTTTGGGCAGAATTTAAAGGTGTGACATTGGAGGAGATTTGTAGGAACCGGAACCTGGGCCTTGGCTCACACCTTTATGAAGTATTACAGGCTGCATGAACTTTTACACATACATCAGAATTTTGGCTCTGGTGGTTTGCAATCAGTATTACCTTAAAGGGTGTTTGTTTGTTTGCTGGTTGTATATTGTTCAGGAGATGTTGACATTAAATCATTTGGTCTCCTGGTAGGTATTTTATCAAAAGGACTATTCTCTGCTTTGGTATACCTCATAGGTAAGGACTGGGTCGAGGACAAGGGACATAAAGGTAATGCCCCGATTACTTACCGGTAATCTTCCTTACTCTTAGTCCTACTCGTCTTCAACCCAGGCATGTGTTCTCACCCACCATCTCTGGTATCGTGGCCCTTTGTTAAAGGGCTTTAGACTACTGACCTCCAATACAAGCAGAGTAGTGGTTTTTGGTACAGCTAGACACCTTATGGCCATATGGCTAAGACACACTTAGGAGCCGATTATGATGTCGGTCGGAAGGGCATCCGAGAGCCTGTTGGAGTCGGATCGTCCGACCGACTCGTTTTCGGGTGCGGTTTTCCCGACCGACACATTATGATGCCCAAAACTCATTGCTTACCCACTGACTCGGTTACTCCAAATCCGACTGGATATTCCGTCCGAGAAGCGTTCGGAAACGCCGAATGGAGCTGTTCAGAGCCACTTCTGAGTCCAAATCCGCCTGCCCTATTACGATGTGTACTTCCGAAGTGCCGAATCTGTCGGACCAACCACCTCGTCAGAGCAGTCAGAAGGGGAGTATTTCAACTACGAATTTCGTCACAACACGAGTCCTGCGACTGAGACTGTGCAGCTATGCATTCCATTGCTCATGTCATCCCTCTACTGTATATCTACAATGAATATTACAACCGCAACCAATGCAGTCGTCGCCGATGGTAAGTTAGACACCTACCCCTACAGAATAACGTAACTACCCTGCAAAAGACAATACAGTAGAAAGCAGGGGCGCAACTAGAGCCAAATTTCGGGGGTGGAGGGGCTAATACTTCCAGCAATGTGTCCTTGAATAATGTAACTGTTGCTCACGCAAAGTGCCTCAATACCTTCGGGTGGAGTTCGAGGTATATAAAACTGCAAATAAACAAAGCCTAAGGTTAATTTTCAGGAAGTGCATTCTCACACTGTGGCATCAAAAGTAATTTGCATCTTTAAGGAATAGGTAGAGTGGAGATGCGGGGGCGCTAGGAATGGGTTAAAAACCAACAAAGCCTCGTCATCAAGTAAATAGTCTTTTAAAGACCTGTGAAATACTTGGGTGGTGCTGCAATAAGATGCCAGACCATCCACCAACAGCAGCTCAAGAACTGTCTGTGTGTGTGTGGGGAAGGTGTCTCAGCCTGGGCGGACACACACGACGGGGGACTGAAGCCCTTTGAGCCCTATGGGCGTTGCGTTCTACTAGAAAGTGTTCCGTACAGGCTCGGATTGGGAAGGCGGGCAATCGGGCATTGGTCGATGGGCTGGTGCCCAAGGGTCACCTGTGGGTCAGTTTTTTGGGGCCTCTGTACACCACCCCAAGAGACTGACTTTCTTCCCCAGTCCCAGCCAGGCCACTTCAATGTGGCGCCAGTATCTTGTTCGCTCACCTGCTGCGCTGTAAATTGAGCGATACAAAAGGGGATGATGGACGGAACGTTTGAGCCAATCAAACACTCACCCCCAGTCAACTGATCTGGGTTTAATCCATCATCATTCTTTAGCTCACTCCACCACCCCAGTTCAGACATGGCCATATGCAAATCAGTCTGACCCTGTGCCTCATGGGAACAGTCCAGCCCGAACTGCCAAGCCATGTCTTCCCTGGACCGGAAACAAGCATCCTAGGACCGGTTTCTGGCATTCCAGCCGTCATCAGCCAGGCTTGCTTGAATCCAGTGGCAAAGTGAGCAAGGGACCCACGTCTGGGCATACCCCCGCCAACTTAGGGCGAACAAAGCGATACAAAAGGGGATGATGGACGGAACGTTTGAGCCAATCAAACACTCACCCCCAGTCAACTGATCTGGGTTTAATCCATCATCATTCTTTAGCTCACTCCACCACCCCAGTTCAGACATGGCCATATGCAAATCAGTCTGACCCTGTGCCTCATGGGAACAGTCCAGCCTGAACTGCCAAGCCATGTCTTCCCTGGACCGGAAACAAGCATCCTAGGACCGGTTTCTGGCATTCCAGCCGTCATCAGCCAGGCTTGCTTGAATCCAGTGGCAAAGTGAGCAAGGGACCCACGTCTGGGCATACCCCGCCAACTTAGGGCGAACAAAGCGATACAAAAGGGGATGATGGACGGAACGTTTGAGCCAATCAAACACTCACCCCCAGTCAACTGATCTGGGTTTAATCCATCATCATTCTTTAGCTCACTCCACCACCCCAGTTCAGACATGGCCATATGCAAATCAGTCTGACCCTGTCCCTCATGGGAACAGTCCAGCCCGAACTGCCAAGCCATGTCTTCCCTGGACCGGAAACAAGCATCCTAGGCGCTGTAAATTGAGGCTGGGGGCAAGCCTTTGGGCCATTCTCAACTTGGCGCCCCGCCTCGCGTGCCCTGCCAGAAGCAGTGTTATCTCCCCCGCCGGGCCATAACTGTTAGGTCATGGCAGGTGCAGAGAGGAAGGGTTGTATGCAGGGGCCTCGCAGGGAGGCAAGTTTTATTTGGCCATTCACACCTACCCCCCCCCCCCTCTTGATCAGCAGCAGTGTGCTTCTTGACACCTCCCTTGCCAGGTAAATGCCCTGAGGCTATAATGAAAGGGATGATCACAGAATGTGGGCCACTTTCTTTTCGAGTGCCCGAGCCTAATTGTGCTTCCAATCTTAACCTGGTTCCGTAGCATGTTGTGTATGTCAAATGAGGGAATGTCCTCATCAGGTAGGTACATTCAGACCTTAAAAAACTGGGAGAAACACACATTTTACATTGGAACAGGAATGGCCATAGCCGCATATATGTATGTATCACAAAGTGAATGCATGAGTACACTACAACACACAACGAAACATCACAGGGGAACAGAACTTCAATGTACTCACAAAAGTATGTCCACAGAGACATATTCACTGGCACCATGCCCGTACCTACATGCATCAGTTTCACAGGCAAAATACTAATATCTGAAACGCATACAAAGGCCACAACATCTCATGTCATAGGAAGTCACATTGCAGGAAGTGACACCATTCATCCTAAATACCTTGCCACTTACAAAACACCATAGCCGAAGTACATTACCTACTCTGGATAGCTTCAAAAGAAACAACAACATGTATAAATCACACAGGAAAGTGAAGTCAAATTCTATAGCTGGTCTACCAAGTAGCAAGACAATACATCAACCCAATCAGATGGAAAACCTAGGCCTAGCTTGTTTACTATCTCACACCTCACTTTACCTGATGCAACAATTGTTGAACGATTAATACATGTCTCCAAACAACAAATTGACTACTACAGTCCAACCTGAACTGCCACTCCGCCATCAGCCCAATCACACAGTCCCACATCCTGTGTCCTGATGAGTACAGCAGTGTCAGAGCAGGTATCCAACAAAGCCTACATCCACCATTATCTCAGCCTCACCGCAGGGCACATATGCAGGTCATCATAAGGCGGCACAACCAGAATGGGATGTAGGGATGTCAGGAATAACAACATTGGAAGGATTCAGCACAGATCCAGAGCAGGACTCAGACAGATGAATCCTTTACATACAATCCCTACCATGCACACAGGTCAGATAGCACGCACATCACACTCAAATACATTGGGACACAACTATCTTGGGGCACCCTATGCTTTGCCAGGCCAGGTTGACACAGCCCTGGTGGACCTGTGCCATTCACCCACCACTGTTCACTCAGGCCAGCCTGCAGGGCATAGGATAGGATACCTACCTGTACAGTCAGGACAGGGTATCAAAATGTCCCATTTGGAGTCACAGCACTCAAAAAAGAGACAAACAGATAACTGTTCACACGGAGCAGGCATAAAATCTGCAGGTACACAAAGGATGGTTCATCATCCAAAACCTTGGGTGAAGGAAGACACACATCTCCAAACTAAGACAATTTCTCACATACAAAAGACAGACACAGGCAAATGAGTTTGCTGGCATATGGCACAATAAATGTCCCTGCACACAAGTCACAAGACATTTCAGCATCAAAACCAAAACCTCACTATCAGCTCATTATCATGTCCTGGACACAAATTGGAATGGATAGTAAATCCTTTCTCATTAAGCATGAAATGCAGATCATGTCAGATGGGCAGAACAAACATTCAGAAATGAGTCAAGCATACCACAACAGGAGCATATGGAACAAAATTGAAAAACACAATAAACATAACAAGATAGAACAGCACAGAGGGATCATGTGCATTTAGAAGGTCAGCAACACACATATCTCACAGGCCACACATGGGGGTTAGACCGGGGCCTCTAATACAATAGACATTGACAACAGTTGACATTGTACCATATGTGTACCATATGTGTACTCTAAAAGACACCCCTACACGTGAACAAAGGAGGAAATGTCATGCAGACAGTCTCATATGTATACTCTAAAAGATACCCCTACACATGAACAAAGGAGGAAATTTCATGCAGACAGTCTACCTCGCATGACAGAGCAGCTGCCTTATCTAGCCATGTCCGGAACACCTCTCATAGGTCCATTACCATGTGTCTCTGACCCTCACCCTACAGAGTCCTACACCCATCCATTGGCTCTTCATGTAACAAATTGTCCCACAGCTTAGCTATTGCAATCCTCTGGAGGCACACAACTCACTCCCTGTGCAGCGCAGTAGGCTCAGCCCAACATCATTAGCGAGTCGCTGTGCACAAGTGTTGTGGTGTTGGGACTGCAGTGGCCTAACAATGCATGCAAATGGCCTTGCATGTGATGAGCATTTACAAATCCATAGTTTCATTGGATACCTTTAAAAACATAATCTGCAGGAATTTCCCTCTCTGCATCCACTCCAATGGAAGGAGGTTGAACTAACTCCTCACTGGGCCAAGTACATCTGTAACTCCGCAACACATGTTTGCAGCATGCAGCCATGTCTAGAACATATGTATCAAATTCAAAATAGGTGCATTACAATGTGTGTACATAGGGCAGGACACAAACTTTCTGGGTCACACAGCTGAGGTGAGACATGCCCTGTGCCAGATGTCTGATTGAATGGACTGGAATTTGGCATCACGAGATACTGTACATCGGTAGTGCCTAGTGTATTTATACGCCTCGGCCGTGGAGGACTCAGAATATGTTGGTGTCCCATAGCTAGCGAGCAGGTGATAGTGGGTCATTCTTCATGTGTACAAACACATTAATAAATAAGATCACCAGTCTCCAAACTCCACCTATGAGGCACAGGCCGTGGGTTAGGGGCCAATGTGCAGAATCAGTGTCTGTCAGTCTACACATGTGTACCATCTCAGCCATCAGTGTACCAAGTGCCAAGAAATGGACCCTTGCAATATCCGGATCTTCCTGCAACTGGACAAAGGTTATGTGCTCCCGGACCCTGATTAGGTCCCCCACTGAGCTCAATCCTGTGTCTCTCCATGCTGTCAGTCTTTCCCAACAATTCTATGGAAATGAGCCAGGATGTGCAGAATAAGAGACGGAGAGTACGGGATCATGTCGCTCAGTAGCCACAGGCCCAGTACCCCAAAAACACACTTTCACCTGGCTGTCAGCTCCACAAGGGAGCTGTGCTTCAGGGAGCATCATTGATACCGCTAACTCATGTGCTCTGCATTTTGAGAACATGCTCACTTTGTACAACAGCCTACCAAACAAACTTAGCACTGTCCATTGCAGTGGTACAGCCACATAACATTCCTTTTAAAATGCACAGCCAGGACAGCCTTAGCTATGATAGATAGAGCCTACACAGAGCCACATTTATCATGCCACTATCGCAGATCAACCCTTGCAGCATGGTGTAAAACTCAATGGAGGTGGCACCAGGCACAGGCACTGTATGGTGATGGCAAAAACACAAGAAGCAGGGGAGCAGTATCTCCTCAGGAAGTGAAAAACAGACTTGGCCTGTAACGGGAAGAGTGATAAAATAAAACATCTGTGGATGTAATGAGGATATGGCCCAGCTAAGATTCACACAATGAGATACTTTGCATTATCTCAGTTACAGATCCATAAGAACCAAAAAACATTAAGGTCACGCATCACACTCTGTTCATCCGCCATCACCTCTTGTGGAGGATAATCTACACACAGGGCAAAAACACAACACTTGGCCCACTTAACACACAAACTCGTCACACCCTGCAAATCTGATTGTCTCAAAGAAATATCTGAAATGTCCCTGCAGATAGACTGAATATAGAGCAGGATGTCGTCTACATCAATGGATACTACATGCACCATATTGCACAGTGGAACTCACCATTAGTAACACCCCTGACAAATGTGTTGGCTAGTGGCTACGTTGGCAGGGCAAAGAGAAGTTGGGAAAGGGGACAGTCCCGACGAGTCCCCCTGCACAATCTAAAAGAGGGTGACACTTGACTTGGGCAGTTGGCTAGGCATCAAAAACACATGTGTTGTTGCAGCTGCCCTGCCATGTCCACTTTTGACAGAGTGGCAAATATGTATACACAATCAAAGGAATTGTATGCTTTTACCAATACTAGCACCAAGCAGGCTACGTAAGGACACCTCACACGGACCAGATGCAGCACACTATTTTGCATAAGAATGTCAAGCCTCATTGATCTATCAGGGATAGATTCCCTTTGGACACCATGCACTAGATGCCGTTGGTGTACCAGCAGGCAAGACGCCTCCACTATACTAAGGATTAACAATTCCTTTCAAGCAGGGATAAAAGAGTTTGTGACCATAGGCTCAGCTAGGTCACTGTTGGGTTTTAACAATGTACACCAAAAAAATTGCCACATGGATTGTGGGTCTCTCCAATCACTGAAGGTGGCCCAAGAGAGATACAGTCACCTGTGTTTAAGTACAAGCTCATAGGCATTTTCGAGGACGGGAGGCATTATGGACGGGAAACTGTCCAACGCATGAGTGGTCAACGTGAAAGTGCGCAGAATCACTCTGAGTATCTTTTGTACCAGCCAACGGGGTGTTGATCACTGCATGTGCTGCCAGATCAAGTACAGGTAGATCCAATCCAGTCAGGAATCATGAAACGTCTACCTGGCGTTTGACTAGGGGGGATTGTACAGGCCACAACAAAACGCCATGAAGGATTAATGGATGGTTGCCTGAGTAGTGTGCATCTGGGGCAGGTGAGCCATAATCATCAACATCTGCTGGGTTGTTGTTGAGCAACTGAGGAGGCGGGACAGGAGTTGCCCTGACTTATCTTCCTCTGTGTGCATTCCAGCTTGTCATGTTGCAAAGTAAAAGCAACGCAGTTGCTCAATCTGATGGGTGTGGTGTGTTTGAGCATCTGTCAGCATGGCTAACATCACAGCCTGCAACTGAACCACAGTCTATTTCTGACATAGTGATGCCTCTGTCTACAGCAAAGCTCTGGGGATATTGGCCCCAGACAACATGCAAGTCCCCAGACCTAGTCACTCAGTACTGATTTCAGTGCTTACCACTACATTAACCTAGAAGTTGTTGTGTCCCAGTTGTCAGTGAAATATTCGGAGACAGAATCCCTCAGGAATGGGAAAAATGCACTGACAAACGACAACGTAGGATGCAGTCACCATGTGTGGACTGGGGGGCGCTGCACACCACACCCAATGTATATGTGTATTGGGTCCTCTTCTGAGAATGTCATTCACAGCTATTCAGCATCTAGCTCCTAAAGGTGTAGTGTGAGCTGCTAACAAATAATACCATTCAGAATGTGCAGATTTTGTACTGCAGAGAAGTAGGAGTACTCATGAGTCTCAGGACGTAGGATCCAACAACAGTGTTGGAGTGACCAGTGCACAGCCCATTGTGTAAGATAAGCTGCCAGCACTGGCAAGGACGCCGGGGGGGTGCTTAATCTGTGGCTCTTGGACACAATTGACATAGCCATTGATGCAGCGCGTACAATAAAACTATTCTCCTCCCAGGTTACTTATAGGTCATCCAGGGGCAAACTATATTTCTCATATCCACATGACGATGGGGCCCATAAACATCGCCTAACACACACACATACTCCTGGATTTCCTTTACACCTTTATGAAATTCTATACTCCTAGGAGAAGCATGAGAACTAAATGGAGAACACCATTTTATGTACCGCTGGAAAAGCTAGGATATCGTATTACCTTAATTTGTCACTTTCTTTTAGTTATTTCTTAAGATATTCCTGCTCATTGTTTTGTCGATGAATCATTCATTTAAGAAATTAGTTCATAGTGATTAAGACCAGCTGAATCACAATAACCAATTACTGATGTCACAATCATTTAGGAAAATAACCACTGAGTCATTTTGGGTTTAAAGAATCTTAAATTTTATATAATTTTTAAAAGCATGAAAGGAATTTTAATACTTTATTCAATTATTCATTCTTAAATTCAAATATTTATTAAGCATAATCAATTTATTGCAGAAAGGAAATTTTGTCATGAAGCCAAAACCCTAATTACCTGCCTATCTTCCTAATTTAGCCTAATGATTTCTAACCTAAGTTAGGAATTAGAAATAGCCTGATTCTCATACTCAACTGGAAAATTAAGACAGCAAACAGCAACTTCAGCTCGTCAGCATCAGCTACCTGCAACCCGTCTCATCTAACAGTCTTTCAGCATCTCCCGCTCAGTAAGGGATCGATCAGGACCACCCAGCACTGGAAGCCACCAACGCGATTCTTCAACTCCTCTCCTGACTGTGACTGCAACCACGACGGACATCAATTGACCCCCTCCCACTAAGAGTAGGCCCTCTTATACCCTAATTCTAACTTTGCTAACTAACTGTTGCAACATTAATAACACGCTTTTCTTTCATTGGTCCATGCATGTCAGCTTATTCATTTTTTTAATCAAGTTCTCTTGGATTCAAGGGTCCTTGGATCATTTCCTTTCCCATACGCTTAAACATTTTCATCCGATTCGATCAGTTCATTTGTAACTTCTTTCGACACATTTGAGAACTCCGCAGTCATTGTCCTTTCTCTTAAACTTGTTTCCCACGGGCCTCTTGCTGATCATCACGGCACGCTATCAGTTCAATTAGGTCACATCAGCCTTGACCATTTCTTGCATCCTAGCCTCTCTGTTATACCACGAGGTTGCTTTCTCCCATTTCATCCCGTGTCATGTGTTCTCTTGCGCCTGCGCACATCTTTCCACTGGCAGCCATTTTATCTTGCCACTCGGTTATACTTTTGAAGCACTAATTTGAGGCAAACAAAACATAATTAAAATAGAGAAAAATAGCCCTTTCGTTTCCCTCCCGTCGTCTACGTACCCCAATTAGTTGTTACCTAGCAGAAAGCAACATTTAAGCTGTTCCTTACTTACCATCACTATTTGTTTTTGCAACGACACATTTTATTTCTATGAAGCACAATAACATGCATTTATTTTTATTAGTACGCATTTATTTTTACGTTATAATTTAGACACACGGACATTCATTAATAGATTATTTAGCACACACATTGGCATATTACCATTCCCACACATACAGTGTTGATTAATACATTTAAACGAACATTTTATTTAATTAATTATAAAATTTGTTAGGGGTTACATTTTTTTTATTTTCCCTGCTCTATCAATCCCCCCTTTGGTGATTTTTAAATCACCACAATAAAACCCAAGTCATACTTCTTTTCAGGCAGCATGTCTTTCATCCTTTGCTTTCTGTTATTTATACATCTGTTTCTTCTTCATCTTGCCTTTTAGTCTCTTTATAATTGCTTTCTTTCATTTTCTCCAACTCAATTTCACCCATTTCTCTCTCTCTTTCTCTCATTATTCTGTTATTTCTTTTTATCTTATTTTGTCTTACTTTTCTCTTTATACATGTTATTACTATTTTCAATACCATGGCTAACAGTATTACTATAGTTGCTACTATTATAACTTTCCCTATCACTAGTCTACTCATCCTAGTTAACCAATTTGCTACTGAAGAAAACCCTCTACCAAGTTTTCCCAAAACACTTTCAACCTCCAGTGGAACTAGTTCTTTGTGCAAACTTGTAATATTTGTAATATACTTCTGTATATTTTCACTATTATCAGGAATGTAAGTACAACAATGTTGGACTTTCAACATTCCACAGACTCCACCCTCTTTTGCCAAAAGAATATCAAGGGCAAGCCGATTTTGCATCACCATAGCTCTCATGGCAACCATTTCGGTATTTACCATTAAGAACCCTCCCGCAGTATCTGTAGACAAACGATCTACTACTGTGGATAATTTCCGAATTTTAAATGCATTCAAAGATATTCCCACTGCTGGTATTAATGCTCCAAAAATATCACCTACAATTTCTGAAAAACTTTCCCTCTTTCTACGTGTAAATCTATTAATCATCTTGTATGTTCCCTTTTCTTCTCTGTCCATGTGAAATTTTTTTGGAAAGACCAGGCCTACATAGCAAGTTCCATACCAATGGTCCGGTAACCTGTAATAAGCTCTATTCCCACAAATATAATAGATACCTGGAAATATTGGATCTTTTCCACCTTTGAATCCCCAACCTCCCAGAATTTGATAATTGTCATGGCAGATACTGGAACCTACAAAGTAATTGTCATAGACTGTCTTATTTCTCCTAATACACAACTTTCCTGTTTGCGGTCAGTCTAATGTCATTGCGGCATTTATCTTTTTCCTTCATGATTTCCTTCCTCAAACGTCCATAAGCGTTTTCCTTCCTCTTTATTGCTTCCTTTTGAAATTTCATTCTTCTTTCTTCAACCATTTCTAAAAATACTTTTTCTTCTTTCTTTAACTCACAGGTAAGGTTGTTACTAATTATTTCTTCTAACGTTAATTTTCTATTTTCTAAAAAGAATTCTCCTAAAACTTTTGCTGGTTTTACTTTGTTAAGTTCTGGTACTACTGGAATGTTTGCAAAAATCCTATCTATATCAGTATAATAAGATTCTAATCTACCTGTTTTATAAAATAAACTCGCTATTACACTACATGTTATTCCATAAGTCAGAGGTAGGTGATGATAAGTCACACCATCTGATACTGATGCAGGCAACTGCATACAAACATAACAATCTCTCACATCCATTGTCTCTACGTACTCATACAACAATTTTGTAAAAACATTCTTTGAAAAATCTGTTACTGACTTATCCTTATGCAACTCTGCACTACTTCTTAAAATAACTGGTTCTTTAATATTAGTTTCTTTTTCTGGTTTAGTATCATTTTTTGCTTCTATCACAGCTATACTAATAGGAATTGTGATTGCTAAAACTATCCATATGGTCATTAATAACCCTGTACAAAAGCAGCACATTTTGCACCATCTCTTTATAAATTCACATTTATTTCTTCTATCCCTATTATTTTCCATTCTTTTCTCTTTCTATTTGTTAAGTTTCAGAAAATTGTGTCACTACACCTCAGAAATGACTTAGATGCCACTCTGCTTTCAAAAGTCTTTGCTTGGTACTTTCTTTAATTCTCTCCAGAATTCTTTCGTTGTCACATCCGGTGATTTGTCACATCCAGTAAATTGTCATGTCCGGCAGAAGCACTATAAGTCTTCACTTCAGTTTTGTTGCATCTCACCTTTTCCTATCCGACTTCTCAGTCTCTGGTTTCCGTGAGTGTTTTCTTCTTCTTCTTTGTAATCGGTTAGTGCAATATACAGCCACTCGGGTGACTTATATTTTGCATTCACTTTCTTTGTCCTTTTGGACTTTTGTAATCTTTTTCCACTGGGTTTTTCTTGTGCCTTTTGACTTGTTACCTCATTTACTTGTTCAGCACCTTCGTCTTCCGCTCTTATTATTCTATATCTCAATTTTCTTACATAGCTGTTGGGCCAATTATCTCCTTTTCTTGGCCTTTTGGCTTCGCCTTCTCTTTCTTCTCTTTCTGATTTCCAATTTCTTTTCCTTGATTCAGTCTTTGCTTTTTCCTCTCCTCCACTTTCTTCTGTTTCTGTTTCAACTGTTTCACTATTGTCTCTTATTTTGAAACTTATAATCTCGTCATCTCCTACTGGTGGATCTGTCTTCTCCTTTTTGTTTTCCCTTATTACTGTCCCTCCTCGGTGTTCTTCCGATTTGGTGTTTTTCTCCTTTTCTGTTTCTAAATTTCCCTGTTCTTCTGTTTCTCTATCTGTCCCTATTGCTCCTCGGGGTTCTTCTCGATTCTCTAACTTTTTGTGTACTTCTTTCCCTACTTCATCTATTAATATTGTTTCTGAAGGATTTCCACCATAACTTGTACTTGGTTGTTCATCTAACTCAATTTCTTGCTCAGTTTCTTCTCTAATTGGTTTATAACCCCAAGTTCCCTTTCGGAATTCTTCCCAGTTTGCAGCTGAATCATCAGATCCTGAAGTTGTGTCAGATATTTCCAGATGTCGACTTACAGGTCGATCTTCAAGTTCTGGAATTTCTGAATTTCTTTCTTCTTCTTCTTCTTGCTCCTCTTCTTCTCTAGAGGTGTTTGCCGTTGGGGTTTCCAGATGTCGACTTTCAGGTCGATCTTCAAGTTCTGGCACCCTTTCACTTATCCTTGTTGTCCCAGCTGTTAAGCTTTTATCCCACACTTCCAGACGCCGACTCACATGTCGATCTGTAGGTTCTGGAACTCTGATTGTGTGGCTGGCATGAACCCAGTTCTTCACTCCTGCGCACTTGACGGCAGTCGTTGTCACTAGGATTACCTGTTTTGGCTCGTCCCAACGCGGAACTAGACAGTTTCTTCTCCTGTGGACTTTTATGCGGACCCAGTCTCCTGGATTCAAGTCGTGGGCTGGTTTTCTTTCAAGAGTGGTCGCATCCGGTCCAACCTGATGAAACACAGAACGTACCACATCAGCCAGTCCCTTGCAATAATCCAGTACTAGATCATCAGTTATAGTTAATAACTTGTTGACGGGTACGTGTGCTTGTCTCATTGCTCGTCCCATAATCATCTCGTGGGGACTGAGTCCAGTTTTCTTTTCAGGGATGCTTCTGATTGTCATCAGAACAAGAGGCAGTGCATCTGGCCATTTGAGTCCTGTAGCTTGACACATTTTTCCTAACCTGTTTTTAATTGTTCCATTAATCTGCTCTACTACCCCAGAAGCCTCTGGTCTGTAAGCACAATGTAGTTTTTGTTTAATACTCAATGCTTCACAAATCAATTGGATCAACTCATTTTGAAAATGTGTTCCTCTATCCGTCTCAACCGTGACTGGAAAACCATACCTTGGAATGAACTCTCGCAGCATAAGTTTTGCCACTGTTGTTCCATCATTCCTTCTAGTGGGGTATGCCTCCACCCAACGAGAGAACAAACAGACGACCACCAGAACATATCTTAGTCTGTTACTAGGGGGCATCTCAATAAAGTCCAACTGCATTCTTGTGAATGGACCTCCTTCTCGTCCTATTGTTCCTAGACTCACTACTGTTTTTCTTCCTGGGTTAAACTGTTGACAAATAAGACATCTTTGACAAAGACTTTCAGCAATGGCTCTGAATTTTGGGTTATACCAGGTTTGTCTAAAAAGTCTGATCATTGCATCTCTCCCAATATGAGCTTGTCCATGGTACATCCGTGCCATGTCTGCAGTCATGCTATTAGGCATAACTGGTCTTTCATCTCTGTATACCCACACACCATTATTTTCCTGTCTTCTACATCCTGCTTTTATCCAGTAATCTTTTTCCTCATCTCTTGCTGTTTCTTGTAACTGCCTTACTTCATCCCACGTTTCGACAGTATTAGTGAAAAGCAAAGGACAAGAGACATGCTCCCTTTCTCTATTTTTGTTCAGGGACGCCATGTTTTCCGCACAATATCTAGCGATCTCATCAGCATAATTATTGCCGACCGCTATGTAGTCTTCGTTTTTCTTATGCGCCTTGCACTTCACTACAGCTATTTGTTTAGGCAACTGTATCGCCTCAAGCAGTTTCTTAACATAATCTCCATTTCTGATAGGTGTTCCTGCAGATGTCAAAAATCCTCTTTGTGACCAAATCTGTCCGAAATCGTGTACGATGCCGAAACCATATTGGCTATCGGTCACAATCGTGATTCGTACATTTTTCCCCAATTTACATGCTTGAATCAAAGCAATTAGTTCCGCAACTTGGGCAGACCTAACTCCTTTCAGACAAGACGCTTCCATCACAGTTGCCACTGTGCATACTGCGTAAGCTGCGCTTAACACTCCTTCTTTTGTGCGTAAACATGAACCATCTACAAACATGACATAATCCGATTCCTTTAACGGTTCATCTTTTATGTCAGCTCTTGGTTTTGTGCAATATTCCAGCACATTCAGACAATCATGATCTACTTCGTCTTGTTCAATTATACTCTCTTCATCTGGCAATGATGTAGAAGGATTTACATTCATGCATCTATCTATGGTCACATTTTCAGCACTCAAGATGACTTTTTCGTACTTAGTCAGCCGACTATGTGTCATGTACTGTGTTTTTGTTCTTGTTAAAAGAATTTCTACTGAATGGGGAACATATACTCTCAGTGGATACCCCATCACTATACCTTCACTTTGTTCCAAACTTACACAAGTAGCAGCAACTGCTTTCAGACATCCAGGCAATGCTTTTGCTATAGGATCTAAAACAGCTGAAAAATAAGCGATTGGTCTTTTCATGGTCCCGTGTTTTTGTACCAGTACTGAAAATGCACATCCATCTCTTTCACTGCAGTATAACTCAAAATCCTTCTCATAATCAGGCATGCCTAAAGCAGGGGCCTCACACAGTTTCTTTTTCAAATCTTTGAAAGATTTCATTTCTTCTTTGTTTAACTCAAAAGGGTCTTTTACATCTTTCTTTGTCAATTTTTGTAAGGGTTTTGCAATCAAAGAGAAACCACTTATCCACTGTCGGCAATATCCAACCATTCCCAAAAACATTCTTACCTCTCTCTGAGTCATTGGTGCTCTCATTCCTTGAATCATTCTTACTCTTTCTGTCGCTATTTTCCGCACTCCTTTCTCAATTTTATGCCCTAAATACTGGACTTCTTTCTGACAAAACTGTAATTTTGAAGGAGACACCTTATGTCCTCTTTTCTCTAAATGGTTCAGTAAAGCAATTGTATCATTTACACATGCCTCTTTGGTTTTCGATGCTACCAATAGGTCATCGATATACTGCACCATCACGGATTTTTCTGGCATTTTCAAATCTTCCAGAGATTTCTTTAGAATCTGATTAAAAATTGAGGGGCTTTCTGTATACCCCTGTGGAATTCGGCACCATGCCAAAATACGCTCTCCGAACCGGAATGCAAATAATGGCTGGCTATCTGGATGCAAAGGAATAGAGAAAAATGCGTGACACAAATCTATCACAGTGTACCACTCAGCTTCATGTGGGATTTGATATAGAATTACTGCAGGGTTTGGCACTATTGGACAACATGGTACAACAATTTTGTTGATCTTTCTCAAATCCTGTACTATTCTATATGTTCCATTTGGCTTTTTCAGTCCCATAATAGGTGAATTACATGGACTGCTCATGATTTCTTTCAGAATTCCCTGTTCAATCATCTTATTTATCACAGGAGTTATTCCTTCAATTATTTCTGGAGTTAATTTGTACTGTGGCGTGTTTGGATAAATTATCCCTTCTTTCACTGTCACTTTTACGGGATCAACTTCTCTCATTAATCCAATGTCTTCTCCTGTAAAATCCCACACACTTTCTTTTACTGCACTTTTTAGTTCTTCTGGAAGTTTTTCTGCATCAAATGCAGGAAACAAACCATTCGTTTCAGGTTCTTGATTCATCAAAGTTACTTTATACAAAACATCTTCATCTGAAGTTTGAAATCCTATTCCATCTGGTGTACAATAAATTGTGCAATTCATCTTACATAAAAGGTCACGACCTAAAAGATTTACAGGACTACAATCGCACACTACAAATTTATGCATTTTGCTAAAAGAACCAATTTTTACTTCCACCAATTCAGTAAGTGGGGTTTTAATCTGCTGATTGGCTACTCCTACCACTTGGATGTATTCACCTGAGAGAGGAAGGTTTGGAATTTCCACTGATCTAACAGTAGAACGGGTAGCTCCAGTATCGACAAGGAATGTTACGTTTGCACCATTCACTTCTCCATCCACAAAGGGACCAGACTGATCTACCTCTAGAGTTGCGCCAAGCACGCACTCTTTCCCCTCTCCTGCGCACCGTCAGAAACTTTCATCCGGGTCATCCTCACTCTGACGCAACCAATACTGAGAAATGTTAGCTGCTCGCGGCAACTGTGTTACCTGCTCTCCTCCGTAGAATCCTGTTTCTGTACTGTATCTTTGCTGGTTAACAGTGTTGGGAAGTGGTGGTTGTGGCACCTGACTTTGTTGAACAACTACCTCATTCTGCACCTGTGGAGTTAATGATTGATGTTCCGGATTAGGTTTAGGTGGGAACTTACACTCATTTCTCCAATGCCCTAATTTCCCGCAATTATGACATGGCCATTTCTTCTTTGCCTCTTCTAGACTCACTTGACCCTTTCCTTTACCTATGTTTGGTCGCATCTTATTCTGTCCTGATTCGTTTCCATTATTATTGTCCAATTGGGCTTCTTGTTTTTCTGCCACTTTCACTTGTGCCCACATTGCCTTTTCTTTCAACTTACGCTGTTTACTCTCTATTTCATCACTACAATACTTAGCATATCTCAGTACCTTATCTACACTTCCATTCTGCCAGTTTATCATGTGTTGCTTAATCATATCACTTATTTCTGGTTTCAGACCAAACACAAATCGGTATACAAAATGACTCATGTCCTTTTCACTCAACTCCTCATAACCACTATACTGTTTGAAAACCAATAACAGTCGCTCATAATATGCATGTACAGACTCCTTGCTTTCCTGTGTAGTTCTATCAATCTTAACCCAATCTGTCTCTTTGGGAGGAATCTTATTTTTCAAAAAGGTAATCACCTTGTCGTATTTCTTCATCACATCAGGACCTGGAGCTCCTGTTTTAGGATCTCTTGGATATTCTGTAGTTGGCCAGTCAACTGTAATCTTACATTCTGACCACAAATCTGTTGGTACCACTATGTCAAACAATCCATCTAAATCTATCCACAACACTTTTGAGACTTTTACAAACCTCTCTACTTGTCGGTACCACTCAACTGGCTTCTCTCTTAACTTTGGAAAGTCATTAGTGAATGACAGTATGTCCTGCCTAGTCCAGGGAACATGCACGTAACTACCACCTGGAGTTTCTCTCATGGGGTATTCTTTGACAACAGATTCTTTTTCCGTTACCATAAAAGCCAATGAACCTTTGTCTATACTTTTTCATTCTTCTTTGTCCATCTAACCTTCCATCTGTCCACATCACCCCATTTTCTCAACAACACAATTAACTCCTTTATCTGTGTCAGCCTTCCTGCCGTGTTCAAATTTTCAATATCTTTTTCACAAAAGTCTACTCTGTATGGTTTTTGCAACGTTTTCACTTTTGCAAAATCTATTCCAATTTCACTAGCCACTTCTTCTAGTTTGACATGTAAATTCTTTGCCCTCCATGTTATACTTTTGCACAGAAACATTATTTCATCATCCTGATAATTTTTTATCTTTTCAGTACCAATCGTTCCTAGAATTAATTCTTCCATATCTATTTTTAATCTGATCACATCTAATGGTTTTTCTTCTGTTTCTTTTATTTTAAAAGCTTTCATCCACTCATTCAACTCATCAGGAGTCGGACCTATGGGCGTATTATTTAGTTCTACCCAGTTACCACTCTTTTCAGGCGTTTCTGTTGCAGATTCTGTTACCATATGCATTTTCTTACCATTGCATTCATTCACCGTTAAATTTGTAGGTGGACTTGGTCTGTAAGTACTAGCCAAATTACTTGTACTTGCACTTTGTTCCATCCTTTCTTTTTCTCTCTGAAATTGTGAACTCAAGGGAATCACCAAAGATCGTTCATCAATTTTCTGATTCTCAAAAACTGGTATTACTGGACCTATCGTTACAGGCACAGTAACTGCTTCCATATTTTTCGTTAATTCTCTAATTTTCTCTGTTAGTTCTTTTGTTGTCCTTGCCAATTCGCTTGCATTGTCGCTTTCTATTCCTTCATTTTGAGAAGTTCTCATTTGTTCTTGTGACCTATTTATTTCAATTCCCTTTTCCGGACTTTTATTTCGCATTGTCTCTATTAGTGGCGCATTTGGTGTCACCACTGTAGAACTCTGCTGATACGGAGGTGGATTTCTATTTAATATATCTTCCAGCAACTCGTCATCCGTTTCGCTCTCATGCATATACTTTTCTCTCTCTATATGTTTCTTTTTCTCAGTCCGTTTTTTCTTAGTCCCTTCCTCAACTGTAAAAGCTGGAAACAAACCTCCTGTCATGTTAGCACATCTCCATCGTTTTATTCTGTCCTCATGATTTACTCCCCACAATCTTCCAGGCATAAATTCATGATCTCTCATTCCTCTGAATCTCTCTCGTTCATACATCTCATCCTCCCATTCCGTCAAAGCCTCAAACTGTGTTGGTCTAGGTCTGGTTCCAACTTACACATTTTTTCTCGCAAGTTTCGCAAAACCGCTACACTAAACGATCCATTCTCAGGGAAAGCCAAAACACCATCATTCTTTGTATATTTAGCCCAATTTTCCAACCATATGCACGTATGATATCCATATTTCAGCATCATATGTGAAGCTGCTGATTTCGGCGGAGGAATTACTTGTCCCTCTCTAGTCACAACCTTTTTGTCTTTCTTAAAGAAATTCTTCAATTTCGTCGTCCATGACGTTCTCTCCCTTTCATACTCGTAATACGGCATGTTTTCTATTTGTTTTCTCTTTACTCTAACGCTGTTTCTGTGTACGGAACTTCGACCAATTACAGCGCGACTCACTCTAATGTACCAATCAGAACAATTCCCTTCGTCCGCGAACCAACCAATCCTAGCGCGGCACTTTTCTACGTCACTCCTGACTCTGTGTTCACGTGACTAGCGCACTATCCAATCCTAGCGCGGCACTTTTCCACGTCACTTCTACTCTTTACCCCTCCTTTACAAATTTTATCGGCAAATTTTTCTTTTTACTGTTTTCTTCGTTAGTTACAACAATTAAAACAATTCCATAGTCTGATTCGCTAAACAAAAGTGACAGCTTTGTCCTTTTACGCAAGAATCCTGTTTTTCCAGTAGGCAGCGCTTACCTCTACCCTACCACAGAATTATTTACTCTCGCCGATAAAGTAGCACTTCCCTCTACCTTACCCTTCTTTTAAACAAACAATTTACTCGTTTCTCTGGGGATAAGACACATGTGGAGACTAGGCTCCTGAGAATTAAGGCCAAAGTTTCACAAGTAAACGTGATTTGCTATTTCAATTACACACTTTTCACACAGAAATCCCTAACATAACACAACCTGCGTTATAACCAAAAATGAATTCAGACCATGTACCAAATTCCATGTGACTTCTCTTGCCACACGTGTTCCACTTCCTACATCCCAGAAGCGTGAAAACTTACATATAACATAACGTGACTCAACATATAGTGTTAGTCATCAAAATAATCAATAATCAATAAACAATAATCACTAAACTAATCTATAGAAAACCATAACTCTGCTACCAAGAAATCTGATGCAGCGCGTACAATAAAACTATTCTCCTCCCAGGTTACTTATAGGTCATCCAGGGGCAAACTATATTTCTCATATCCACATGACGATGGGGCCCATAAACATCGCCTAACACACACACATACTCCTGGATTTCCTTTACACCTTTATGAAATTCTGTACTCCTAGGAGAAGCATGAGAACTAAATGGAGAACACCATTTTATGTACCGCTGGAAAAGCTAGGATATCTTATTACCTTAATTTGTCACTTTCTTTTAGTTATTTCTTAAGATATTCCTGCTCATTGTTTTGTCGATGAATCATTCATTTAAGAAATTAGTTCATAGTGATTAAGACCAGCTGAATCACAATAACCAATTACTGATGTCACAATCATTTAGGAAAATAACCACTGAGTCATTTTGGGTTTAAAGAATCTTAAATTTTATATAATTTTTAAAAGCATGAAAGGAATTTTAATACTTTATTCAATTATTCATTCTTAAATTCAAATATTTATTAAGCATAATCAATTTATTGCAGAAAGGAAATTTTGTCATGAAGCCAAAACCCTAATTACCTGCCTATCTTCCTAATTTAGCCTAATGATTTCTAACCTAAGTTAGGAATTAGAAATAGCCTGATTCTCATACTCAACTGGAAAATTAAGACAGCAAACAGCAACTTCAGCTC
The DNA here is from genome assembly GCA_963921515.1 of Calotriton arnoldi. Lineage (NCBI taxonomy): Eukaryota > Metazoa > Chordata > Amphibia > Caudata > Salamandridae > Calotriton > Calotriton arnoldi. Next base: position 1,348,390 of record CAWUFW010004335.1, on the reverse strand, counting down.
GTCAGCATCAGCTACCTGCAACCCGTCTCATCTAACAGTCTTTCAGCATCTCCCGCTCAGTAAGGGATCGATCAGGACCACCCAGCACTGGAAGCCACCAACGCGATTCTTCAACTCCTCTCCTGACTGTGACTGCAACCACGACGGACATCAATTGACCCCCTCCCACTAAGAGTAGGCCCTCTTATACCCTAATTCTAACTTTGCTAACTAACTGTTGCAACATTAATAACACGCTTTTCTTTCATTGGTCCATGCATGTCAGCTTATTCATTTTTTTAATCAAGTTCTCTTGGATTCAAGGGTCCTTGGATCATTTCCTTTCCCATACGCTTAAACATTTTCATCCGATTCGATCAGTTCATTTGTAACTTCTTTCGACACATTTGAGAACTCCGCAGTCATTGTCCTTTCTCTTAAACTTGTTTCCCACGGGCCTCTTGCTGATCATCACGGCACGCTATCAGTTCAATTAGGTCACATCAGCCTTGACCATTTCTTGCATCCTAGCCTCTCTGTTATACCACGAGGTTGCTTTCTCCCATTTCATCCCGTGTCATGTGTTCTCTTGCGCCTGCGCACATCTTCCCACTGGCGGCCATTTTATCTTGCCACTCGGTTATACTTTTGAAGCACTAATTTGAGGCAAACAAAACATAATTAAAATAGAGAAAAATAGCCCTTTCGTTTCCCTCCCGTCGTCTACGTACCCCAATTAGTTGTTACCTAGCAGAAAGCAACATTTAAGCTGTTCCTTACTTACCATCACTATTTGTTTTTGCAACGACACATTTTATTTCTATGAAGCACAATAACATGCATTTATTTTTATTAGTACGCATTTATTTTTACGTTATAATTTAGACACACGGACATTCATTAATAGATTATTTAGCACACACATTGGCATATTACCATTCCCACACATACAGTGTTGATTAATACATTTAAACGAACATTTTATTTAATTAATTATAAAATTTGTTAGGGGTTAAAAAAAATTATTTTCCCTGCTCCATCACCATCCTCAAGCCAGGGGATATGGGTACACCTTGTGAGGATGAGTGATATGTGCCGATTTAAGTCTGCTTTGTCCACATTCAGCACTGAAACACTGTCCCCTAATCTTTGAAAACGTCAAGGAGACCCTCTACTAAGACATATTGCCCTCAGGCTCTGTGGCAGTGTTAAATGGGCTAAATGGCACCCCAAATGGACCCACACAAGGGCTACCCCTGCCAAACCAGATCAGAGGATGAAAAAATATTGACAATGCAAACACTTATGGAATTGGGTATAATGTCCCGGTGTCACATGTGTCTCTTGTAACAGTGCAATCTTTTATCATCAGCACATCCAGAGATATCATTACAATGCATCTAGCTCCCTCGGTGTCCCCATACCTCTGACATTCAAAGTCAGAATGGCATTAGTACCCATGTGTTTGCAGTGTACTGGGAAGTGTAGGGATGCATTTCAGGAGTAGTCTGCCCCCAGGTGGCCGAACGACACACATCCTTGACTTTTCACTTGGGGAGGCTATGGCCCTCTAAGCAATGGACTGCCATCCAATGTTTCTGCTTCATGACAGTACAATTTGAGCAATCAACACCTCCATCACAGGGCAGTATCCAAGGAGAAGAATGAGCAATCAGTGACACCATCTACCCACAAAATGTAACTTGGCACTTATGCCCACATGCAACTCAGCCAAGGCAAGGCTAGGTGGAGGCAACATGTCCTGTGATGCCAATAGGTTTTGCATACACCAGTGTTCTCAAATCGGCCATTTCAACAATCTGTCGTGAACAATCAGTGGCAGACAGCAAGCTGCAGCTAACACATACTACATCCTCAACTTTCATCTGGAAACGGTTTTTGCATACTTACATCCACATAATCTCAACATGTGTACATTTCAACATTACCTCTTGGCCTGCATAATCTCTACTTGTGTGGGTATGACCCCTCTCACAACCACATCAAAGTACATGCTCATTTCTCAAACTATCCCACATACACAAGCTCTTTATAATCATCCTCTGGTGCAGCTATCCGGAAAACCATTTCTACCCTCCAAGCTCCACCCTTGTACTCTAACTTTTCCACCCAGACTCTCACAATCTCATAATGGTGCTGCCCTTGTTACATCCACACCTACATTCACAGCACCACTCTTCATCACTATGTACACAACACCTCTCACATACATGATAAGTACATAATGTACTGTACTCTTCACCTCCTCAGCAGACGTTAAACGTATCATGTCAAATGGACACCTCTCATCACCATTTTGACCCTCACTAATGTCTTGGACTGCACTTTAATCACAATGTGCAGCATCACATCCAACTCTGACATTCACACTTAACACCTCACCACATCTCTCTACGAGACACTTACTTTGCTCAAAGAATATGTCCTCATTCATTCGCATCTCTCCATTCACTCAGCCTACTCTGCTTAAGTTCTACTGATAGTCATTTCACAAACTACTGCATCCACAGATTCAAACACAACATACATCAACTGCACAACACCGCACATTTCACCATACAGTACCCTAACTTACACAACTGGTGTATACACTTGACATAACACAACATAATGGTACGGTGGCACCAGTGAAGGAATGATAAGTTGGGTATTCGAGAGTCCATGATTTTTGGCTCAAACATGTATAAATAGAGCACCACGAGTTTCAACTTTAGACATTTATCTGTGAAAAGTCATCCTTAGTGGAAGAGGAAACCTCACACACTTTTTAGTGTCATGCTTCATCATAAGAAATCCTCTCCCCACCCTGGTAGGACAGTGCCACCCGGGCGGACTCAACCTCCTCGAAGACTGACAAGACAGGAGGGAGTTCTTACATAAATCTTACTGGACAGCACCAACAGAAATGGGGATCCAGATGTAAACTTAAAAATACCTTAGTGAACCTTGGGAAATACCTTTATTCTATGGAACACTAGGTATGGTTAAAAATCGAAGTTGGGTGTGTATCTAGAGTACAATAACTCACACCCATCCGCTACCTGCCAACATGTTTCTGCCCATCGGTAAATAGCCTAAAAAGGTCTGGGGCATTCGTCAGGGCTTTTGGATCCCTAATGGTGATATATTCATTTTTAAAACAGTTTAACCTTTAGACTAATTTAGTTATTCAAGGAGGTTGCCTAATTATGCCCTACCTGTCTATCCTACCTGTTCTCTGGTTGTTGGGAACTTGAAACCCTAGTTTTTAGGGGATACCAGCATCATGGTCACAGAGGGGAGGGGTCCCTTTTAGTCACACATTCGTCAAAGGGAGTGCCCTTTTGTGTCACCTAGTACGCAGCCCGCTCTGTACCTTCGGCAGCTAGGCCTCACATTCCAAGATCCACCTCCTCCCCTGTCTGTCAACTTAGTGCATGGTTGTGATACAGGCTCTTGTAGCATCTGCACAGCAGACGGGCCCACAACACTTCTGTGCACGCACAGTCCACTCGGCTTATCACATGTAGCACAGGGCAATCCAATAGACATTACAGCACTCCTAGTTCAGCTCTGTGTGATCTTGGCCAGCATGAAACATAGCTCAAAAGTACTCCACAAGTTTCAAGTTTATTTTTATTTGATTTAGTTCTCTACTGAGAACAACAAATATTTATAAAAGGATAAAAAATACTTTTGTCATTAAAAATGGATTAATTACTAAGTAATCATTCTAATACAGTTTAAAAAGGTTTTTAAAAATTTAAACAGATTATAACACACAAATTCATTAGGAGATGACTTAAGAAGAGAGATCAGGCTCTGAACACTTGTGCTATTACATTTTGTTTGAATTGGTTTTAAGAACCGCTTTCTAGCATCTACAACTGTCGAGTTAGGGCAAACAAACAAAACATGTTTCAAGTCTTTCACACCTTCGTTGCAGAGGTCACATGAACTGCTGGCATTTTCATTATAAGTCCATTTTGAAGTAAAGGATTTAAGAGGGAGAATCCCGAGCCGAAGTAATATTATGCATCGCCTGACTCCATGCTTTAAATTAAAATGAATATACTGTTGAAATTTCTTATATTCTATTGTCTCAGCATAAAGTTCATAATGATGCAATTTAGTGCAATGTTGGATATCAAATTCATAACTTATCCTTGGTGTTAAATGTTTTAGGAAGAGCCTGAGATGTACAGGAGTCCAGGATTGCAACAGATCGATTGTAACCTTCGATACTTTGAATGCAATGGATATGTTTTGACAAAAAACGTACTTCGGTGATCCTCGGTCGAAAGTCTCTGCTTTTAATAAAGATCTTAAGGTGCCTTGTTCTGCATGTACAAGGTTATATGCCCATCTTATGATGTTGGTGATACCTCTGGCATATGAACTGACTAAAGAGAGCTCTAGGCGTAGAGCTTGTACAGGAACTGCTTGATGCATTTTAATCAGTTTCCGAAGGGTTTTCCCTTCTTTACATTGTATTTGTTGCCATTGTCTTATTGGGATGTACTCGAGAGCGTACGATAAGATTGGTGGTATCTTGGAACTAAAAACCTGGAGAAGAGACAAAAAGTGCCTGTGCCCGGTGAAGGAATATAATCGTTGGAGTGCCCCAACGTGAACATCTGCTTTGCGGCCCAGGTGCTGCAGATGAGGGGAGTTTTGTAGAGATTGTGTAAAAATTCGCCCTAGGTTGGTGTATTCCTTTACGACTTCTAGCGATTTCCCCCCTAGTGTCCAATTATATTTTGTGTATCGTTTCCTTCCTCTGAATGGAACAATTTTCGTTTTCGTTATGTTCGGCACTAAAAAGTTTTGTTCTGTGTATTTAGTAAGTGCTTGTAAGCTCCTTTGAAGGCCAAACGGAGTGAGATCTAAGATGACCACGTCATCGGCATACATCATAATATGAATTTTGTATGATGATATTTTTGGGGGGAAATTGATGACATGCATGAAACATTCCGGACGATCACTGAGATAAAAAGAAAACAGGAGGGGAGCTAAAAGGCAGTCTTGCCTAAGACCATTTGGTGTATCAATTGGGCGAGTAAGTCCCTTCTCTTTCCCCATTTGTACTTGACACCATGTTTCCGAGTGTAATGGTGTGATTATATGAAGCTGGTTGTCCGGGATTCCCAATTTTCTGAGCTTGCTCCAAAGAGTTGGTCTGTCCACTCTGTCGAATGCTGTTGTAAAGTCGGCAAAGACCGAGTAGACGACCTGTGATTTTGAGACCACATATTTGTCTATTATTGTTTGCAACACTGCTATATTATCTGTTACCGAGTGTTTTTGTCGGAACCCAGCTTGGTTTAGCGGTATCAGTCCCGATGAATAGGCCCAATCTTTAAGATGTTCGAGAACACTTGTCGCAAAGATCTTCCCTGTTGCATCCAGCAGGGCGATCTGTCGGTAATTGCAGGGAAGCAACTGAGAGCCCTTCTTATAGATTGGAATCACTATGCTCCCCTTCCAAGATTTTGGGATTTCACCGGTAGCAAAGCAATGAGAGAAAAGGGGAGCTAAAAACGTACTCCACTCTTCTGGATTGCTTTGCAGTGCCTTTATTGGGATCTGATCCAGGCCCATTGCAGCAGACGATCTTGCCGTTTTTATGTAATGTTCGATTTGCAGAGGAGATGGAGCACCATTGTCCAGAGTTTTTTCTCCAGTCTTGCTCGAAACTTGGATCGCACTTTCTTTCCTCAGGTTTAATTTGTATAGGTTACTTAAATATGATTCCCATTCGGTTGGGGGAACTGGTGAGGCTTGTAAAGATTTTTTTGTGCCTGTTTCTTTAGCGATTAGACTCCAGTAAGCGCGTTTATTTTTTTGTTTGGCTGCAATCTGAATGTCCATCCATTTTTTTTGGTCCTGCATAGTTTTTCGATTTTTTTCTTTTTGCCTCCTACATCGGTTTTTTAGAATGTTAATTTTGTGTTGTCTTGTTTCCGAGAATTGGAGGAATTGCGCCTGTATTAGTTTATTTAATTCAATTGCTCTTTTATTTATATTCCTTCTTTTATGTTTTCCTGATTGTGAATTTCGGAGTTTTAAGGTGTCCTGCAGGGATTGCACCATTTTGTTTAAGACTACTTCAAAGTTTGTTATTGGGTCTATAGAATGAGTAGTCTGTAATGCTTGTGCAGTGCCAATTACAGAAATTAATTTATTGAATGTTCTCGAGTTCCATGTCAGACGCCCTTGGGACAGGTTCACAAGTACTGTACTGTGCGAGTGCAAGATATACCCTGGAGATATAGGTTGCACTCTTAGACCTGTTGTGAGACGTAATATTGCGTGGTCGCTTCTCTGTGTAAATTTAATGCTTAAATGTGAGACTCTCCCAAACAAGTCTTGACTACATATCATATAGTCTAGTATGGATGTATTGAAGTTGCCTTTTCTTGTACAAGTTGCCAGTATATCTCCTTCTATGCTTCCATTTACAATGACTCCGTTTAATACTGGAAGTGAGGATAGTAGAATTTTCCCTCTTTTGTCTGCTTTGATCCCTGATGGAAATATTGGTATTGGGATTGACAAGGCTTCCTCTTGTTCGCCATATTCCCATTTTTCTAAAAGTTCATTAGAGATTTTCCCGTTGAAGTATCCTGTTAGAAAAACTGAGGGGAATCCTTGACCTTCCACCACCTTTTCTATTTCCTCGACTAGTTCGATTGCAAGTGCATCCATTTTGGAGCCGGGTGGAATATAGACGTTGAAAATGAGTAGGTCGTTTGAGGTGTCCATAAGGTCATTCCAGCAGTTGACCTTAATGCATTGTATGTTCGTTGAACGCATAGGGATAATTTCCTGATCCCAGAAGAAATCTTCATTTAGTAGAATTGCAATTCCTCCTTTCGCGTGGCCTCGACCAACAGGATCTGCTGGAATAGCCTATACAAAGTAGTCAATTTGACCACGTTTCCTGTAAAGCCACGATCCCCGGCGATCTTCCGTGATCAGTGTAAGTTTCTCCTGACTTTTCCCTGCTATATTCCAGGAGAAAATACTCACACCGCTGTTAAAACGGGAGTTTAATTTCCCTTGCCTGTTTGTTGCTGTTTAAATTCTCTGCTATCCATGACCAGTGATTTTCTTTAATTGTAGTTTCCTTCTTGGGTATATTTTTGTTCCAGATCCTTCTCTCTCCATTCGTAAACATGATGGTTAAATTTTCGTTGGGGATGTTGGCAGCGTTATTTATGCCACTGTATGTTTGTAAAAGTTGCTGCTTTTTCATTTTGATATTTTCCTTGGGTTTATCGTATATTTGGCTTACGTTGTTGTTTACAACTGCAACGTCGTATCCGTTTTTATGGAGAGTCTCACTTTCTTTTAAAATTATTCCAGGTATCAACTGAGACCAAAATTCGACGATAGCCACCGTAGTTTTAGACCTTTGCGGAAAAACTACTAATTTTATTTCCGAGCTTGTTAATGACTGTAGCGGGTGGATCTTTCGAATGAGATTCGTTATTCTCTCACGGTTGAGCGGATCATTGCCCGAGGGGAATAGATCAGTAATTTCTAAGAAACATGATTGAGTCTTCTGATCCTGAAGGGTCGAGGCTCCCAGCGACTGCTCCATCGGTTGGGCGGCCGTTGTTTCAGATAACTCATTGCCGTTCGCTGCTGTTGCAAAGCTTGGGGCCAGTGGATTTAGATGATTGAAATTCTCTGTTGGTTTGGGAATTAAGTGGGTTAGCCCCTTGTCAATTGGATTTAGTGCCGTTTTAAAAGTTTTCTCTATTGCTGGAGTTTTGAGTTCAGGAGGTATGAGATTTGGAAACTTTACCTTCCGAGTCTTCTGTTTCACGAATCTTCTTATAGCTCTTTTCTTAAGCCTTCTCCACTTGTTCTTATTAACTTTCCTCTCCTTTTTTGGTGATGTTGGGTCAGGAGAGGCTGAAGCTGAGGTTTCGGTGGTTTTTGTTTCTTTTTTACTTATCAAGGGATTATTGTATGGTTGAGGTAGGCTGTTAGGTTTATGCTGATTGAATATTGGGTAATAAGGAATAACCTTGTGTTGGACTTTGTCATTGTTTGGTTCCTTGAATAATTTTCTAAGGGAGAAGATTTGATTGTTCTCAGCCTTTTTCTTTTTTTTTCTTCGTGTAAGCTGACCTGTTTGAGTCGCCATTTCTTTCTTCAACTGGAGTGAGTCACCGGTTGATGTGGAGACTTTCGGTTTGAGAGGATTTTCGTCAGTTGCTTCTTCTCCTTTCGTTAATAGTAGTTGTAATTTTAGTTGTTGTTTCCTTTTTTTCTCTACTAAATATTGTAGCATACCTATTTGCGTATCCAACATCTGGTCGGAGTTTTCCAGTATGTTCCCTAAGTGGGAAAGAACTGCTTCCAAAATTCTTTGTAAAGTGAATAGAGAATTAGACACCGGAGTATATCCGTTAGAAGAGTCCATATTCTTTATAGATAAAAAATCCGGTGATTGAGAAAGAGTCCCTTCTAAGACAGATGTTTTTTGAGGGGTACTGTTATAAATTATCGGCGACTCCTTTGCAACCTTTGAACCCTGGCGAAAGACTGTGTCATTGATGTTTAAATCTGGTAAGGTGAAATCTGTTTCGGAGATTTGGTGTACCTTATGCTCACCTATACATGGGGATAGATTAGAGCGTCCTTGATGTACTTCTATTTTTACCGGTTCTGGAATTATGATGTCGCTGATTGATTCTCCTACAAGGCCTTTTTGACTTAGATTTGGATTACTGGAGTCTACTATTTTATTTCCTTCTCCTACGTTCTGCGCTTTTTCCTGTTCAAATTGTGTCTTCACATGTTCTGTTGTACTTGATTTTGTGAAAAATGTTGTTATTTATGTATTCCTTGCAGAATCACCTACGCGAGCCGTCTTACCGGTGCTCTTTCGTATTGCTTGTTGTGTTCCGAGTCTTTTCATAAAGATTGTACGTGATCTTAATTTTTTGTACGCCATTATAAGGTTAAGGTTTTCGCAGTATTCTGTTATGCGTCTTGAAAACTTTTACTTGTTGCTGTTTGTGGTTACTTTACATTGTCAATTTGATGTCTAATGCCAACCGTTGTCGTGGCTCGTGGCTTCCGAGTCAGATGAACTTGAGAGGCAATGGCCTCTCCCCAGCGCGGTGCTACACCTTCGTTACAGTTGATGAGTTAATTGATTTTTTCTTGGAGATATTTGACGGCTTTTATTTAATAGCTTTTACTTGGCAGAACTAGTCTGGTGTTTTAAAAGACTTGCTGGGGGGCAAGCAATCCTATTTGGCAAGTGGGACTTAGGGTCGCCCCCTCCTTTTTCTTTTTCTAGAAAAAGATTTCAAACATCAGTGGGAGCTTTTCCTTTGTGTTTGTGTTAGCGCCTCCTGGCGCTACTCACCCTACGACAAAACAATTGCTACAAGGTGTCCGCGTTTATCTTTTTGAGGTAATCAGTGAGGTAAAGGGAGTCCTTGCCCCTTCCTGGAGCTGTTACCTGAATAGCTAGCAGGCTCTCGTACACAGACTGAAGGGGCCAGACCTGCTATATGCCTTTTTTAAACTGTAGTGCGGAGGCAAATATCGGGGCAAATGTAGGGACTGCGGGAGCACAGGGCCGAGCGGGAGCACACGGGAGTGCCGCAATCCACACCCGACCTAGCCGGGCTGCTTCTGCGGCGCCCCCCCGGCTCACACTCTGCAGCAGCGAGTACGCTTCTGCGCTCGGGGTCCCTATCCCTGTTCCCCTCCCTTTGCCCTTTTGCCTTTTCGTACCTTAAACCCGGATTAGAAACCAGTAAACGAAGTTCGCCGGCGTCTTCTGCGACTTCCGCGTCTCAGTCCAGTCCGTGGTCTGCAGCCTCTCCTCACGTACTCGGGCTTGTGCTCTCTCACTTGCCAGAATTTCTTTTCCTGGTGCTGCTAGTGAGCCATTAGTGAGCCATTCCGGTGCAGGGAAGTTAGTTATAACAAAAGGGTCCACTCAGCACTGTTGCTGATTCTGCAACTCTTTCGCTAATACTCCTCAGCGCCGCACCGTGCCACAACCTTGCCGCCAACCTCTGCCTCACTGCCTCGCTCTTCTGCGGCACCGGGCTCCGGGTCCGCTCTTGACTCGCACCCGCACTCGGCCGTTTAGCAGGTGAAGCAGTGTGTGTCAGTATCAGTCCGGCGGTAATTCAATGGGCGCGTCCGAAATCTTGTAAACGCACAAGCCGACCTCCCCAATTGTTTTTAGAGATTTCCAGAGGGGGAATCAGCCAGGGGGTCGGTGCGGGGGCTCGCGGAGGCTCCCGGGTTCGCGGGTCCAGGAACCGGCAGGGGAATTCACTGCGCCGCAGCCGCTCTGCTCCGCTTCAGCTTCCGCGTTGTAGGCGCTCAGACTCGCTCAATCGCTTGCAGAATCCGTTTATTCAAAAAGTATTTAAAAGTACTCCACTGTCATCTATGCACAAATGACAACATACATACAAATCATATGCTCAACTACAAATGATGTGTGGATAAAATTGTAAAGTCCTAGCTTGTACAGACCAAACAATTGTCAGTGGAAAAGTGTGCAAAAAACCCAAATCTCAACCATTCTCCGCTCTTCTGACTCGACAGTCATCCCTGTTGAGCCGTGCCCAAAGTGCTACGATGCCATTATGGCTGTCAGACTTCAGTTGTGAGGGCATACCATAGAATTCCCTGATGTTCATCCAGGCAGGGGCAGGTTGCGGTCACAACCATAGCACTCCCAAGTGATGTGGCCACATGCCCTAATGATGATGATGCATTGTGTACGCTGAGTGAGGGGTGAGCGCAAGTCAATTTTGGCATGAAATGAAACTCTGATTTTACAATTTTCTTTCCAGTCTGTAAACTGAAGGGCTGTTTGTGCCAAACACATTGACATCTCAGCCCATTCCTAAGAGTCACAGGTTGTGTGTTGATTGTGCATCACCCAGATGCACTATGGATGGAAACCCAAGGGAAGGGTCTGTCCACCTGTAGCTCGTAGCAGTGGCAGCACACTGAAAGCAGTGCTCTGTTGCTGGGCTCTGTAGTCATTAGCATTTGTGAGGCCCTGGGCAGCTTTCCACGGGCAGCGTCAGCCCCGACTGGCACACAGCATACACCCTTAACTAAATCCACTCCACACCACTCCTGTTACCAACAACTGAGGTTCAGACTGCTTGCATGAACTGAGCAAAGAAGGAGATTGTTGCTGTGCATTGTTATGCTGAAAAGATACACCTTCGGCTGTGTCACATGCGGGGGCTAGAAGGAGCATTGGATGACCAAGCACAGACAAATGTCATTCAATCAGAATGTACTAACAGGACTTGACATGGCCTAGCTTTCCCAACCTGACAATTAGATGGACACAAAAAATACCCTTAGAAATGAACAGAGTTTGCCTAAATGTCTGAAAAATAAATGACACACAAAGATGTGTCACTAATCACATATATGTATGTTATGTAAATAGTTTCTATGTCACTTGTTTTTGTCATTCGTTGTGTCAAGAGTTGTGCCGTGGTAGGAACTTCCTTTTTGCTAAACAAAGTATGAAGTATGAAACTACAAATAAATGTAACCCAGGGTTAATTAAAAAGACCGCTGTGGTATAAGAAAAATTTTATTGATGGTGTCAGAGGCATTTCTCTTTTCTCAATAACACAAAGACCATGCAGCACCCATAATTGTCCCTGAACAAGTACATGAAATATCTTGGACACAACAAGCACAATACACTCCTGATAGTATTGTGACAACTCCTAATCCATATGCAGCTAGGCCACATGTGTGTCACCTAACTGATATGAGTGTCACAGCCTTTGGCAAATACAAACTGTCTGCCATCTTAGGTACAAAATTAGGTGAGTCATATCCCATCTCAGAACTATCATATGCCCGAAACAACAGCATTTAGAACTAGAGCCCAAATGTGAAATGCACTAGCAAGTTGCTCAGTTTGTTGTAAAAGGTAGACACATACGCATGATACATATCCCTATGACGACACACAAACAAACCCTTGTCAAACCTGAACACACAGTAGGTTTCATTGAAGCAACAACATAAAGCTTATCATAATGCAAAAACAAGTTGAATAAACAACAAAACCACAAGCCTGAAGTACCATTCATTGTGTCTTGGTTACAGTTAGCTTGTCACACATCCTCTCTGGCCATGTAGACACACTCAAAGTCACTTATCGTACAAATACTCATTGAAAAGCTTGGACAACATATTGCAACTAACATCAGCCTGGGATAGACCATACATCCCCATCCTGCTGCTTACCATACTCTGGTCTGGTACATCATATATCTGGCTGAATGAGCAAACGCATGGCCATGTGTAAACCAATACAGAATCAAAAGGAACATCACATGAGCATGATGTGGCCTATGTCCAGTTCACAGAGTTGGGAAATGCCCAGACTCTCACACTTTAACTGTGGCATAAGGCCAGAATGAATTGTGCATTACAATGCTAGCTACTGTACAACTCTACAATCACAGCATTTCATCACTAGCATTCCAATTGTGTGACAAACATTCATGTACCATACACTGTGTACACCTTCAACTAACACATACAACAATTGTGTCCCTGTAAAGACAGTAAAACACTGTAACTTACTGAGACATGTCCTGAACACACACACACCATCCACATGATGTCCCCAAACAAAATCAGGATGGTGAAGGATGTGACCCGCTTGGGGCCACCCAGGTCACTAATGACCACCTCTCAGTCTTCCATACCAAATGAAGAGTCGGTCAGACAGTAGAGAATACAAACCAATAACTGTTTATTTGTGTGCACTCAGAGTGCAGCCCCATCTGTACAGTCGCAAGTAGTGCTACAGAGAGGACTGACTTCAACAAGCATAAAGATACATTATGTACGTTTCATAGCCGGGCAAAAACACGCCCACAGTGGAATTTTCCAGGCAGATGCAACTGAACAGTGAAATACAAAGAAAAGATTTCAACTCTCGTATCTTACACCAACTGACACAGTCCATGGTCGTTCCATCCTGGGCCCGCCACCAGACAAGTGGGAGAGGGCCTCTATCTAAAGGGAAAGGTATGCGCTAATATGAACAGTGTATTCATTACTGAAACAAAACCTAACACTTCAGAAACGAAAGTCAAGGGAGGGCATTTCTTGGAATTGAACAGGATTAGTTTCGAACAGCCTAAAATGGCGCCTGAAAGGAAAATGGTGCAGCGATGCTAACTTACATAGGGCACTGCGTAAGCATGAACTTTTTCCATTCTAACAATGGAATGACTGACATCTAAATTTAAAGGCACTGGACAATCAAGACTACAGACACCTTGCCTAACAGGATTATCTGCAGAAAGTGGAGTCCTAGGAGGCAACAGGGTCGGGACACTGGCAGAATAATGCTTACCTTACACTTACCATGGGGACAGGAAATGTATTAGATGGGTACACAGCCTTGAAGGGTATTGGCCTACAGTGGCTTGCCACCTGTGGCAAGGTTGTCATTGCCACTAGTCTACCAGATTTATAGAAGGCACAGACATGGGTCCACCACTATCAAGTCACACACAAGTCTTGTACCATTACTTCGTGTACATGGGTGTGTCCCAATCCACTACCATGTAGTCAAAGTCCATATGTATCCAGGTGTATTGATGAGACAGGTGTCTTTCTGCACATTACAAACATATGCAGCATGCTTTTCAAAAACTGTTGTATTTTGCCAAACTTGCACTATGTTGCCATCTGAAACCATGAACCAGGTGGAACTGTGTTTTCCTAAACAAAGCTTTGTGACTTCATGTCACACTCATATACAAAACCAATGTTAACATTGACATCTAGCCAAAGTAGGCACAATAATCTAGGATACATACTAACCAAGTGCTTGTACTCCATGCACTAATGCAATCCATGCCATACTAACATCATTGTATACTTACATCACAAATTACACAGGAATGACAGTTAACCAGAAATCCATTTTGAGGACACAGAAATATGGAAAAATAAAAAAAGGCTTTATTCAGCAAAATATAACGGAGACTGGGGTAAGAAAATGGCCAAAGGCCAGTCCAATATAGTCAATGGCTTGGAATGCCACTAATATCATGGCCTAAACCGAGCAGTCCGAGAGTGATACAACGAACGGTCCCGCAAAATCCAACATGGCCGCCGCACTGTCCTGGCCTGGAAGAGAGGTTAGCGTTCGACACCCCCCCCCGCAGACGCCGGAGACCAATTTCCGGAACTCGGAATTCAAGTGAGAGGAGCAACATCTGAGGAAGAGTTGCCGGTCAAAGAGAGAGAGAGGAAGACGGAAAACCCCACGGAGACGCCAAACGACGGAGGTTGCAGAGAAGAAGACGAGGACTGCGCCGGAGAGAACCGCTCAAGGAGCAACGCGCCCGAGTCCAGTGCTCCCACGAGGGAAGTGGAGGCTGTGACTCCCCTCCCCACGGCCCCGTAGGGTCGTGGGTTCAGGCAAGTGCCTCGTACAACCCTATTATCACTTAAGGGCTGGTGGGCAGGTTTGCAGGCAGCACCACCTTAACAGCACCATTGTATCCCTCCACTTAGGCATCATACAGGAAAGGGCTGGTGAAGGGTGTGCACAAACCACCCCTTTTTATTTCTGAGTACACTTCGGGCCGTATCTTGACCCTATTTTCTTTTGTTCTATTTCTTTCCGGTCTCCTCCCCACCCCTGAGGAGTCATCTTGGACAACGGGAACAAGGGACGGCAGCACCAGTTACTTCGCTGATCTTTGTCCAGAACAATTGTTGCCCAGGAAAGAGACTATAGCTCCAGGACAAGAAGCATTATTCCTATTTGAGTATTTTTGGCGATCTCAGAAACACTTTTCTCCTTCCCAAGAAATACTGGGACTATTGTATTAATAAACAAGCCTGTCCTTGACTCCAGTGTCTGGTGTATTTCAAGTAGGATAAGGGGTTTAGGGACGTCCAACACTACCAAACCACTACAGGACACCTCCCACAGGAGCATGGCAGGCACCAAAGGGACAAAACTAGGGAGGAATGGGTTGGGTTTGGGGAGGGATGGAATCAGAAGGGGGTGTCCAACTGCAGTGGTATGGTCAAATTGAGGGGGCGGTGGGTCCACTGCAGTGGTAGGGTCAGATTGAGGGGGGTCAGCTGTAGTGGGAGGGCTAGATAGAGGGGGGATGGGCTGGGCTTTACAAGTTTGGGGATGTGGTAATGGGGAATGGTATGAACAGAAATAGGGAAAGGCAGTGACTTTTTGGGACGGGTTATTTTTGGTTTGGAGGTACTGGGCTGGGAAAGTATGTGTTACTGGAGGGGGTTTGGACTTAGGAGACCGGGGGGTTTTCTAGTGGGGGGTGATTTTGGGCTTTTTTTCTTCTCAGTGGGTGGGGTTGGGGCAGATATAGATGGCAGGGCCGTGGGGGGGGGGTTTCTCTTCTTGGGAGGGGGTTGGTAGGTTTGGGTAGGGAAGAGGTTAATGGAAGAAAGGTGGAGTTTCTGGGCTGTGTGGGTACGAGGAGAGGCAAGGTAGGCTCTAGGGGAGCGCCCACGGACAGTGGGATGGGGAGCAGCTGGGAGGGTGGAGATGTTAGGGGTGGTGGTGGACTTGGATGTAGATGATTCAGTTCATGGGTCATGCACCACCACATGGGAGTCCTTACTGGAGCTCGGACTGGTCGGTGACCCAACAGATATTCCATCCGACGTGCCCTCAGTGAGGCTCCCCTCACCCTCCATGCCACTGGTTCCCTCCTACTTGGACTTGGCACTGGAACCAGTCTGGCGAGCTGCTTCCCCTTGCTCTGTGGCGCTGCCTCCTCCGCTGGCCAGTTCTGATGCTGTGAACAAGAAGGAAAATGAATCAAATTAGTTGTCCGTATGTACTTGACACAGGTATCATCACAAATCTTCACAGATCAACCAACTACATCAATTGGACTTGTGCAATTATTTTGATATTGTTCCGTAAATAGCACTTGTTGTTATGCCAGCTAACCAATGCTCCCTCACACATGATGTCAACAACCTTGGGTGTATCAATATCAAAATCCACAACCACAATGTCAACTACTTCACTATGTAACAGCTGATGTATTGTCTTTCGGTACTGACGGCCTTGTGTCATGATATACCTGTCTCATCTAATGCAAGGGAGTTTAGACCTCACAATGGAAATAGGATTCACACAATAGAATTGAGACATGGTATCAATTCTGCAATCCCTACTCATCAAATTGGGAACCATTGGGTCTAATGTTAAGGTCATTTAACTTTATTGTCATACATCAAGCTGGCGTAGTCATTGCATAAGTCATGTCACACAGATAACAGTGATTGTGCTCATTTGTCCTGTAGCTTAAGTTATTTCTTGTTCGGTCACACAGCCAATTCTTAATGTGGAAACACCAAGTAGTAGGCATATCTACGGTGAGAGGTACGTGGCACACAGTCTTGTGTCATCTATGCACAGTGTTAGGAAGATGACTAAGAATGTTGTGCACATTGGAAATATCTCACCAGTTTCACATGTGAACAATGATCAACACACTGCCAAGTCCAATGACTGCATCTACACAATGCTTCATGTGGATCACTATGCCACTGGGCCGTCAGGGTTCAGTAATGAATATCTATTCTCTAAGAGTTTAGTCAACACTGTGTACCATTCTGTCCAGCCTGCATGATTCCACATTTGTAGAGGCCAAGTCTGAATGTCCCACACTTCTTTTGACATTGTGCACACTTTGTACAGCTTAAATTGCTCTTGTTTACCAAATAATTTTGTTTAATCACTTCCAAATGATGCAAATGTGACATCTCTGAATCTAACAGTGATGTATCGAATTTATTACTTAAAAAGGCATCAAGTATGAATAGTCAAGGGCATTTTCACACATGGGAACCATTGTGAATGTGTATCTCACATTATGCCTTACAATTCCAACCCTGTTTCCACCTTTGTTTGCCACAGAATGGCATGTGTCGTCACCATTGCAGAGTCAGACACAAGGACTCATTCTTCTGAATGGCGAGAATGTAATCTTACACCCAATCATGTGAAAGGCCAGTGTGACAGGTGACCTGCGTTAGCAAACTTGTAATTAGCCCATGGGATACATTGGAATACGTTTATTTATTTATTCGATCAATAATATGATCATTTACATCATAAAAATTCATAACCATAAAAACAATACAATGTTCCATTTCATTACATCATAAAAGAATGATTTTAAAAAGCAGGCTAACACATGCCTCTAGCAGTATTAAAATTTTCCAATAGTTCCACCATTTACAAAAGTAGATTAAGAAAAACAATTTCCATATTCCTAAAAAGCTATGTTGATAAAATTCTTTAATTCTGTTCCCTGATATCCAATTAGAGGCCCCACAACAAGGTGGCATACATTTTCATATTAGGTTCACAGAGACATTGTTAATCATTTTTAACCTCTTCCACCAAGCAAAGAGCAAATATCTCGAGATTGTAAACACTAGCCACCTTGTGGTATCTGACTTAAAGATGTGTGAAGCTTCAACGGGACGTGTGAGAGATAATAAGCGGCAAGCAGGGATTAACCAGATTTTCCGAAGGTCAACATAAGAGGGGCAAAAAAAAAAGAAAGTGATCAATGGTCTCAGGGAAGGAATGACAGGTCGGACACATAGATGTTACAGATGCATTTTCCCAGGTACTTCTTCAGGAATTTAGAGGAAGAACTCCGTATCTGAATTGAATGTACAGAGCTCTTGCCTGAAAGGGTTCGATATCATCCATGAACATTTCAAAACCAAACCATCCTTTTATATTTATAAAACTGGAGGTTAAAGTGCCATGTGCATTACCATCAATACTTTGTGTATCCATGTACTCCCAAAACCTATTTTTAAGGAGAGGGTCCATTTTTTTCGTTATAGACCCCGGATCCTCCCACATACACCCCAGCCCTAATTTTAAGAGCCAATCCTTGATCTTGTTGAACCACGTAATGCGGCCTGTTTGTTTTTGTAGGATCAGTAGCTCTTCCAGGGCCTCCTTCACCGGAACCTGTGTGTTAATAGTCCAAATCCTTACCCAAAACAAGAGAGCCCTAAGAATGGCAAAGTTGTTAATAGGTTTAAGACCAAGATCAAGCCTAAGCGGCAAAAGGGGAGTGTTCACGGGTAGATTGAGGATCGCCCTAATAAATTTGTTCTCAGCGAGGACTAAGTCCTTGAGGTTATCGAGCCCCCATAGCTCAGCCCCATATAGGGCTCCTCATAGACCTTTAGCCCTATGGAGTTCCAGAATAGGGGAGAGCGGTCGATATGGAGATGCCCTAGCCCTCCCGGCTATTGCACAGTCGGCGTACTGGAGGGTCAGAGTACTCTTTTCAATTTGTGGTGTCCAAACCAGCCTGTCACTAATTCGTACTCCCAAGTAATCAAATGCCTTGACCTACTCCAGGGTTTGCAGGCCCAGCATCAGTTTACCCTTGTGGGATTTGTAGGGGTTAAACGTCATATATTTTGTCTTGGAACAGTTGATATCTAATCCCCTATCCTTACAAGCTTTAGCAAATTTATTCAAAATATTCTGAATCCTCTTTGGCGTCCTAGCAATGAGTAGCGTATCATCTGCGAAAAGCAGAGAAGGCACAGGACTGCCCGCTAATTTTGGGGGATCACCTCCACAATCATACAACTCTCCTATTAGCCTGTTTATGTAAAGGGTAAATAATGTTGGGGCAAGAACACAACCCTGGCGTACACCTTTATGAACAGAGATATCATTTGAGAGACTGCCATCAGAATTCCACCTGACCTTTGCATAAGTGTCTTGGTGCAGGCGAATCAAAATTTTAAGTAAGTATGATGGGAGTCCTAATTCTCTTAGAGCTAACCAAAGTTGAGTACGTTCTATTGAGTCAAAGGCCGTTTTTAAATCCACAAACACGACATACAAGTGACCTCCTCTGATGGTCACTTCCTTCCATATTAACAGAAGAAATCTAAAAACTTGGTCTGTGGTGCTTGTGGAGGCCCTAAATCCTGCCTGCAAATTTGATAGAATGTTATTTTCCTCAATCCAGTTTTGGATCCGGGTTAAAATAATTTTACAAAAGATTTTTTCGGAGACGTCTATAAGGCTGATGGGCCTTTAATTTGCGGGAGACCCTTTGTCTCCCTTTTTGTAAATTGGAATAATTTCAGCACCTCTCCAGGTCGCCGGGATTTCACCACCACACAAGATAGCATTAAAAACCACTTGTAGCAGAGGTCCCCATATTATAGGCTCTGCTTTATACATGTCTCCCGGAAGCTTATCTAGGCCCGGGGCTTTCCCATTCTGTAGAGAATTAATAGCTGTAATAGTTTCCTCTATAGTAATAGCAATTTCCTCAGTTAATGTGGAGTCTGGAAAACTCAACTGTAAACCTGGATCAAGGGCAGCCCGTTGGCCTGCATAAAGATGCTTAAAATACTCCTCCCACACATGGGGCTGTATATGGAAATCTGTTTCCATTTTCAGTTTGGGTGACCCTTTCGACAGGAGATGCCAAAACAATTGGCTATTCTTCTGCTTCGATGCTTCTACAAGTGAGCGCCAGTTTCCTGACTCCCAGTCCCTTTTTGCCTTGTCTTGTACTTGTGTCAGCGACGCTGTGTGCGTGTGCTTTGTGCAGCCTGAGACCTTCGTGAGGATTGCCCTGTGATCGTGTGCACCTGGAATCCAAGTGAGTCTCAGCGACGCTGTGTGCTTTGTGCAGCCTGAGACCTTCGTGAGGATTGCCCTGTGATCGTGGGCACCGGGAGTCCAAGTGAGTCTCAGCGACGCTGTGTGCGTGTGCTTCGTGCAGCCTGAGACCTTCGTGAACAATGCCCCTGCCACCTTCCAGAGACTGGTTAACCAGGTGCTGTGTGGGCTGGAGGAGTTCAGCGCCGCCTACCTGGATGACATTGCTGTGTTCAGCTCCAGTTGGGAGGAACATTTGCGACACCTCTGTAAAGTGTTGAAGGCCTTGCAGAGGACAGGCCTAACTATCAAGGCGAGTAAGTGCCAGATAGGGCAGGGTTCTGTGGTGTACTTAGGACACCAGGTAGGGAGCGGCCAGGTGGCGCCCCTACAGGCAAAAATTGATACCATTCTGGCTTGGGAACCCCCCAAGACCCAGATGGAAGTGAGGGCCTTTTTAGGACTCACTGGGTACTACAGACGGTTTGTGAAGGGGTATGGCACCATTGTTGCCCCCTTGCCAGAACTGACTTCCAAGAAACAGCCCAAGAAGGTGATCTGGACTGATGCCTGCCAGACCGCTTTTGATGCCCTGAAAACTGCCATGTGCACGGCGCCCGTACTCAAGGCGCCTGATTTCTCCAAAGAATTTGTGGTGCAGACAGATGCTTCAGAGCATGGTGTGGGAGCAGTACTCTCACAATTGAACGACGAGGGCTTGGACCAACCCGTAGCTTTCATTAGTCGGAGGCTACTTCCCAGGGAACAGAGGTGGAGTGCAATTGAAAGGGAAGCTTTTGCTGTGGTCTGGGCGCTGAAGAAGCTGAGGCCTTACTTGTTTGGGGCTCACTTCCTGGTTCAGACAGACCACAGGCCCATCAGATGGTTGATGCAGATGAGGGGTGAAAACCCAAAACTGTTGAGGTGGTCCATCTCCCTAGAGGGAATGGACTTCACAGTGGAACACCGACCTGGAACAGAACACGCCAATACTGATGGTCTGTCCAGATTTTTCCGCCTTAGTGATGAGAACTCCCATGAGGGTGGGTAGTTCCCCCCACTTTTCGGCTGGGGGGGACACATGTTAGACCTGGCATTTCTTGGCGTGATTACCCCTGACTTTTTGCCTCTACCTCCTCTATTTTTGATGATGTGATGGATTTCGTTCTACTGGCTTAAATGCTTTGGGCACTTTGCCACTGCTGATCAGTGTCAAAGTGCAAGTGCTCCCTGTGTAAAGTGTAATGGTAATTGGATGTCCATAATTGGTATGTTTGCCTTACTAGTAAAGTCCCTAGTAAAGTGCACTATGTGTGCCAGGGCTGGTAATGCAAATGCTACTAGTGAGCCTGCAGCACTAATTGTGCCACCCACACAAGTAGCCTTAAAGAGAGAACTCAGGTCTGCCACTGCAGTGCCTGCGCGCAGTTTGTTAAACTGCCTTGTTGTCCTGACAAGTGCACCCACTTGGCAGGCCTTACCCTTCCCTTTTTATGCACATCAGACACCCCTATGGTAGGCCCAAGGTACACCCCTGGGCAGGGTGCAGTGTATGTGAAAGGTAGGACATGTACTAAGGTGTGTACCATGTCCTGACAGTGAAATACTCTCCATTTCATTTTTCACTGTTGAAAGGCCATCTTGCCCATAGGACAGAATGGGGGAGGCTGTGTAATATGTTTCCAGCCTATCTTCCCATAGGCTTAAGATGGAGAGGTGAAGTTTAGTGTGCCTGAACTAACAATTTAATAACACATCTTTTTGTGAAGGTGGTTTTTGCATTGTGTGTTTAGAAACCCCACTTTTAGAAGTGGCTGGTTTTTTGTGTTCTAACAATTCTGTGTGTCTCTGCCTGGTTGTGGATAGACTGTCTGGATTTGAAAGTGATAGGATCTGGGGAATGTCTTGACCCAGGGGAGGAGGTGAGACAGCAACAGGCTGACCTGCATCTGGAGTGTAGGGAGGAGGAGTAGCCCCCGGAGGTGAAGAGGCCTGGGCTGCCGCCATAAAACAATGGCTCCATCTCCTGCTGAGTGATTGAAGATCCAGACGCCCACTATCAAAGGGAAAAGGTGTCACTGGCAGGGAGACACCCAGAACTGGTTTAGACAGGGGTCAGTGCCCCCCTGAACACAAAGACTTCAAAGACATTTAGAGGTATAACTATGAGAGCTGAAACCCCTGAACGTAGGACTGATCAAGACTGTAAAGGATTGAAATTACTTCGTGGTCAAGAGGAACCTCTGCCAAGGAAGAAACAGCTGAAGAGACTGAAGGAAAGGACTGACCCTTGCTGTGTGTTCTGGGGCTGGCCTGCAGTTTGCTGATTTAACCAAGGAGAGGCTAAGGGACTTTGCTGTGTGCTGTGTCCCCCTGCTTGAAAGGACTTTGCTGTGTGCTGTGTCCTGAAGTAACTTGTCCCCAAGGGCCTGAGGAGAGCTGGCTCCCTGTTGTGGAAACTCAGGAACACAAAAGTTTCCAGGTGTGTCTCAGCGACGCTGTGTGCGTGTGCTTCGTGCAGCCTGAGACCTTATAAGAACTGCCCCGTGATCATGTGCACCTGGAGTCCAAGTGAGTCTCAGCGATGCTGTGTGCGTGTGCTTCGTGCAGCCTGAGACCTTCGTGAGGATTGCCCTGTGATCGTGTGCACCTGGAATCCAAGTGAGTCTCAGCGAAGCTGTGTGCGTGTGCTTTGTGCAGCCTGAGACCTTCGTGAGGATTGCCCTGTGATCGTGGGCACCTGGAGTCCAAGTGAGTCTCAGCAATGCTGTGTGCGTGTGCTTCGTGCAGCCTGAGACCTTCGTGAAGATTGCCCTGTGATCGTGGGCACCTGGAGTCCAAGTGAGTCTCAGCGACGCTGTGTGCGTGTGCTTCGTGCAGCCTGAGACCTTCGTGAGGATTGTCCTGTAACCGTGTACACCCGAAGCTCAAGTGAGTCTCAGCGACGCTGTGTGCGTGTGCTTCGTGCAGCCTGAGACCTTCATGAAGATTGCCCTGTGATCGTGTACACCCGAAGCTTAAGTGAGTCTCAGCGACGCTGTGTGCGTGTGCCCTGTTGCAGCCTGAGACCTGCGTCATTGCCATCGGCTCGGACTGGCAACCCCAGAGGAGCTGTGCTGCCGACCCGAGCCTGCCGTTGCCAAGGAGAGGACCTCGAACCATCACGTCGGGGGTCCGTGTTCCACTGCCCGAGATCAACAAAGTCGCCCCGGAGGCCCAAGCCGCTAGGAAAGGAGAGCGAGATCGCGCCCCCCAGGTAACGCTCAGCGAGCGTGCGTGTGTCACCGCCTGGGGCGGGGTGCGGTCTCGGAGAGAGACGCTCTCGGCCTTTCCCATCCTTGCAGCGCGAGCCCCGCTCAAGTTAGAATCGCGGCCCGTACTTGCCGAGGAGTGGCAGTACCGGTGCCGGAGTGTGGAGCTGCACTTTGTTTTACACCAGACCCGTGTTGGGGGCATATTTTGGCAGTAGCTGACTGCGAGTCAGCACGAGTGGCATAGAGTCTGTCCAGAGCACCGTGAACGGTGCTGGAGTACATTATTGTTGGCATTACGAACTGCCTAATTGTTGCATTACGCATTGCATTATTTTTGCTTTACGAACTGCCTAATTGTTGCATTACGCATTGCATTATTTTTGCATTACGAACTGTCTGATTGTTGCATTACGCATTGCATTATTTTTGCATTACGAACTGCCTGATTGTTGCATTACGCATTGCATTATTTTTGCATTACGAAGTGCCTGATTCTTGCATTACGAACTGCATAGCATTGCATTAGGACTGCATTTGGATCATTGGGAATTGCTCATTAATACTGCAAGAACCTACAAGGGCTGGCTAGCCGAATAAACGGCCAGGTGAAATATTACAAATACGCATATGTTGGATTTTTATTGTGTGGTCTCATCGTATATCTTTTTATATAAACATATGCTTGTTTTTATGAAACTTGTGTGGAGTCCATTTGTGGTGTCATCATTGGGTCACTGAGAGCGGGATTGCAAATACTTTACACATTGCCTTGGAGATAAGCCTGGCTGCTCGTGCCAAGCTACCGAGGGGGTGAGCAGGGGCTATCTGAGAAGGTGTCCTTCCTTTCCCTGACTTAGAAGCAAGGGTCCCTATTTGGACTAAGGTACCTACCTCAGCCAACTGGGGACCTCCAATTCTAACATTGGGTAGCAACAGGTGGGGATTTGAACCCTCCCCGTGTTAACACGCCACAATTAAATCATCCTTAGCTTTTTTACAAGCCTTATTGTACCACGGGGCGGTTCTCCCCGTGAATAGATCTTGATTACACTGTTTGTTAAAGAATGGTCTTATTGTATAGGTCAGTTGCTGGAATGTGGCCATGATGTCGTCTACGCTAGCAGCAGTATTGCTCATGTCGGGGAGAATCTGCTCTACCTCAAAGTATATTTTAGGGAGAGTAATTGGATTAGCCAGTATTTGTGGCCATTTTACTCTTTTATTATTCTTGGTGGTAATTACATTGGAATACACTGAGCACCAGGGCTGGGACCTAACATTGGCACACTGACCAATCTAAACTCACCAAGGCCTCAACATAGACATCACCTGCTACCGGGATGTATAGCATGGGCTTTTCACACTTGAGTGCACCAAAAACAACATACTTCACAGATTTGGTGTGACCACACTGAGAACAGTTC
The DNA here is from genome assembly GCA_963921515.1 of Calotriton arnoldi. NCBI lineage: Eukaryota > Metazoa > Chordata > Amphibia > Caudata > Salamandridae > Calotriton > Calotriton arnoldi. The sequence goes on along the minus strand of CAWUFW010004335.1, from coordinate 1,324,007 downwards.
AGACATTAGTCAATGTGCTGATACGTGTTGAGCAATCACATTATTCCTGAAGGTTATCTCCATGCACATATTGTTGTCATTTGTTTAGATCACATGAGCATGGCACTATTGTCACTACCCTGAAACATTTTTCTTCATATCTTCTAGATGAAAGGGGCATAACCAGGCATCCACTTATCCATGTGCATATGCATCTTTTAACACTGAATGGTCGTTTTGGGTGTCTTACAACCTGGAAAAGGGCCAGCAGGCTAAGATACTTCAACGTACATGGTCAAAAAAGTTGTGCGAAAAGGCACATACTCACCCCCTCTTTGCTGCTGTGTGGCTTTCAACTTCCCATCCAGGTCAGGGAAGACCACCTTAGTATGCGGAGCATGTGGGGGCTCAGTGTCCAGCACGCACCCCTCTTGCCTGGAGGTGACAGGCCCAGCTGGACTTCCGCGATCTTCTTGGTCCAGCCACGAAGGTCCTACCACCGTTTCCGACAATGATGGGTGCGCCGATTGGCGACCCCCACGGAGCGCATTTTCCGGGCGATGATCCTCCACAGCTTGGCCTTCTGATGGGAGTTGACCTGTAAGGATGACATGGTGACAGACCCTTAGTTCACATGCAACATGTTTCTGAGTCAAAAACTGGTACACATAGGTCATGGTCAGATTGGCAACAATGTCTTAGGGGTAGGCAAGTGGCATTATGTGCATTTTGCCTGTGTTCAATGATGACTCAATCCCATTAAAACAGTGATAAGATGTTTACACCAGTACACACACTTCTACAGCAGTGTACTTGCCCAGAACAGTTATCTACACACTTTGAAACCTTTCTAAAAACAGTATACATGCTTGTCTATAAGATTACTAATTCCAGTAGTGCATGGTTATTGCACGTCAAATGACAATGCAGTGTGATCATCACTCACCTGCTCCTCTGGTTTGCCATATAGCTGGCTGTACAGAGGTAGGAAGCTGTCCAGCAGCACCTGGTTTTCCTCCTGGCTGAAGGCTGGGGCCCTGCCCTCTGTACGTGACATAGTAGCTCCCAGAGGATGTGGACACAGCAGCAGAGAGATGGGGAGGTGCAGGAATAATGCAGGTAGTGCAGGCAAGTGAAGTTTCCAGGGAACAGACAGACTTATATCTAAACCACAGCAGCGGTCTTCAGTCCATGCGACCAAAGCGATAGGTTTGCGTCAGTCGGATTTTCCGGATCAGTCCAATGCATTACATCGCTTGCAGACGACACGCCTACAGCGCGGTTTGAAAAAATATCATTGGACTGCGAATGACTGATACATTGACAATGGGAGGTTACCGAGTCGGTTTCCACACGATGCGGACACATTCCAAAAGCTGCGTCTGTCACCATAACAACTAACAGCCAATGGCTGTGTCCGAATCTGTTATGATGCGCCTACCGCATCCTTTGAATAGAAACCGCCATCTGTCACCATAACAACTGACAGCCTATGGCTGTGTCCGAATCGGTCATGATGCGCCTACCACGTCCTTTAAATAGAAGCCCGCGTCTATCACCATAACAACTGACAGCCTATGGCTGTGTCAGAATCGATCATGATGCGCCTACCGCGTCCTTTGAGTAATCGGTTGGCAAGGCAGACACTTTTTTAAATGTTGTCATTTTGAGTAAATCCATGGCTGGATGCAGCTTTTCCCTGTTGAAAAGGACAACTAACTGAAACGCTCACACTCCCATGATGACCTAACCTTGAGGGGCACATGTCACACTGATTGTGAGGCTAATACCAAGTGGGAAACAAACAATACATTTATCCTCTTAAGCTTGATCACAGTCACAAAGCGTTTTTTGGGCAATACAAGTACAGTCTTTACCTAGTAACTGCATTACGGGACAGTGTGACCCAGTGTGTAATCTGTGTGATGTGAGACTGGAAAGGTGGTGTGTTTTTCAAGACCTGGGTAATGCATTTATGAAGGAATGACTACACTGTGACAATTAGCAGCCACATAAGCTTAGGTTTGATATGTGAATTTCCAGTGTATCTCTGTGTCCCACACTTAAGTGCACCACCACATTATATAGGACTCCTACATAGTGAATGGTTTGTGTATATAATTGTATGTGTAATGCAGACATGACAACATGACAGTGTCCACCCTGTGACAGTAGTGTGCAAGATTAGCATTGTGAGATGCTGTGTGTATGTGCTGTCCCACGTTTCTGGCATTACATGATCCCATTGTGGGTACATTAGATCCATGTGTTTGTTCTCACAAACTATATCTAGGCTTATTTGCTTGTGAGTTGTGGGGTACGCCATGCTAGCTTAAAATGAGCAGTGACAGACACTAATGTAGTTTACACTACTGCACTCTATTTTCTGTGTCACCATACCTTGGAAACATGTCCAGCAAGGGTCAGTATGCCGTGATATGTACGTGAGGACAACGTCATTCATTGAGATGTGTCTTTCCAGTGTTATCCATTTTTAGGTGTGGTCAATTTTGATTTGCCGTTTGTCAAAGGGCATGTTCTTTGGGACATTGTGGACTAACACAAACTGTGTTTACACTCTACACATAGGTATCGCAGACAGCCTCCAGTGTACAGGCCCTTTCCAGACCTACAAACAATGGAAGAATGGGATATCATCAAGAAGTATCATTTCACAAGGGCAACAATTGAGGAGTTGTGCCAGCAGTTGTCACCTCATTTGCAGGCTGGTCGCACTTATCCAACAGCACTGACCCCCAAGGTGAAAGTGATGGCAGCATTGCATTTCTTTGCCATAGGAACATTCCTGTACACAGTGGGAACATCGGGTGGAATGTCCCAGCACATGTTCAGCAATGTCCTTCGGATGTGTTGCAGGCATTGCTCTGTTACATGGACCACTACATCAAGTTTCCGAAACCTGAAGAGTTGTCTGTAATCAAGGCTGATTTCTTTGCCTTTGGACGGATACCCTATGTCATTGGAGCAATTGATGGCACACATGTGGAGTTGATCCCACCACAGGCCAATGAACAGGTATATCGCAACAGAAAACATTATTACTCCATCAATGTACATGTGCATCTCACACGTCTGTGCCCATTTCCCTAGCTCTACACATGGCGCATACATCATGCGAAATAGCGTCATCCCACGATTGATGAGTCAACTTCAACCTGACCGTGCATGGCTTGTTGGTAGGTGATGTTGTATGTGTATGCTGCAGTGTGTGTTGATTGTATGTCAGATAGTGATCTATTGTCAGACAACTAAAGTATTTTCTGTGTTCACCGGAGACTGTGAATACCCCAACCAGCCGTGGTTACTGACACCACTGCGCAACCCAGTCACCCCAGCAGAAGTGCGCTTCCATGAGGCCCATGGTAGGACCAGGCGAAAAGTGGAGCGAACTTTTGGCCTCTTGAAGACAAGATTCTGCTGTCTGGATAGAACGGGAGGAGCCCTCCAATATGCCCCATTAAAGGTGTGCCAGATCATCACAGCTTGCTGCATGCTACACAACGTGGCAATACGTAAGGGAATACCTCTGATAGTGGACGATGGAGACCAGCAGGTGCCACCGAGGGAGGATCCAGGACTGGGCCATGATGACAGTGGTGATGATGACGATGGCGTGGATTTGAAACAACAGCTTATCCACAACTTTTTCACATGAGTGTAAGTATGCAATGAGAAGAGGTGACTAACCCCAATTGTTTGTTGTTGTGTTGCTGGTGGACAATGTGTATGCATGCTTGTGAGTGTCTGATAACTGTCCCGAGGTTTTTCCTAAGATGGGTCTTTGAAATGGGCAGATTGACATGTAGTGTTACCTTGAAGCCTAGCTAGTGTTCACTCTGACATTTTTGTGCTTTAGATGACATAGTTTGCCTAATTTTGCTACCTTATTCCTGATTTCCTGACTCTGTTCTATGTTTTTTCCTACCAGGGTACTTTGCCATTTCATCCACTGAGTGGACTTGCAAGTTGTGACCTCACCAGTGACACATGATGCTGTGACAGACTCAGAGATGGTACTGTTGCTGAACTCCCTGGCACGCACTTCCTTCAGACCTGATAGTCAGTTGATTTTGTTTTTAGTGCCTTTCAGTACTGTGTGAAGTGATTTGACTTTGCGTTCATGCACCAGGTTGTATATGGAGAATAAACCTGTGTTCCACATTGAGTTGTGCCTTGTCTGTTATCACACATCCAAAGAGATTTCGAATCAAACTTTGAGTATGATGAACTGGTTTGCTAACAATGATTGTTGACTGTGTTGGCAAGTAGTGATAATTTTGTAGACAATTGACTTCAGTGAATCTGTACCATGTACTACGGGTTGTGTGATAACCTGGTTGTGTCGATCTATCATGCTATGGCAATGTACATTTACTCACGAGCCCTGAGTTTACTACTTGGAAGTAATTTGTTACCAATGTTGTTGACAATTTCTTCTGTGTGATTTTGCAGGTCATTACAATTTGTACATTTGGAATTCAAAGTCACGACATGAGCAAATATTTCAGGGTAAAGTGTTTTATTTTTGTGCATAAGGTTAGAAGATAAATCCAGACAATGGTAGTGTGCTCACAACAAAAAAAGATCGTGCAGATAGGATTTGATAGTGTTTGTAGATTAACTTATCCAAGGTAAAGCCACAGTTATTTGAGTCCAAAGTCCAACTTTGACCCTCCATCCAAAGTGGGACAGTTCTTGATGACAGTCAACATAGTGAACGCTTGGCGCACAATGGAGGATATCAGGGGCACATTGTCTCTTCCTGGGGTGGTTCATTGCCATCTGACTCTCAGGAATTTTTCCTCGGATGACCCTTCCCACGTTTGGCAGGAGGATCCTAAGCAGCAGGCTCCTGGGGTACTGTGGACTCTCCGCCAGACTCCACGTCCCTCCCTGTGGCTTGGGCAGATATTGACACACCAGATGTTGTGGGCACACAGGGAGGTGTGGTCAGGTGGTTTGCGATCTGGCAGAGGCTGGTACCAATGTCCCGCAGAACCCCAGTCATATCGTAAATTTTCTGATTGAATGTATCCAGCCTTTGGTTCTGGCCTGCTTGCAGCTGCTCGATGTTTCGTAGGATCCCAATTACATGGCCCATTTCTCCCTGGTAAGCCTGGTAGGCGTTGATCACCCGGTAGAGGTTTGAGTGATCCTCATCGGTAGCACCAGATGCTTAACGGCGTAGATCCCCACGGCCCCTCCCACCACCCCATCCCACCCGAGCAGGCCCAGTTGTTGGTGGCACAGTCAACACTGAGCCTCTTTCCTCATTGACAGGGGTGTTGTTGTCTGTCAACTCCACAGTGCTCTGTGTTGCTGTGCTGTTGGCATTGTCCCGGGCTGCTGTGTCCGTCAGGGTAGGGGTCAGCTGAGTGTTGTCAGCTGAGTTGGGAGTGGTAGCAGTGGATCCGTCAATAGCTGCTGGTGCTGTCTGGCGACACAAACCTGCTAGACCAGGTTGGTCCTCGTCGTCCGAGGATGGTTGAGAGTCTTCCATGCCGGAGAGCTCCTGGTCGGCCAGAGTCTGGGACTGGCTGTCCTCATTTGGTCCAGTGGTGTTCCCAGCTCGCCCTGTGGGTACAGAAATGACACAATCATTGATGTGAATGTCCACTGCACCTCAAATCATACCCATTACATAGATGACTAAACCTAACAATAAGTTTATGAAGATAGATTGGCCTCCTTCATCCATGATGCTGGCCTTTGTTTTTGGATGACAATGCAATTCTGACGAGACGTGGATTGGTGAACATGTCCACCTATGTGCCTAAATGGGCATGTTGTGTTGAGTTCTCATTACATGTTCACAGACATTGACTGGCACATGACACTCTGTGGATGACACTGGTAGGTTGGTGTTCTCCACATCTGTACGTTTACGGTGAGATACGTACTCTTTGGTTCCCAATGTTGGAGTTTGTCAGGCCTGTGTACTAGGCTTAATCCATATCTCAGCAGTCACATAGGTGTGGCTGCCTACATACTCACAGTCTGTTGCTTTCCCCTGACTTTTGTGGTCGTGGTGTGAGTGAGGTGCTTATTGTTCTCATCTCATGACACACAAGTGAATGCCTGTGAGGAGCCAAATGTGGAACTGCTTAGCTTTGTGCCTACACAGGTCATGTATTTTTTAAATTTACTCCATGTCAGTAGAGATGACAAACTCTGCATTCAGCTATTTTGTGGCTAACTAATTTCATGAGCTGAGGTTTGAGTGCCTATGGTGTATTAGTTAAACTTACACTCCTCCTTCCACCCAGCCCAATGACTACCTGACAGTGAGGGGAAGTGGACTAGCAAGATGGCTGACACTGCTGCATGGTTTTGAACTTGAAGGCAACTCCCATCAAGGCCCTGTGCTTCCAAAACCAGTCACAAGTGTCAGCCATCTTGACAGTACATTCCCAAACACTGTCAGGGAAACACAGTTCTGGGTGGGCTTGTTGTGTTGGGTGTGAGGAGGAGTGGTTGCTGTCACTACAACTCCCATCAGGCCTAGGCCCACACACACTTTCCCACCCACCTCAAACAGGCCACCAGGAAGAGTGGTGTCCTGACAATGAGGGAAAGTGAACTGGCAAGATGTTGACAGTGATGCCTGTTGTCTGAGTTTACCACAACTCCCATCATGGCCTTGTGGTTTGAACAGCAGTCCCCAGTGCCAGACATCTTGCTGGTACATTTCCACTCACTGTGAGGAAAGCATGGTTCATGGTGGACTTTTTGGGATGGGTGCGAGGAGGAGTGTTTGCATTGACTCCAATTCCTATCAGTCCCTGTTCTCCACACACCTTCCCACCCATCCCAACCAGCCTACCTGTTACTCTGCGTTCCTGACAGTGAGTGGAAAAGGGCTGGCAAGATGTCTGACAGTGGTGCCTGTTGTCTGAGGTCCCATAATGGCCTTGTGGTTTGACCACCAGTCCCCAGTGTCAGCCATCTTGGCAGCACATTTCCCAACTGTCAGGAAAGCAGAGTCCCAGGTGGTCTGTTTAGGCTTGGTGGGAAGGTGTATATAGGACAGGGCCTGATGAGAGATGTAGTCAGTGCAAAGACTCCTCCTCCCACCCAGCACAACCACTTCATCTGGGCCTATGGCTACCTGACAGTGAATGGAAGTGTGCTAGCAAGATGTCCGACACTGGGGACTAGTTTGTGGAGCACAGAGCCTTGATGGGAGTTGGTTTCAAGTTCAACACCATGCAGCAGTGTCAACTATCTTGCTAGTCCACTTCCCCTCACTGTGAGGTAGGAATAGGCCCAGAGGAGTTAGCAGGGCTGGGTGGGAGGAGGAGTATTTGCAATGGCTACAACTTCCATCAGGCCCTGTCCTACGTACAACTTCCCACCCAGCCCAGCATGAACTATGCTTTGCTCACAGTGGTGCAAAATGTACTAGCAGGATGTCTGACACTGGTGCCTGTTGCCTGTTGTCTGACTTGACTACAACTCCCATCAAGGCCTTGAGCTCCAGACACCACTGTCCAGTGTCAGCCATCTTGCCAGTACATTTCCACTAACTGTCAGGGACAGCATAGTTTGAGGTGTGCTGTTTGGGCTGGGTGGGAAGGGGTGTGTAGGACAGGGCCTGATGGGAGATGTAGTCAGTGCAAATACTCCTCCTCCCACCCAGCACAACCACTTCAGCTTGGCCTATGGCTATCTAACAGAGGAGTTAGCAGAGCTGGATGGGAGGAGGAGTATTTGCAATGGCTACAACTCCCATCAGGCCCTGCCCTACGTAAACCTTCCCACCCAGCTCAAACAGCCCAGCATTAACTATGCTTTCCTCACAATGGTGCAAAATGTACTAGCAGGATGTCTGACACTGGTGCCTGTTGTTTGACTTGACTACAACTCCCATCACGGCCTTCTGCTCCAGACACCATGCAGCAGTGTCAGCCTTCTTGCCAGTACACTTCCACTGATTGTCAGGGAAGCAGAGTTCCAGGTGGGCTTGTTGTGCTGGGTGGGAGGAGGAGTGTTTGCACTGACTACATCTCCTATCAGGCTCTGTCCTCCACACACCTTCCCAGCCATCCCAAACAGCATACCTGGAACTCTGCTTTCCTGAGAGTGAGTAAAAATGTGCTGCCAAGATGGCTGACAGTGGGGACTGGCTTGCTGTGATTTTGGAAGAGGTATGTACATGGTAATAGTTTTATGCCTTTTCATTTTCATTGCAGGTATGTGGTTCATCTATGTGACATACAGATCACATGCTCATTGACTGTAGTTTGTTTTTAATCTAAAAATAGTCAGTTGTTTAACTGGGTCCTTTACAGTGATGTCCATAGAGGTGTAATTGCTAACTTTAGTGGAATGTGGAGTAGCTACTTACCAGACTCTGGTCCTTCTGTGAGTCCATAGACACTCTCCGGCAGAAGGATGGCACGCACCTTCTCCTCCCAGGAAGTGAAGTGCAGAGCACAGGTAGTACAGGAGGGCCACCGCCAGTTTTTTGGGCGTTTGAATGTTCTTTTCCAAGCAGTTTTCTGACCCTCCTTCTGACTTCATACCACCTTCTCCTGATATCCTCCATTGAGCGCGGGGCGGATTCCTCAGTGTTCACCTTGTTGACTATCCTGTCTCACATCCTGTTTTTCTGGGCGATGGGGGTCGTTGGACCAGAGTCCCAAATAAATGTGGCTCTACTTTGATGATTTCTTCTACAAGCACTATCAACTCGGATTCTGTGAACCGTGGCTGTTTCCTCTGGGGCATGGTGAGTGTGAGGGTGAGAGTGAATATGAATTGAGGGTGTGTTTGTAAGAAGGTATTTAACAAAAAAAGGGACCAGTGCAAGTTGTGTGGTGGATGAAGTGTGTGAGTGTGTGCAGGGTAGGTAGCAGGGAATGACGAAAATCCCCTCTCTCTATGCTGGCAGCAGTTGTGTGTGAGCAGAGGAACGTGGTCATTTTTTGCTCGTTTTATAGGTGGATTGGTGGGCGTGGCTAATATTTGAATTTTTTTATTTTTTCATTTGGCGCTGCCTTTGCTTGTTGTTGTAACTGATTTTGGCATTTTACACTTGGCATGTGTAACACAAACTGACACGGTTCCGAAACCGGGTAGGATGCATCATAATCTGTTTGTCGGGTCAACCGAGTCTTGTTCGTAAGTAGAATGCCTATACGACGGCTTTTAAGACCGACTCGATCGGTTCAGACATGTTTCCGACCAACGCGGTCGGGTGGAATGGATTCCGACCGACTCGTCTGAGTTTTACCTGCTATGCATCGTGGGTCCCTTGCTCACTTTGCCACTGGATTCAAGCTAGCCTGGCTGATGAGGGGTGTTATCCCGAAATCGGTCCCAGGATGCTTGTTTTCGGTCCAGGGAAGACCTGGCTTGGCAGTTCGGGCTGGACTGTACCCATGAGGCACAGAGTCAAGACTGATTTGCATATAGCTGGGTCTGAACTGGGGTGGCAAAGTGAGCTAAAGAACGATGATGGATTCAACCCAGATCTGTGACTGGGGGTGAGTGTCTGAAAAGTTTCAGGGCTCCGTCCATCATCTCCTTGTGTTTACTTTGTTCGCCCTAAGTTGGCAGGGTATGCTCAGACGTGGGTCCCTTGCTCACTTTGCCACTGGATTCAAGCTTGCCTGGCTTATGAGGGGTGTTACCTCGAAACCGGTCCCAGAATGCTTGTATTCAGTCCAGGGAAGACCTGGCTTGGCAGTTCGGGCTGGACTGTACCCGTGAGGCACAGGGTCAAGACTGATTTGCATATAGATGGGTCTGAACTCGGGTGGCAAACTGAGCTAAAGAACGATGATGGATTCAACCCAGATCTGTGACTGGGGGTGAGTGTCTGAAAAGTTTCAGGGCTCCGTCCATCATCTCCTTGTGTTTACTATGCATCGTAATACGGCAGTTGGAGAGCTCGCAGTCAAGTCGGTCAGAATGTTTCCGGAGACGAGTCGGTTGGATGGTCTTTCCGACCGACATCGTAATGAGGCCCTAAGTGTATACAAGGTAAGTACAGCTTTGACCATTCACTAGTATGCACTGGAATCTAGAATTCTTGCAGATTTGATTGTCAAGATTGGATACAAGTATTGAGGGGAACTTTTCTGAGTTCTTTCATAAATGTACTGCCCACTTCAAACTGAAACTAAGAGTCTGCCCATTACTGTAGTATTGAAGCTCAATGCTTGGTTGGTCCAGCTTTTTTGCTATATTGCACACTGTCACTTTGATGCAATTGATGTACCTATGTGTGAGAAGTTGGCCTGGCATATGCTGTCCACTAATTATAGTGGGCACCTTGCACCAGTCCAAATCGACTCTTATGGTAGATAGGTTTAAGACAACCTTTTAAAGAAAGCTATCCTAGTGGTAGCTGTGGAGAGCAGCCTTCAGGCTAAGTCTCGGAGGAATGTAAAGCAGCTTGTTTTACCATATAATCTCTTGAATCACCAAATGAAAAGACACCACACAGGTATATATATCAAATATATATGTATTTATTTCTAAATAACTCTCTACTAATCTCTTTATGAGATTAGAAGACAAACATATGCACAAATCAACGTTTCTCAATAAGTTAAGCACAAAATATGGCTGGGGCCCTAGGGGCGTACCAGACCATATACTAAGTAAGAGACTTAGAAACAACGACTTGCAAGGAGACAAGGCCTAGGGCCTTCAGAAGTGCTGGGGCCTCACAAAACCACCCAAGGCAGGTAAGTAAAGGACCCACGGGGGACGCGTGCAGTGTGGATACACAGGCGCGAATCGCCGTTAACTTCAATGGGGCAAGTCGCGGTTGGAAATAAAGAGTTTTAGGATACTTCGGGAGAACCTACAAGCAAGTCACTTACAGGGTAAGTAGTTCTAGGGCCCACACCCACAGGAGCACCGTAGTGCTGGAGTTACCTCACCCAGGGAAGCCGGGTGCACAGGTGTCCTTTGGTGTCGGGTCGCGGCGTCGTTTTCAATGGCGAACAAAGAAGACTTGCTGCTTGCGGGAGCTGAAGAAGTGTCCGGTGGAATCCAAGCCTGGATTCTGAAGAAGGATGACCTGAAAGCAGAGGGGACAGTGTTCAAAGTCACTTGGCAGTGACCCGGGGCAAGGAAGATGGATGCCCACCGTCGTCGGTCGCTTCAGGTCGGTTGCGGGTGCCTTGACTCTTCAGCCACGTGGTCCAGGAGGCGTCGACGACGACCAGGAGCTGGATTCGGTGTGTCCCTCGACGTCTGCAGCTGACTGCGGTGTCGGCAACTCGATCGGAGCCAACAAGCCTTGGCAGCCGCAAGTCTCGGGGAGATGAAGAAAAGTCGATGGCGCAGACCAGCAAGGTCTGAGGGACTCACCCAGCGAGGGTAAGTCAGGGCAGGCCTGGAGCAACCAGAGGAGCCCTTTGGTTTGGTTAAGAAGTCTTCTGGGGACCCACAAGCCAGCGGGCAAGGGATCGCGAAGACACCTCGGGCGGAATCACTCAACAGGGGCCCACGGTCACTCGGGACGGTGTAGGCCTCTGATCTTCGGAGGGATTCCTGCTGGAGGTCGGGACCACACGTGGTCCAAAGCACAAGTTCGTAGAACGTTGTGAAGGGGTTGCACTCGACAATAGTGCACGGTACCCAGGGGTCGCGGTTCCTCGTTACTCGTGGGGTCCACTTGCCTCAGCTTCGCTGGGAACTCACGATGGCCTGGGAGAGGTCAGGAAATCCACTTCTTGGGCTGCAGGGACTTCGGACTCCGGCGGGAGCGGCGTAGTTTGCGACCGTCGTTGTCGTTTTTGGTGCCTGCCAAGCAGGGGAGTCACTCCTTGACTCCAAGGGAGATTCTTCTGTCTTCCAAAGGTAGTGGAACGTCGAAGGGCCAGGATTCTTCTGTAGAGTGTCGTCCAGGGGTTATCTGCTTTGCAATGGCAAGGTTCCCCCTCTTATACTAAAAGAGGGGCTGGACTAGCTCTATGACCCCACCTATGGGAGGGTCAAGGGAGGGGTGGCTACACCCACTTCCCTTTGTCCAGTTTCGCGCCAGAGCAGGGGCAGGTAGCCCCTGAGCTGGTTTGAACTGGCATATGCACAGAGGAGCCTTCTGCTCCCCCAGTGCAGGACTTCAAAGCACTCTAAGAGTGCACCCACCCAGCCCCAATACACTAAACCCTGTCTGGAAGGTGGTTACACCTCCCTGTGACAGGATGCCTATTGTTGGGCTTCCTCCACTGCGAGTTTCGGTCATCAGCAGGAGGGCAGCCCAGTGTCTGTGACTGGTGGCATCCATTTTGTGATGCCAGGGCTCTTTAGGATTCTACCGCGTTTCCACAGCAGGTACATGTCTTATCCCTCTAGAAGGGTGGAATGCTACCCCCGCCGCCAAGATTGGCGGGGGTAGTATTCCAAGATGTTTGACACCAAACACGACATGTTTTGATGCAGCCATTCCAAAGTTAGCATTTACCGCGAGGATATAATGCACTTAAATAGTATATGGTTTAACCGCATCCACAAACAGCACCAGAGAATAGACTCTGAGAGCTGCAGAGGGGCCCTGCTCAGGCAGAGGCACCCCCTCACATAGAAGCCAAGCACCCTGCCCTCAGGATTGATAGGGCCTGCCTTAGGGGTGACTGATAGGTTTATATGTGTGTGCAGGAGAGATATAGGAAACCTATATCTCAGTGAGGGGTGCTAGCACCACCTCACCCAGGCTGCAGTAGCAGGCCTGTGGTGTCAGATTTAGACTGCTTCCCAGGGGTGGCATAACACATGCTGCAGCCCCTGGTAGGCCTGTGAAGTACCTATGCCCTTGGCACCTAAGGTACCATATACTAGGGACTCATAAGGCACCACAGTATCCAATCACTAGTGCACCTAGAGTGCACTCCATGTCGTTTAGAGAGAGCAGATAGACTGGGGCCCTGAATAGCAGGGTCCCAGTCCAACTAAGTCATAAACCAGCAAAACACCATAAAAAAGTGGGGGCAACCATATAGTCAGATTCCACCTTCCTACATAACCCCCCCAAACGAAAGGAGATAAGGCTAACCTTGGCCAGTTGAGCCTTTATTGACTAAGTGGCCATATAAGGAAGCACCTGCACTAGCATGGTTGCCCCCTGTCTTATGGTCCACTAAGCAATCCCTCACCCTAAGGGTATGAGAGGGTCTCCACCATGGGGAATCACTACCTGTGGTGTGCTTTGGTAAAGTACCAGGCTGGTGAGGTGTCTGAGTAGGGAAGTGTGGCCCTAGGAATGTTGGCCTCAGCTTTCTCAGCTCACTGGTCACCATGTATGCCTGTCTTTCCATGACTGAGTGGTACTCTGCTCTAAGGGTCAACCTTTGACTGCCTACAGCCGGGGGTTGGGTCCCTTTGGGTGGAACACTGGAGGGACATGGCATGTTTGGAACCTTTTGGTCCCAGGTTTGCCCTTGCCTAACAGAGTCCTTCTGGGGGAGGTCCCTACATAAAGGTATGGGGGATCCCTCAGTGGGTTGAGGAATTTCTACCTGGCTAGGGCTACTAGCCTGGGTGCCCCTAATCTGCTGATGGGGGGTTCCTCTGGACAGGGGGCCCTGGGGGGTCCACTGACCTCCCTGACCTCTGCAGCCCTGGGCTGACTGAGGCAGGGTAGAGAGGGGCAGGTTACCTGCTCCAGACTGGGTACCACCTTGTAAGGGTCCTCTGCCATCAGGGGGTGGCCAGGCCAGGCCTGACTACCTCTGTGGCAGTTCCTTCACTAGGGGTAGGGTCAGTTCCCTGAGGAGGCTGACCCTTACCTACTGTCTGGAGGGAAGAAGACTTTTCTTCAACCCTTGTGCTCTCTTCTGGGGGAGAGTGGGCCATTCTTCCAGGCTCCATCTCTCCAAAATCTTGGGCTGGGGCTGTGGCCATCACAGCCCCACTAACCTTTACAGGGACACCCAACATCTTCAGATGGGTTTGGTGTTCAATTTCAGCCCAGGCTGAAATTTCCAGATCATTGCCCATCAGGCAATCTACAGGTAAGGTTGGGGACACTGCCACTCTCTTTGGGCCTGTGACTCCCTCCCAGCTGAGATTGACTATGGCCATGGGGTGATCTGTTCTGACACCATCAATGTTGGTCACCTGGTATTTAAACTCAGGTAAAAGCTGGTGAGGGGGACTAGTTTCCCTGCCACCATGGTGACACTAGCCCCTGTGTCCCTAAATGCCACAGCTTTCTGACCATTAATTATTGGCTCCAGTCTGTACCTGCCCAATGCTATGGGACCCATGGTAAAGGTGGCAAATCCTATACCACCATCAGAGTCAGAGGAGTCTGTTGAGGGGTCCCTGTCTAAACTAGGGCCCACCTCTGTTCCTCTTGCTAAAGCACCTAACTTTTTGGGTGCACTACTCCCAACTGGAGGATTACTACTGGTAGTACCAGGAGGGGTGGTAGTAGTTGTGGGAGGAACATTTTCTTTATTGCCAATCCTGGGGCAACTGGGATCAGTTTTCCAGTGCCCAGGCTTTTTACAGACATGGCAATATGGTTTCTTTTCAGGAGAGGAAGGAGTTTGGGACCCACCCCCAGAAGAGGAATTTTGGGGCCCTGTAGTGGACTTATCCTTAGATTTATCCCCACCTTTCTCTTGGGACTTGGTAGAATCTTTCTTGTGGTCACCACCCTGATTCTTAGGCCTTACTCTGGTTCTGACCCATTTGTCTGCCTTCTTTCCCAATTCTTGGGGAGAGGTCAGATCAGAGTCCACCAGGTACTGGTGTAAAAGCTGGTTTTGACAATTATTAAGGATCTGTTCTCTCATCATTAGATTATAAAATCCTTTGAAATCAGTAACCCTACTGCCAACCAGCCAACCCTCCAGAGCCTTGGATGCACAATCTACAAAGTCTGTCCAGTCCTGAGTCTGTGCCTTCTGGGTATCTCTGAACTTCAACCTGTACTCTTCAGTGGTTAAGCCAAACCCATCTATCAGTGCACTCTTCAGGACCTCATAATCATCAGCATCCTCCTCTCTAACAGTGAGGAGCTTGTCTCTTCCTTTATCTGAAAAGGAGAGCCACAAGATTGCTGCCCACTGCTTTTGGGGGACCTGCTGTACTCTACAGGCCCTCTCCATAGCAGTTATCCACTTGTGGATATCATCCCCACTCTGGTAGGGAGGAACAACCTTGCTCAGGTTCCTATGGTCAGGAATATATTCTCTGCCTCTAGGGACACTGTTGCTGCCACCAGGGGGTTCTAAACCCTCCCTTCTGGAAGCTCTCTGGATCTCCAGGGCTTCTCTATCCAGTGCCAACTGCTTGGTTCTGAGGGCCACTTTGGCTTCCTCATACTGGAGCAGTTTGCACCTTCTCTCAGAGGAGGTCTCTCTTAAGTTAAAGTATGAGCTCCTCTCTTGGACAAATTCTCTGCCAGAGTGATAAGAGTGCTCAGATTCCCTGGAAGGGGATCTGTGCCTCTCATCCACTCTGCCAGTTCTCTTAGGGAGAACTCCTCTGTCCTGTTCAGGCTCCTTGAAGCCTGGCCCTTCAACCACAGAGTCTTGGTCATTCGGATTGTCCTCATCTGACCCAGATACTATGATTGACCCACCCACTGATTCAGACCCCTTAGCTCCTAGAGCCAATCTAAGGTCATCTGCTGTCAGCAGATCTATCAGGTGTAGTGTTGAGGGACTCTGTCCTAGTCTCAGGTGTCTGTCAACACACATGGCTCTCAAGTCAGAGAAAGCCATGTCCTTATACTGAGGCTGAGTGGATCCACTGGGCCCACCCTTTAAGGACATTCTAGTGTTGTGCAGTGTTGTACTACCTACACTAGTTTGTGGCCTACTGATCCTAGCTTGAGCTGTGGAAAGGGTGTGCTATCCCTTGGAACACAGCTCTAAGTTCAGTAGAACTTATTGATACTAAGCTTGACTTTATATGTACCTTGAGTACCTATAATGGTTTTCAGTTAGTAATTCAAATAGAGATTTTCTGGTAAAACAATGGCAAGCTGTAATCCCACACGCTGCCCACCAATGTGAGAAGTTGGCCTGGCATATGCTGTCCACTAATTATAGTGGGCACCTTGCACCAGTCCAAATCGACTCTTATGGTAGATAGGTTTAAGACAACCTTTTAAAGAAAGCTATCCTAGTGGTAGCTGTGGAGAGCAGCCTTCAGGCTAAGTCTCGGAGGAATGTAAAGCAGCTTGTTTTACCATATAATCTCTTGAATCACCAAATGAAAAGACACCACACAGGTATATATATCAAATATATATGTATTTATTTCTAAATAACTCTCTACTAATCTCTTTATGAGATTAGAAGACAAACATATGCACAAATCAACGTTTCTCAATAAGTTAAGCACAAAATATGGCTGGGGCCCTAGGGGCGTACCAGACCATATACTAAGTAAGAGACTTAGAAACAACGACTTGCAAGGAGACAAGGCCTAGGGCCTTCAGAAGTGCTGGGGCCTCACAAAACCACCCAAGGCAGGTAAGTAAAGGACCCACGGGGGACGCGTGCAGTGTGGATACACAGGCGCGAATCGCCGTTAACTTCAATGGGGCAAGTCGCGGTTGGAAATAAAGAGTTTTAGGATACTTCGGGAGAACCTACAAGCAAGTCACTTACAGGGTAAGTAGTTCTAGGGCCCACACCCACAGGAGCACCGTAGTGCTGGAGTTACCTCACCCAGGGAAGCCGGGTGCACAGGTGTCCTTTGGTGTCGGGTCGCGGCGTCGTTTTCAATGGCGAACAAAGAAGACTTGCTGCTTGCGGGAGCTGAAGAAGTGTCCGGTGGAATCCAAGCCTGGATTCTGAAGAAGGATGACCTGAAAGCAGAGGGGACAGTGTTCAAAGTCACTTGGCAGTGACCCGGGGCAAGGAAGATGGATGCCCACCGTCGTCGGTCGCTTCAGGTCGGTTGCGGGTGCCTTGACTCTTCAGCCACGTGGTCCAGGAGGCGTCGACGACGACCAGGAGCTGGATTCGGTGTGTCCCTCGACGTCTGCAGCTGACTGCGGTGTCGGCAACTCGATCGGAGCCAACAAGCCTTGGCAGCCGCAAGTCTCGGGGAGATGAAGAAAAGTCGATGGCGCAGACCAGCAAGGTCTGAGGGACTCACCCAGCGAGGGTAAGTCAGGGCAGGCCTGGAGCAACCAGAGGAGCCCTTTGGTTTGGTTAAGAAGTCTTCTGGGGACCCACAAGCCAGCGGGCAAGGGATCGCGAAGACACCTCGGGCGGAATCACTCAACAGGGGCCCACGGTCACTCGGGACGGTGTAGGCCTCTGATCTTCGGAGGGATTCCTGCTGGAGGTCGGGACCACACGTGGTCCAAAGCACAAGTTCGTAGAACGTTGTGAAGGGGTTGCACTCGACAATAGTGCACGGTACCCAGGGGTCGCGGTTCCTCGTTACTCGTGGGGTCCACTTGCCTCAGCTTCGCTGGGGACTCACGATGGCCTGGGAGAGGTCAGGAAATCCACTTCTTGGGCTGCAGGGACTTCGGACTCCGGCGGGAGCGGCGTAGTTTGCGACCGTCGTTGTCGTTTTTGGTGCCTGCCAAGCAGGGGAGTCACTCCTTGACTCCAAGGGAGATTCTTCTGTCTTCCAAAGGTAGTGGAACGTCGAAGGGCCAGGATTCTTCTGTAGAGTGTCGTCCAGGGGTTATCTGCTTTGCAATGGCAAGGTTCCCCCTCTTATACTAAAAAGAGGGGATGGACTAGCTCTATGACCCCACCTATGGGAGGGTCAAGGGAGGGGGTGGCTACACCCACTTCCCTTTGTCCAGTTTCGCGCCAGAGCAGGGGCAGGTAGCCCCTGAGCTGGTTTGAACTGGCATATGCACAGAGGAGCCTTCTGCTCCCCCAGTGCAGGACTTCAAAGCACTCTAAGAGTGCACCCACCCAGCCCCAATACACTAAACCCTGTCTGGAAGGTGGTTACACCTCCCTGTGACAGGATGCCTATTGTTGGGCTTCCTCCACTGCGAGTTTCGGTCATCAGCAGGAGGGCAGCCCAGTGTCTGTGACTGGTGGCATCCATTTTGTGATGCCAGGGCTCTTTAGGATTCTACCGCGTTTCCACAGCAGGTACATGTCTTATCCCTCTAGAAGGGTGGAATGCTACCCCCGCCGCCAAGATTGGCGGGGGGTAGTATTCCAAGATGTTTGACACCAAACACGACATGTTTTGATGCAGCCATTCCAAAGTTAGCATTTACCGCGAGGATATAATGCACTTAAATAGTATATGGTTTAACCGCATCCACAAACAGCACCAGAGAATAGACTCTGAGAGCTGCAGAGGGGCCCTGCTCAGGCAGAGGCACCCCCTCACATAGAAGCCAAGCACCCTGCCCTCAGGATTGATAGGGCCTGCCTTAGGGGTGACTGATAGGTTTATATGTGTGTGCAGGAGAGATATAGGAAACCTATATCTCAGTGAGGGGTGCTAGCACCACCTCACCCAGGCTGCAGTAGCAGGCCTGTGGTGTCAGATTTAGACTGCTTCCCAGGGGTGGCATAACACATGCTGCAGCCCCTGGTAGGCCTGTGAAGTACCTATGCCCTTGGCACCTAAGGTACCATATACTAGGGACTCATAAGGCACCACAGTATCCAATCACTAGTGCACCTAGAGTGCACTCCATGTCGTTTAGAGAGAGCAGATAGACTGGGGCCCTGAATAGCAGGGTCCCAGTCCAACTAAGTCATAAACCAGCAAAACACCATAAAAAAAGTGGGGGCAACCATATAGTCAGATTCCACCTTCCTACACTATGCCTTGGTCACTTTAATACAAATACATAGTTTGAACTTTACCGTAGCATGCAAGATTGTTGCTATGGCTGATAGAGTTCAATATTGTGCTGTTAATTCTCTTGGATTTCCTAGATTCCTTGCTGCTACTATGATGTATCTGCTGTTTGCTATTTTGTCTTGAACTATCAATTGGCTATGGGGTTTTATTGTGTATTAGTTTTATCACGTTAAACATGCTTTGTTGATATTGTAATTTATTTCATACATGATACTGTTATGTATTTTTTAGCCCAACTTTTATTGATTTTAAATGTTCTATGTAATGTATTGTGATGTACTTTTATGATCCCAGTTATCGATAATGAAGTTTTTGATGATGATGATAAAGGGTTTGGTATTACAGGAAGTGCTGGGGGAGGGCTACGCTCTTGTAGTACCCAGCTGAGGGTGGGTGCGGTTAGGTAGCATTTCCTGTCCTGGTATTGGTTAACTAACCTTCATAGGTAAGGACTGGGTCGAGGATGAGAAGGGCTAAGAGCAATGAAGATTACTGGTAAGTAATCAGGGCATTACTTCTGCCATATGTCCTTCTTCACATCCTTTCTGCCTTCTTCCAATCCTCACAGTGACGTAACGAAACTTGAGGGGGCCCCCACGCTCCGGACACAGACAGGAGCTCTCAGGCCAGCAGGCTGCTACCATGCACAGTGACGGAGGGGACCCCCTGGAGGTAGGGCCCCCCGCACTGCAGGGGCTATTTTTACACCACTGAAACCTCACCCTGTCATCTACACTTTCTTCTTCTATACCTTTCTCACCCAAAACCCCTCTTTACTACCTCTGTTCACTGTAGCGCACCTTGCCTCGCTAAACCTCTATGACTCACGCCTCTTTTCACATTCTCTATAATTATTTACTTGTGTGGTTTTATATAGCCCGAACATGGCCTGATGACATAGGAGCGCTTATCAGAAGAGGTGATGACACTGTTTAAAATTAACACCTGCAAAATCAAGAAGAATCATGATACAGTGGAGATTAATGTCATAAGCAAAGTAATGGGGAGCTATACGTGTAAGTGGACAGTACAATACTAAGGGAATCAGGATGGGGATAATATCAAGCAAGTGACTATTCCAGGACATGGTTTACAGTTGTGAAACCATTGGAATAAGCAGAAGAATACAGACAAGCAAAGTAGGTGTGAGTGATGCAGACCCAAGGGAAGGAGATAAAACATAGGGAGGGTATAGGGTGAGCAAGAAACATAAGAGAAGGCTCAGCAGAGGAAGGGAAGGGGGAGAAGCTGCGGCTAAGAATAGGCAATGAGTCACAGTAATTCAACCTTACTGAGGCCTGTGGAATGAGTAGAGGTCCTCAGTGTCTCAATCACTCTCGTTCTTCCCTTCACACCACCTTCCTCTGCAGTCCATGTTAGATACTCATGCCCCTTTTCTCTTCAACTCTTTCTGAAATCCTCCATCTGTATATCTCACACCTCATCTATTTCCTTTTCAGCACTCTTTTCACTTTCCCCTGTATGTACTTCCTTGTATCTTCCTCTTACCACCCCCAAACACACAACACACCCACTCACCGGTAAGCAGTGTATTTTCTTTTATTTATACCTTGTCAATATTTTGGCCAGTGTTTATCTCCTACTCACACACATTTGCATAGATTCACAGCTGCAAGTGGCATACATGAACATTGCTTTGTGAGCTCTGCAGAGAGGCCAAGGATTGGCTGACCATGTATTCTGAGCACCTTTTTGACTCCGTGACAGCTCCTATGAGAAACTCTCACTGTTCTCAGCCTCAACTCCAAAACTCTCAATATTAGTCCATTGTAAACACATATATGCGACTCCGTTCAAAGTATGCGCTAGACACGAGCATTATGCTTCACACAACTACAGAAACACAACATCCAAGAAATACCAAGAACTCTTAGGGAATGAAAGATGAAGTAAAACATGTGAAATATAAACAGGAACTAAAAACTGACTTGGATTGCCAGAACGTGTTTTACTTTCATTGTTCAGAAATCGATCAGCGCTTTTGTCTGTAAAGTTAAGGACATAATTATAGAATCTGATAAGGACATGTTTCAGGTTTTAATTAATGTCCAGTCTGGGGCCCAGAGGGACCTGGCCCACTTAAAGCCCTTCAAATATCCAAACTTGTTGCGCATCCTAGTAGGCCTATCAGTTGCCAGGCAGAGTCTAGCTTGGTCATAGGGCGCACTCATGGAAAGGAAGGAAGATGTGAACTGGTGCGTTAGAACAGAAAAGTTGTTATATGAAGCAGGCTGGGATTGTCTCCAAAAGTATGAAAAAGTGGTAGGGCCCTGGAAATTATTTAGAGGCTGCCAATGAATCCCTCAGGGTGTGGATGAATAGCGTACTGCAGGTAACTATGATGGCACGACATAAACTCTAAATCAGTGGTTCTTAACCTGTGGCCTTGGGACCCTGGCGGTCTGCAAAACCTACTCAGGGGGGTCCACAACTGCTTAGAAAATTCAATATTAACAGACTAATAAATTGTATTTATATAAAAAAGCAACATGTACAATTAAACATTTTAAAACGTTCTGTAATTGTGAAGGAATTTTAAATTGGAGGCTAAAAATTAAGTTAGTATTCTCAGATTGACTTTTGGGAGCTGTGCAAGTGCATCAAACAGAATATGGTATGGACGATGAGTGGCCTCAATTGAAATTAGAGAAACTCCAAGCTTCCTATTAAAATTTAGATTTGTTTATATTTGTTTACAAATCAAATAAAATATTTTCATTATTTGTGTGATGAATGCTTGTTTCGGTGTTGTTTAAATTATCGAAAATGGTTATAACCAGGTCCCTGGCTTCCAGAAATGTCTCTATGGGGGGTTCCTAGATTCTAATAATAATTCACCGGGTTCCAGTAATGATTAAGTGGGGGTCCACAAATGTCAAGAAAATAGACAAGGAATTTGAAATCGGTGATTGTAATAGAGGGATAGATATTTGCTACCTATGTTTTTATCTTCAAGTTGGATCAACTGCAGTGACTACTTGTATGGTGAGACATTTTATTGTTGTTTCTCCTTCCAGATGTATTGTAACAGGAGTTTATGGTATACCGTTGTTACTTAATTTTCCTTTCTTATATGAAGATAAAGATCACTTGAACAAAAGACCAATAAAATGAACCGAAAAAAGAACTGAGAGAGAGAGAGAAAGCCTGGAACCCAATACTACAGCTCTTCTTCCAATGCTCAATGCTTATTTCCTTCCCCTTCAGTCCCCGCCTCTCCTTGCCCAGCCCCTCCTCTCTCCGCCCCTGCTTTCTCTACCCCGCCCATAACCTCTACTCCATACGTTAATAGCCCCTCCCTTCAGCAGCCATATAATCCTTTCACGTGTCACATGGCCTTCTGAGGTCTGCGTCACGCCCAGTGCTGGGAAATGACTCACTGGCTTGGCACACAGGCGGGGGCCGGGGTTCAAGGGTCGGGCACGGCTGAGAGCCCCATATCCTCAATACCTGCAATATCGATCTGTTCTGGCATCCCTTGGGCTGCAGCAGTTATCATCGCCTGGATTGTCACGCCAAATGACCGATAACATCCCATCATCTGCTTTAAGTTCACCTTCTCTGAAGCTCCCTCATTTGTGCGTCCCTCCTTGAATGGCAATCATTTTCTATAGCTCCTCTCTCTATCTCACTATACCTCCTTCCCTGCCTCTGGCACCCCTTTTCTGTACCCCTACTCTAGTTCATTGCTCCGCTACTTTCTATGCACCTCCCCATCTCTATACTGTTTCGCCTCATGCCCTCTATTCTCTCTATACATCCTTCTATACCATGGTACGCTATACTTCCTCTCTGCGCCCCCACTTCCTCAATTCCTTTTCAACACTACTCGTCTTCAATGCCCCAGCTTCTCTACTCACTCACTAGTTTCCCTGTTGCGCCGCTTGCTACCGGCTTTCTCTGTCTCCTGTACCTCACCTACTCTAACAATTACCCTCCTCAATACTCGCCTTTTTTATATCTCCCTGATATAGGCGCTCCCTCTCTCACATCAACGTCCCCTCCTCGACACCTCCCTCCCCCTCGTGTAGATCATCCATCCATCCTCGATCCCTCCTCTACATATCTCCTCCTCAGCACCCATGTCCATTTATAACTCCATCACTCCCAATGTGTTTTATGCCTCCCCTTCTCTCCATCACTCTCTAGATCACTTCTATTCCCTCCTAACCCCTCTAATCCTCCGGTCCCTTTACCTCTTCCCATGTATGTGCCCCTCCTCTACCGACCTTCATACACTATGCCTCCAGTGCAGATCCTCACCTTCCAGGCCCCTTCCGCTCTGTGCTTACATTCTTTCTACCTCCTTCCCTCCATACCTACTTCACTCACCCCTTCTCGGATCAGCCTCTATACCTCCCTCCTCTACTTCTTGCACAGGTCTCTCTTCCTCTACCCCTCATACATGCTTAACTTTTCTGTATATTTCCATAAATACATAAAAATACGCTTGCGTTACTGTCTGTACTTCAAGCTTCCTGAATACCTCCATCCTCTTCTCCAGGCTTTGCCCCTCACCACATCCTTTCTCTCCTTTATAACGTCATGTACCTCTCGTTCACCCCATTTCGCACCTCTATACCGTTCCTTGGGGTCTCTATCCTTTCTCACCTCTCCACTACAGCCCACAATTCCTATCTCTATCACCCCTTCTCTGCTCGCCATCTTTTAAACTCTACTTTCCTCATTCATCTTGACACCACTTTTCTATACTCCTTTCGACTCCACTCTATATACCCCATCCCCCTAGTACAGTGCTCCTTCTCGGGCTCTTTATAGGCCACCTCCCCTCTTTGCGTTGTCCTCTCCTATACCTCATCTTTGCAATATCTCTTCAATCCGTACGTCACTTTATCTCTCCTTTCTTCTTTACCGTCTCTCTATACCTTCATGCTCACTATCCATTCACCTTTCTATGACCCTTTCCCGTGTACTACCTCTTCGCCATCTAACTTCTTTTCTGTACCTCTTCTATTCCTCCTTTCTCTGTTCTACACCTCCTTCTCGCAAACAATTACCTCCCCCCATACTTCAGCCCTCTTCCTCTGCTTATCTCCAGTGGCGTACAATAAGATAATTCATCCATCTGCAAAACTCCTTAATTTTTACGTGAGCTGCTCGCCTCCAGCATATACACTAGCCTCGGGCCCAGATCACTGGGAGGCTTCCCTTGCTGAGAAAGGCCTGTGTCATACGTACCCTTACCCTATAGATAACCCGTTTTCTCGTCGTACCCCTGCCATATTTCAGTACTATGCCCCCTCCCTCTGAACACCCTCGTCTTCTACAACTCCCACCGTCCCTTACTATGCTGTAAACTACAACTTCTCTCCTCCTTCCTCCTAGGTCCCTCCCACCGCCGCCTCTTCCTCCCCTCCCCTCGGCTCCCCTCCAACTGGGTGCAGGGAGTGGTGCGGCTGCTGCGTGCTTTCCTGCTGCGGAAGAGACGGTGGGACGTGGAACAGTTCCGTACAGGTAAAGACCCCCTCTCAGGCACAGACTCCACGTCCCACCTCGCAGAGAGACCATCTCAGTCATGGGGAAATGGGAGGGGCGTGACCAAGATTGGGAAGATCCAATACGATATTAGGCGGGGGTCCCCTCCTGCATAGATAGTGGAGCGTACTACCCAACCGGAAGGGACGCGATTTTACGGTATCCAGCAAGAGGTGTGATCCACGGGGTTGGAGATCCTAGAAGTAAAGCGTTATTTCTGGGTAGTTTTAAGGGGGCGGGGATACGGAGGAAGGGATTTCCCCAACCGTCCATTTAGACGATGTAAAAGCCAGCCTGTAGTCAAAGTACGTTTATACTCCCTCCTTATTTAAAAGTGATATATTTGCACTGTTCTTACATGACTCGGAAACATGCCTGGCCTTTGCTTTTAAAATATTAAGGCTCATGGGCATGAGTCGGGCACATGAATAGGTCTGTTGGGCTGGGCAGTGTCAGTCACCTGTTGCGGCTGTGACTTTAAAGTTGTTGGGCTGCGGACGAATTAGTTCAATTAAATCTGATGCCTATGGGCATGAAAGTCTTTCTTGCCAAGTGAGGTTGGTGTCCTCGGCTGGTGGCAGGTTCCGGCCCGGAAGAGAATCGGCCGTATTTATTCACGTCAGTGTCTATGAAAGCAAGTGGGACGGAAGCATAAAGTGTCGGGTGCATATGCATACAAAGTTGTACCTTCAGCGATTACCTGTGTTGGTGTAAGTGCTGCTCAATGCTTGAGTGCCGCGGGCTGTACGCGGCCTTTTGTTGACTGACTCACGAGCGGTACCTATCGCCTGATTAATGCCCTTGACTAGCACCTGCTCCCAAAGCTTAATTTGTTAAAATAAGAATAATAATAAAGATAAGTGCATGGTCCCAAAGATTTTCTTAAAAGTTTGCCGAAGTCACTGCCAAATTTCGTGATCGCCCAATATCAAGGCTGACTAGCCTTGACCCTACCGTATTCTTCTTTATTCCCGCACCCTAAACTTCCCCATCTCTTTGTCTCAGCTTAGAGGTTTCTTTTCAACCATGCTTTTTCAACGTGTCACGGTTTTCTTATCTTTCTCTTTATATTTTTATTTTCTGTCTTTCTGTGCTTAGCCCTGGGTCAGTCTGCGCTGCAGGGGTGTGCGTTACGCCCCTGTCTGGGTCAGTATGTAAAGAAAAATAATTACTGGTCCCAAAAATTTGTTTCGGTTCCCATCACCTGCAGCCACCGCCACAAATTAAGCACTACTTGCGCTGGGGCGAAACTTCGGTGTACCATAAGTCGAAGAAAAAAGTTCGACTTTGTCACGGATGGACCTAGGAAACTTGAGAGCTCTGCATCCTTTGTTTCAGCAGTATAGTACAGGGTCGGACTTGGACAGAAAATAGGCCCGGGCACCAAAATAAAAGTTGCCCACATTTCCAAATCAAGGCAGTATTCAACTTGTAAAGACAAGCTGTATATTTGTTTTGCAAGAAATGAGCAACTGTGTGCATTTGTGCTTGCTGCAGTCAATGTTTGTTTTAATGTCCTGAGGAAAAAAAGAGTTTATCAGACCATAAAACAGGATTACAAACAGCCACGAAACTAGCTCACACACTGACCTATCAGACCAGTCCTCCAGGCATTGCCAGATTGTCCTATGGCATGGGTACTCGCAAACATTTTCCCAGGGGCCAAAAAGCTCGGTCTGTGATGTGACTGAGGGCCGCATCATGCCAGCAAGGTGGCGGTTGGGTGAGGGGGGCTGGAGTGGGATTGGCAGTAAATTGGACTGACATAATCTGATGTAGTACGGTGTAAAGGTGGTCCTGCATGTTAATTAAATACAATATTGAAGAGACTGTCATATTTTTATACTTTTGCTGCAAGATGTCTTTAAAAATTAAGGTGTTCCTAAAGTTAAGTGGTGCAGGACTCCCTAGTTACATCTTTTCTTCAACATCAATTAACCTTTAAATAAATGCTTGTCTGTTTATTTAACATATTTTTATTGTTAATACTGAGTTGAGTAAACAGAAGCATAGTGATGTTGACCAAGGGGGCCGCATGCGACTCCCGGGCCGTACTTTGAGTATCAATGTCCTATGGGAATTATACGATTCTGTGACCACAGCGTTTTCTCACATAATTATGGATTTGCCACATAATCCATCATCTGCTGCATAATCTGCCTATTTTAACTTTTTTTTTTTTTTAGCTCAAACTGATCAAAAGTCATTAAAATTGCGGCGACCCTTGTTACCTCGCAGTGGAAGGCCCTATGCAAAGGTTTACTGGTCATTTTTCAGTTGCTTACTGCTATATTTGGATGTTACATTGGTACGAATGAGGTGAAACCTTTGCCCAGATAGTGCTAACGTGAAAAAAATCACAAAATTAAGAAGTAATTTTATCACAAAATGTGCCCCATTAGGTCGCCTAATTTGCCTTTCTTGCCGCATAACTTGGTTTCTCCGCCTCATAATTATAGAGGCCCTGCCTATAGCCCAGTCCAACCCTGGTTCAGTACAGCTCTGCTTCCGAACATGCCTGCTGGCCAGACCCGGGTGGGGGAGGTACTTAAGTGCAACTGGTTAGACGAGTGACAGGGACGCAGGAGACTTGTGTGCTGTGCAGGTGCTGTTAGGCCTTCGGGGCACAGCCAGTCTATATTAAGGACAGGTATGCTGCAGATGCTTGGCATTACAAGGCCTGATGGGGCCAGGTTGGGCTGACAATGATTTCCACATCGGGGCTCTTCAGTCACAAATCATTTTCATCAGATGTGTCCGTCCAGCAGGTTCAGTGGATGCAACTAATGCATCGCCCAGAACAAGTCAGGTTGTCCTATTTAAAGGCCAGGGGTCGAAACATGGCGGTTGAGCCAGAAGGCGACGACGTTGGCAGATAGGCCTGTGAAGGGCAATGCCAGGCCTGTTTGCGATTATAGAGGCACTTAAATGCCTATTGGAGATGGGGCACAGGATGTCTGTGTGGGGGTAAGAGTAGGCCTGGGCAGGGTTGCCGAAATACCACCAAACACTGTCGAGGGGTACTGGTACTGTTACCCTGCGGCCCACATGATGTCTGCGGTGTGCACATCTTATTCTGGCCCAGGTACAGTGTGAACCGGAAGCTAAATCAGAAACTAACGGGACTATTTATTGTAATTGTATTTATATAGTGCTTACTAGCTAGCCAGACCTGCTGCCACCCTGAGCGGCCCCTAAATTTGCTGCCCGGTGCTGGTAAGAGCGGGTGGCGGGTGGCGACGGACGACTTGTTCGGGGGGTGTTGATAGATGGTTGACACACAACTTGCTCACCTCCGCCTCCTCCAAAAAGAGTGCTGCCCGGGGCGGACCCCCCCCCCCAGCTACGCCACCCCTGATGTTGCTTTTCGACGAGTAGCACGCTACTCCGGAACCCAAAAAGGATTAGTGGTGAATTAGTATAGGGCAATATTAATTAATTTGAGCGGTGGTCAAACAAAACAGTCCCTCTCCCCTACCTATAAGGCAAGGACTGTATTAATGAAAATGTCCTGGCTAGATACCAGTAGAGAAACCACATGTGCTACCAGGAAAAGAATTACTGAAAAAAGGAGGACTTGGAAATATTTGTCTTGTGTACAGGCAGGGCTTCATACCACATTGGCACTTTTTTAGCAGTGCAGGTACATGCTATGTCGGTATTTGGAGACCTGTTGTTTTCTGTGTTGGTTGAGCAATGGGAGGCCTTTTACAGGCTTGACAAACACAGGCCTTATGCTGTAGTTTTGAGGAGGTGGGTGGGTAGTGTGCATGCACTTACTGGCACTGCAGGGATGACCTGGTTTTCCAGAGTTGCCCTATGTCTGGGTTTGTGCTGATCTGTTGGGGGGGGGGGGGCTCTGTGGGGTTAGTGCTGATTTGTTGGGGGATTTGTAGGTGTGTGCTTATCGGTTCAGGCCTGACTCGGGGCTGGTTAAGCCTTGTTCGGCTCACAAAGAATATTTAGCCTCTTAGGCCTGCCATGCACTTGAGTCTGAACCCGAAACCGGGCATGTTAATGCGTCAGGAGGCGGCAGACCTCCATCTTTGCCCCGGGAGCGGCTCTGTTTGCCTCTCAGTTTCCATGGGGCCAGGAGGGAAGAAGAGACGCGCAGGGGGAATCCTGAGGCCCCGAGAGGGCGAGTCTGGAGATTCAACCACGGAGGGAGATAACTCCATTGTGGTTGTGGAAATACCTGAGACAGCACCGGATGAGACCGGTTGGGTGGGAGGAAGGTGACTCAGTTTGGGGTATGTGCGAGCTTGAAATCACCACGAAACCGCAGTGAGGTCTTCCAAACCGTCGTTAGAGCCCGTGAGACCAGCTGCGGAGGCAGCCATAGGCTCGAGTCGGACCCGAGGAGACCTCCATGGGATGCCTGGGAGCGCAGGCAGCACTCATCCCTTCTAGGAGTCTCCGAGACACCCAGGGAAATACCCCAACATATTCACCCTGAGGCAAAGTGAGGAACTTCCACACCCCTGCAGCTGTGCAGTCACTGAATCCGTGAACGCTTAATTGTCTGTGGCGGTGACGTTTTGCCATTCCCCCAAGTAGGTGTGTCCTCTCTGTCAGTTGACCTCTGACCCGCAGTGTAGAGTTGTTATTCCTGATAGTTGGGAAGGCTGTACGGCGGTACCAGCACACACCCTTGTATGCAGCCGCCACAATCTGCACCTCTCGAGGGCTTATCTCTTTTATGCCTTAGTTGGCAGGTCAATGGCAGGAGCACTGTTTACAAAAATCCGTTGCGCAGGGTGTGTCTTGGTTCGAGGGTGTACATGGGGGATGATTTCCCTACACCTTTCAAAATTCCCATCGCAGATCATTGGCGTCTCTGGAAGTTATTTTTAGCTTGGCAGCGGATAAGAGTGATGAGGCCACCTCCAACAGGCAAATATGAGGATACATACATTTTTTATAAATCTATCTATTTTAAACATTTTAAGCAGACTGTACATTGAGCATTGCTAAGGTCTGTGCATGGGGTAGTGGTCTCCAGATTGTGTCAGTCACTCCGGTTCTCCTCTTCACATCTTTTTTTTCTGCATTCCCATGGTTAGGATTTATGCCCTTTTCTGCTGATATCTTTTACATCACCCCTTTCCTCTTCAGCATCCTCTTTCCTGCACATACTTGCATGCATCTGCTTGCCCTCCCCACACACAATGCACCCACTCACCTGTAGACACTGTTTTCTTATGAACTTTTACCATGTCAGTATTTTGACAATTGTGTACCTCCTTCACACACTTTTGTATAGAATTACATTTACAATTGGCGCACCTCACCGATGCTCCGTGCGCTCTCCAGAGAGGCCAAGGAATGGATGAGCATGCGCTGACAGGCACTGTGAGAAATTGGTTTTACCTTCCCCATGAACTCCACTGCTTTCAATTTGAGAGCTGTTTAGTTCAATCAAATCAAAGCACGCTTTATTCAGTTCTTTGCGTAAACAGCATGAAACAACAGCAAATCCATAAAAATATACAAACATAGGCATTAAACCACATACATAAAATACGTATTCGTAAAAATAGGTAAATATACCAGCTCATAAAAACGTATCGGTGATAAAATCAATCGCAAGTTTTCCTGAATCTCATGGCGGCTTTCTGAAAACATGCAACATTAAAAATGACGTCTTTGGGTAGAAATTGTTAATACAAGAAGGCGGGACGCACTTGTCGGAAGTTCATTTTTTTGACAATGGAATGATAAACGCCTTCCTACTAGGAACCTCATAAAATTTACAAAATCTAAAAAAATGCCTGGTATCCTGTGGAGACAGTCCGTCGCAGCCGCAGGGCTCCAGAGGATGACCCCAGTTTCTCTCCCAGGGATATGCCAACATAAAATGTAAGAGGCCAAGCCTAAATCTAGTTAACAAAAATCGCTCATATGTACTGTTAACAACAACAAGATAAGGCTCAATAACAGGGGTAGACTTCAGTAGAATATGGGCGCATATAGGAGGTTTCTTAAGAGCTCCCACTTCTCTACCAGAGGACCTTAGACAGACTTTTTTTCTTTGGCCCACTTACGATCCGACTTCATGATTCCCTCCGGTGAGCTATACAGCTTACACCTTCCTAGACTCTGAGAAAGATCCTTAATATATTTGAGCCAAGGAATTTGCAATGACCTGTCAAGAGACATAGTCTTTTAAAATCTCCATGTTTAGTTTTTCTGTGGATCTTGACCAAATGTCTAACCACAATGAAAGGGGGCAAAATGACGTTAAGCCTGGTATGTAGCCTACCCAAATTCTTCGTGCTCCGAAAAAGTTAGAGCTTTGTGCGGGACACTTAGGAGTCATCTTAAAAAGGAATTTTCCACAGACTGCAAGTCAGCCTGATCGACAAACCCCCAGACCTCACTTCCATAGACTACTTTAGAGATACTCTTATCCCGGTACGCTTGTAATAGGGCCTGAATTGGTCTTCCTACCAAGTCTAGAGGCATAATTAAACACTGCAGAGTTAGCCCTTATGAACTTCTCCTTCTTCCGGTTCACCAATGGGCACCAGCTCATTTGGGAGTCAAAGAGCGACTCCAGATAGGAAAAAACTCATGTCTTTGGGATAGCACTGGACCCCAAAATAAACTTGCATGTCTTAGTCTTACGTGGTCCTACCACCATCACATAGGATTTTTGAACATTCACAGTCAATCCAGATCTTTCATGACGTTGGCGAATGAATCCAACAATGGATGTAACCCCTTGGCTTTTTTTGCCATAAGAATAGGATCGTCTGCATATAAGAGCACTGGCAAACGCCGGGCTCCCACATGCGGGCAATCTGCTCCAGTGTCGATCAGGGCATGTTCTAACTGATGGATATACAAATTAAAAAGAAACTGGGCCAAAATGCAGCCCTGGCGTACCCCCCTTTTGATAAAAAAAAAAAAACTACGGTTACATTTCAAATCACTAGCATAACGAGCCGAAGCTGTGGTATTCATGTGTAAGTCTTTTAAGAAAAGGACAATATCACAGTCCACTCCCATGGAAAACATAAGCTACCATAGTTTCTCTTGATTAACTCTGTCAAATGCGGAGGAGAGGTCCATAAAACCTAAATGGATAGAACCTGGGCGAGCCATAGTGTATTTACTTAATACCATAGAAAGATTTGAACACTGGTCAACTGTTGACCTCCTCATGTGAAAACCATACTGCACGTCTGAGAGGACATCATTGTCCTCAGCCCACTTCCCCAGTCTGTCCAAGAGCATATGCCCAGCTACCTTCACAACAGAATCGAGGAGGGACATTGGTCTATGAAACACCGGGTTTTCCCTATCTCCCCTTTTAAAGACAGGGATAATAGAAGAAGCCCATGATGACAGCAGGCTCTCCCGCACCGCCACATTACAAGTAAGGTTAAAACAGGGGCCCATACCCCGGCGTCAGCAATGTACATATCAGGCGGGATGCCATCGGGTCCCGGGGCCTTCCCCCTAGTTAACCCTGCTGTTCCCGTCTTCACTTCCTCAAGTGAGATTGTCAATTTGGAAGTCTCAACTAACAACCCCATCTCCCTTCCTTCAGACACATCGGAGGTCTCAAAACACTTCTCGAAGAAAGAAACACAGCTGTCCAACTGTCCTCTGTGATATGCGACCCCAGAGATGTTGTAGATTCAGAGGCCAGGAATGGACTATTTACTAATTTCCAAAATTTAGAACTATTTCTTAGGGTACTGGCTTCAAGCAGATCGACATTCTTCCTACGCACAAGCTTTATTTTATTGGTAGCAACTATTCTTCACAAGAGTGGGATCTCTAGGCTTGGTATTCAGGGCATTCATAAGCTGCTTTTGTGCCAGGGTACATCCTTTGTCAAACCATCTGTGCCCATCCTTGGTGCCCCGAGATACTTGGGCCTCCAGAAGACTGGTCGTCATGTTGCAAATAACGTCAAATGCCCCCAACACTTCCCTGGGTAAACTGCTGTCCTTTAGAAATACTCTAAATTCATTTTCACGAGTATACAAAGCCCTATAGAATATCTCAGGGTCCAACTGAGATTACCTCAATCTCATCCCCTGCAACATAATGGTGGTGATACCCCCATATCCCACGGGGCACTTTTGAACCAACGTGGACCGACCTAAACACATACACACTGGATTATGGTCACTCAAGGGGGCTCATAGGTATTTCAGCCTTAATAATAAATGGGGAAAGAAAAGCAGAAACATAAATAAAATCAACAAATGTCTCACAACCCCACCCTATAAAAGTAGGATGTAAGGCGCTCACACTAGAGGAAATCTTCTCCAGGGTAAACACTAGGTTAAACTCACTCAACAATCCATTCAGCAACAAACCTTGGGGTGAATGTTCAAAGTGATGGCTCGATAGTAACATACAGCCTGTTCCCCCCCCTCACCCTGGGATCCCCACACAAATGGACATTAAAATCTCCTGCCACCACAATGTCCACTGTGAGTAAGTTAGTACCCTGCAATTTCCTTAGTAGCGATCCTAGGACCTGGATGTTGCTAACATCATTTGGGTGGGATTGAGCATTGTAAAAATTCAGCGATGTCGGCTTTGATTGACCAGTGGTGGTAAATGTTATCCCCTCAATAGTGGGAGCCCCAGTGTTTATCACGTTCAGCTTTCCCTTTATTGCCAACGATACAAAGGTAGCCAGGCCTCCTTTTGCCCTTCCAAACCGTGATTCCGTTCCTGGAGTAAAGAAAGTCTTGTACCCTTCAATAAAGAAACTGTTGAATGTTGCCCAAGTCTCCTGTCGACAAATCACACCAAAGCCCCTGATAAAGTCCAGACACTTAGGATCCTTGAACTTGCCCACAAGCCCCACAATGTTCCAGCGAATAAAGTTGTCTTTGCATCAGGCCTGGTATATTTACTTCAGCTTTATTTAATGTATCCTTCAGGGACCTTCTGCCACCAGGGAGCCCTTCAAGTCAATCACAACCATCCAGATTGGACAAGCGTGCAAATCTGTTGACTAAGGCCAACTCACTTGGGACCTATAAGCGGTCATTCTGGGCTAAGGATTGATGTGGTATAGTGTGCCACTGATTCAACTCTTGAACACTAAATACTGGCTCAGGTCTATAGAAAAAACCCAGGTGTAGTGCCAAAATCGAGGTGGTGACAGTACGCATGGCAGAAGCAAGCATTCTTCCTGCAATAAAGGGCGTATTAAAGTTAATAATCACGCAGTCGCCCTCCAAGGTTTTCTTTTCTTTCCTTTTCCAATCCACTCGACCCTCTGAACCATGTTGATCCATTGAGCAGGCTGGGTCCCCTAAGTAAAGTGTGAGTCCAGCCAATGGGTCACTTTGTTTTTCAACTGGCAGAAGCTTTCAATGCTCTCATGTTGGAGATAGGGTGCCTTACCCATATCGTGAGATGCCACCACTTCGCATCTAGAGACAATGGCACGGTCCACTGCCGTTTGATTTCGCACAGGGCCATGAGGACCATCAACATTCCTGTGGCCCCCACTGCCCCCTCGAGCCACTGGGACTGACTTGACTCTCCTTAAACATGGATTAAAACAGGGCTGCGCACTTGTGGGCGCCATAGTACCAGGTAAAGAGTCACCCTCTACATGTCCCCTTATTGTATGACCTTCTGCCGTCGTACTTGAGGTGGACCTCTGGCTGAGTGTGACGGCAAGAGGAGGAGCAAGAGTGTCGGTACGTCTACCCAGAGCTTGTACTAATTGATTTTGCCTGTTAAGCTCCAGCTCCACTGCTACCAGCATATCTCGAATCATGGTCAACCTTATGCCAATAGCTGAAATCAGGGTATTAAAAAAGAGTCCAATAAAATTTCCAGCTCACCCTTGACTTTAGCCAACGAATTCCTCAGTCTGGGTGACTGAGCCATATTAACCCTCGGTCGTTTGGATTTACTACCCAATTCCTATTTTTTCCTTTTGCCAGGGACTACCAGTTCCTCAGTAGGAACATGTATAACTTCATGTTCAAGGGGGATTGTAGTGACTGAAGGGGGAGAGGGGGGCTACATCAGTCACCAGGTGCTGCTCTTCTTGTCTACTGCTAAGGCCTGACAGAATCATATCCTTCACGCCTCCAGATGAGGAGCCTGACCGACAGGCTACAGAGAGTCCAGGGAGGGGAGGAGTAGAAGACGAGAGAGAGAGGCATCGCCACCCAACTGGATCTCCTTATAAAGGATGCCAACCGCTCGTGACTTAAATGCATCCATAGTTGTGTTGGGCTGGGGCTGGTACTTCACAGCACGCACAGGTAATTTCCGTTTCCCCATCAAGATGAATAAGAAGGGGAAAATAAAAGCCCAAGCAACTATCCCTAGAGACCACTGTCGGGTGTGACCCCTACGGCACAACCAGATACCCCCCCAAAGGATAGCTGCTCACCTCCAGAATACACACTTAGCACCACAACAAGAAATGTACCTTTAGGTGGAACACTGTAGCTCGAGATGGAATCCTGGAGAAAAGGTCCACTGCTCCAGCAAATAACTTTTCCACTATATGACAGCAGCTCAGGCACCAGTTGGGGCAGGCAAAGTGACTTTGGAACTTGATTGGCTTGTCCAGACTTGAGAACCAAGAGGCGGGCCCAGTCCAGGCTCCTCCGGTTTCTGATGGGTGCCTACGGGCCTGCCCTTGGTCCGGGCTTCCCCTGGCACGTCCCGCGCTGCGGGACTGCAGTGCCCCTGTTATAGCGCTGACAACAGTGCTCCGGTTTGAGGGCGCAGTCTATCCTGGGACAGGAAGTCCCCAGCGGCGACGCCCGTAGATGTTGAAGGACCACAGCTGCTTTCCCCACAATGGTTTAAATATCCTTGGGCAAGGGGGGCCAGCATTGTGTCCCTTGCCCACGAATAGTTTCAGTCTGCTTCCAGTCAATTAATGCCCATTATGAACGCCCACCCACAATCTGAACCACACAAACATATAGAGGCAACTCTTTTCACAGTATGCACTATACATGGGGCACAAGGAGGGGTCAGGACAAATATAGAAGGCTGCACTTACCCCAGCAGGAATCTCCCCCGGCTGACTCCATTATCACCTATCAGAGTCTCAATGAGGTTGGGGAGAGGTGTAGGGTTCATTAGAAAGTACCTGTGTTGGGTGATCATGTCCCCTAAAGTGGGTTTGGAGTGAAAATGTGATAGGTGAGGCTGGTGGGCTGCACCAGTTCGCTTGCACTACTTTTTAGTGCTTCCTTCCTCACAAGAAGTTTTGTTGTAAGCCACATGTATGGAACTACATTGCAATGGCCAGCACACAAGACCTGTATCAGATTTCTACCTTCTCACAATGAACTTTATCACACGTCAGCTATTGCATGAGGAAATCTGTCATTTGCACGCTTGCTCAAGCTTCTATATTGTGTCATGATCACTGTAGGAACTGGATTATTGTTTGGTTTGGGTGACTGTCCGCCTCAAGGAATAATCACGACTCTTGTCAGGGTGAGCCCTTAAAGTCACTAAATTAACCTGAGCTCAATCCCGTGGTAGCTGTGGCATTGAGCAGACAGACTTAACTTATGGCAATGTGTAAAGTATCATGCAGAACCAAAACAGTAATAAAGTCAACACACCAAGCAATAAAACTCCAAATCGAATTAGAAACACAGAGTAAACATTAATGAACAAAGTGGCACCTAAATGACAAAAATCCAAGGAGTGAAACAAGAGATATTAACTTTTAAAGGTTTAAGTGGAAATAGCGTTAAAAAAAAGCACAAAGTAGCAATAGTAGTCAATGGTCGCGGTAGACTGGGCGATTTGAGGCTGGCTAATTATACTAAGTGGATTGGGTTCATTGAAAGTCTGCAAGTCAATTAGTTTGAGAGTCTTAATCCGTAAAGGGACATTGTAATTTTTTGAGGAACAACTGGCTCTCCATGGGACACATCTGAGATTGCGGGTTGTTGTCGTGAAACTAACTGCCAGTTGGATACTTGCTGCAGTTTGATCCTGTTAATGCACTGGAACTCTTGAGTTTTCTGCTTGAAAAAGTTTCTAAGCCGTCAATCAGAAAGGGAATTTGTTTTTTCAGAGATGCTGGAGCCTTTCAGGTAGACCAATCTGAAATTCAGTCTGTCGTCGTGGAAATTCCAGTTGGGTACTTTTAATGGTAGGTCCCCATGGCTCTGGAGCATAACTTTTCAAAAGTTTCCAGACCTTTTCCTGGTGCCTAAGACCTGCAGGAGATCAGGGAGAATCAGGTGGTTGTGGGGTGCCCAGAGACTCTCAGGGTGCCAGGCAGAGCCGCAAGCAATGTCCAGTCCAAGTTCCAGTTGCCACTGGTCAGCTAGGAATTGTAGGAAAAAATGCCTCTTGCAGCTTGTTGTCTCCCTGTAGCCAAACATGAGGTCAGCCAGCTAACCCTCGGAGCCCACTTCTTAGTCCTGGGTTCAAGAGGGAGCAGGTCCAGTCCTTCAGAGCTCCTCACAGGTCACAAACAGCAGGACCAGTCCTCTTTCATTCTTCAGCAGGACTATTAAGTGCTCTGTACAGGTGCCTTGGGGTGCCACATTTATGCCTGGCACCAGCTAGTGGGTGGAGGTGACTCATAGGCACTCCCTAACCAATGGGCAACTCTATTCATATTTACCTTACAAACAAACTGGCCCAAAATGCCTGATGTCAGGGTATTTTCAAGACTGTGAAAGTCTTTGGCCAAACTAAACCCAGGCTATTAGGGTTGTGGGTGTGTAGGGGAGTGCACTATGGTAATTAATATTATTCTCCCACTTCTAACAGCCAAAATCCAGTTCGAAGCAGGCACTGTACCCACAACAGACCCAGAGACAGAGGTCTGGTAGGCCAAAAGCAGTGTACTTTAGTAACTAAACGGGGGATAAATAAGAATTGCCCTTGCATCCTTTTTCTTTCTCTTTAATGTACGCCAAAACGTTACATATGGCTAAGCAGACATGTCACGCAGGATTTAACGCCGTGGTGTCAACCAAATGCCCACAGTGCCCACCCTGCATATTTGATTGAGCTCAGAGGCGTCATCTCTCCCCATTCAGTTCAGCCTGTTGTGTACTCCTGGGAGGAATTTCACAACTCTGGTTTTGTACATAGGACAGCTAGGCCAGCCACAGTGAAAATGTTTTTTTGGGCCTTGTCACTGTAGGGACATGGTAATTGGGGGTGACCATGCAGAAAGGGTATATTTCCTACAGTACTGCGATATCTTGAAGCCACACGCATTCAAGGATCCCTAGCTGCTGTAATAAAATAGATGTGTACTGTATTAATTCTTCCACAAGTAGCCATTTTTATGTGTCGCCTACCTTTGTGGGACATCCACTGTGTGGGTTTGTGGTTGGGCAAACAGCGGTATCTTTTACCTCCATCTCATCTGAGCTATTGTCTCATTCCTCGAACTAGGGCTCCTTTTGTGGCAGTGCTCTAGCACAAGCTCTTTTATTGTGCATCTGTTCTTGTACAAATGCTATGTCATGGCTGACCTTGCATCAGGTTTTTTGAGAAGACAAGGGTACCCCAATATGTGAACCTGGGGTGGCGAGATATCTAGGAAACAGTGGTTCCTAGATAAACCTCACTATCACCCTGCATGTCACGCTTCCTTTCACCTAAATGTATGTGAGCACCTGAATACTATACAAAAAATTGTAAAATAAATGTCTATCATTTATCTGACCTACATGACCTTCCTCTGATCTTTCCTTTGCTCCCTCATGAATTAATTTCAAAATCTTAGAACCAAGTGTTCCCTGCTGGGTCACTTTCTCGCTTTGGACCATTTAGGCCACACCTGAACCACTGTTTCCTAGAGACCTTGCATCAGGAGCTGTATTGTCTCTTCACCATGAGACCAGGAGATATATCATGTGTCTGCTTTTGCCATGTAGACCTGGATTTCCATGTCAAATGACCTCCGGTCCAACAGGCACAGAGGAAATGAGGTGGCGATAGAGAGGGGAATATTCAGTGCTGAAATGCAACTCATTGACCACCTTTGTGATGCGTACCTGTCATTTCGGCTACTTCCGTAAGTTTAATTACTTTATTGATGGTGAGAGGTGAATGGGGGGCTGAAGTCTAAAGTCCTTCGGGGCAGTGCACTCTGCTTGTGCTCCAAGCCTTCTAGCGTGCATGGAAGTTAGCTGTTCTGGTGCTCGGGCTAGGAGAGAGTAGATAAACCCATTACCACTTTGACCCTCTTCCTTGTCACATGTCTTACATTATGTCCGGAAAAAGAACACACACTCTTAACCTAATATTTAAATAAAAATTGACTTTGTCTGCTATCAGGTTATTAGTAACTGACCTCTCTACCGGAAGTGCTGTTTGTCTTGTCGAATTTCCATTGCATTTCTTTATATCTTTGCTTTGTGTGGCATGTTCTGTAGATGTCTTCTGCTTTTGCAGACCCAGTTTAGTCCATCCAATGTGCTTCTTTGTACATTGCTTATAAGGATAGGCTCAGCCATGCTGGCTGATATCCTGGAGGCCGGGCATTGCCTTGGAGTTTACTGTGACACAGGGACTCTTCACACTGTATTGTGATAGTTGGGGGTTGTTGTGAACCAGTTCCAGGCCCTCCATTAATAGCTTTTTAGGTTTCGCCTGCACAGCGCTTGTGCTGTGATTGTGAAATCTCTTGTATTTAATATATCTTAAAAGGGGGCTCCTGTCAGTTCCCAATACCGAATTACTGTGTTCATTCGCTTTTGTGTGGAACGTTTTTTTAATTTCCGCTGGCTACACGCATTTACGATACTTCTGCTAAAGCTGTGCAGACTGTTTAAGCCCCATTCACTTTCAAGATGAGATCTCTTCCCACGGAAAAGGCTGACAGCTTCTAACAGTATGCTGGAATGCTTGCTTTTTATTACGTAGTTGTATAAAGCAGGTGCTTTAGTCTTAGAACGTTTGTGGCATTTCCTATTCATGCTTCAGTACCTTTCTTTGCACTTTGTAGGCATTATCGGATTGATTTTTTTTCAACGTAATCAATTTGGTCATTTTGATCAAATTCTAAATGTTGTAATAAACATTGCACGTTAAAAATAAAGTTAATATACAAGAGCTATGCTATATTTTACTATTAAACAGGCAGTCACAATTGCAGTTACCTTGCAGTTAAATGGCACTTCATATGAATGGTGCAGCAGGTGCAGTGGCACTGGGGCCAAAAGCTCTAGGGACCCCACTAAACCCAGATTATTGCTAAAATTTAAAACTAAACAGGCAGTCACAAGTGCAGTTACCTTGCAGACAGCAGGTTCATGATTTCTATTGTGCAGCAGGTGCAGTGGCACCGGGTCCAAAAGCTCCAGGCACCTCACTAAACACCTAATATTGCTTTATTTTATTCCTAAACCGGCAACCACAAGTGCAGTTACCTTGCAGACAACACTGTCATAATTTGAATGGTGCAGCAGGTGCAGTAGCACCGGACCTAAAAGTTGGCAGAACTCCTCTAAACACATAATATTGCTATATTTGATTACTAAACAAGCAGTCACAATTGCAGTTACCTTGCAGTTAAAAAGGAATTTATTTGAAAGGTGCAGCAGGTACAGTGGCACTGGGGCCAAAAGCTCTAGGGACCCCACTAAACGCAGAATATTGCTAAATTTACTACTAAACTACTAAACAAGACAGTAACAAGTGCATTTATCTAGCAGGCAATAGGGTCATGATTTGAATGGTGCAGCAGGTGCAGTAGCACCAGAACCAAAAGCTCTAGGCACCCCACTAAACACCTAATATTGCTATATTTTACTACTAAACAGCCTGCGGTCTTTGAACCAACGTAAGAAGACCGCAACCTAAACACGGTTGAGATGATCAAGGCAATCCCTGAGGTGAATGATCCTGAACAGCGTTAATAGCTATACATATCTAGGTTTCTGGTTCGGAGAGCGGTGAGGTCATGCAGCCCACCGACCAGCACGAAAGATGACTTCGCCAGTACTTAATCCCTTTATCCCGCTATTCAGTAAGAGGACAGGGC
Source organism: Calotriton arnoldi (assembly GCA_963921515.1). Classification (NCBI taxonomy): domain Eukaryota; kingdom Metazoa; phylum Chordata; class Amphibia; order Caudata; family Salamandridae; genus Calotriton; species Calotriton arnoldi. Next base: position 1,283,725 of record CAWUFW010004335.1, on the reverse strand, counting down.
TGAACACAGGCACCATGTCGCGAGTCATTGCTTGCAGATTAATACCCAGTCTTACCTCGTAGGATCAGTCCTGCAACCACCTCCCATCTTTCTTCCCTAAGGACTTGTATCCTTCATTGTGAAGCTCTGTAAGTGGCTGAAGTCAACGCAATGCTGAGCATGCAAACTACTCTTCCATCTGCGCGATAGTACATCGCAGGCTCTGGTGTGATTGGAGTTTAATTTAACAAATCAATCGTGCCCTACAAGCCGCATTTATGTGCTACTGTGCCAAGATGAGAAACGCGCCATCAAACTCCTTGAACGCAATGATGAGGCAAACCATAACCAACGAACCTGCCCCTTGGATCTCGCCATTTCAGGAGATCTGGACCTCCCAAACTCCCAGGCAGGAAAATTGATTAAAAAAGGAAGCCTAGCTGCTGTTGTATTAGGATGATAAGCTAAGCTTTAAGGTGAGGAGCCACATCTGGATGGCTGAACCATCCTGCGAATTCCAGAAAACACAGAAATATCTGGACTTGCCACGACACACAATGCAAAAAAAGACTCTGATTAGACTTCGGTTCGGCTTACTTCCACTCCAAGGCCATTGCCACGGCGGACGCTACCAAGAGACTGACTCCACCTGTGGCTTTTGTGGCATGGCAAGTGAATCGCTTAAACATATAGTCTGCACATGTGAAGCCCTGATCATTTAAAACAGAATATGGCTTAAACCGATCTTCATACAACTAAGCATAAGAAGATGCTGAGATGCAATCATAGCCTGCTTAAATGGAATTTAACACAATTAACTGTCCCCTTTCTTGAATAAATGCCGTTTGTTTTTAAAAACGTTTCAGACTCCTAATGAAGCTACTCTTTCTTAGTGGTTTTAACTGATATAAAAATACATTCAAAGCTCCTTGGAGTGGGGCCGTGGCTAATCCCAAATGCCATTTTCCATTGGTGTTCTCAGGCATTCGAACCTTAACACCTTATAATGCAGATGACCCGGCCTGCTACAGACCCATCTCGCTGCTGGACTCCCTCGTGAAGGTGGCCGGGCGTGTCATCTTAAATAGACTGCAGTTGTGGGCCGAGGGCACTGGTGTCATCTCTGAGTTACAGTACGGATTCCGCCAAGGCCTTGGTACTGTGGAACAGAGTTTGAATCTATGCTTTCTATTGGGGAAATATATACAAGCTAAAAAGGGGAGCCTATACCTGTGCTTTGTTGACTTGAGCTCGGCCTTTGATTGTGTTAACCACCAGAAGCTGTGGGGTAAATTAGAGGCCATGGGGGTAGAAATCCCTGTCATTAACTTCCTAAAACAGTCCTATCTAGACGCTCGGGCCAGGGTCCGCTTTGGGAGAACCGGCGAAATCAGCGATAACTTCCCTGTCAGGAAGGGGGTAAGGCAGGGGTGCGTGCTAGCCCCCCTCCTGTTTACACTTTATATAAATAGCTTGGGGGATACATTATCCAGGGAATGTTTGGACTTACCTACTATTGGTAAATGGCCAATTGGCGTACTTTTATATGCTGACAATGCAGTCTTGTTAGCCCGTACCCCAATTGGCCTGCAGAGAATTGTCACGAGTTTTGTGTCCTATATGTCTAGTTTAGACCTTAATGTAAACATCGCCAAAACTTTTACGTTGAAATGTAGTAAGTCCATTACCAAGTGTCGAGATATTTTTATAGCTAATAACAGGCTGGAATTTGGCAAGTTTGTTTCGTATCTGGGAATCGTTTTTGAAAATAGGGGCTCGTGGGTCAATGCAATTAACTCTAGGAAATTGCTTTTCGCCAAAGCTGTAGGAGCATTGGTAAACTTCGCTAGGAAGTTAGGCAAGTGCCCATTTAACGATCTGTCGATAATCTATAAAGCCAAGTGCATCTCTATTGCCCTGTATGGAGCTGGCATTTGGGGCTATGCAAATGTAGAGCCTGTCCAGAAACTTGAGAACAGATTTTTAAAATATCTTTTAGCTGCCCCAAACAGTACCGCTACGTATATTTGTCACGCCGAACTGGGACTGCCATATGTGTCCGACTTAATTAAAATCCAGCCAATATTACTATGGCATAAAGTTTGGACCGGCGTTTCTACCGGCCTCAACCGGAATGTGATAAATGATTGCTTGAGTTTACAAGGGGCGCTACGTATTCCCTGGCTTGTTTATGTTAAAACATTTTTTAATGATATAGATCACCCCGAGTATTTTGTTAATCCAGACTGTTTGACCCTAGTCACAAGAAAGGAACTAAAGTCATTATGTAGTAGCCACCTGGAGATGTTAAGACTGTCTTCTAACATTAGGAAAGCATCGGTCAGTGCAAACCAACTGATCCTGACCCATGCAGGAATTCAACCTTATTTAACTTTTAATCTGTGTGCTTATGATAAGATGCTCCTGACGCGCCTACGTTTAGACAACTTCCATATCATGGTCACGTTCCCTCAGATAAACGATTGGTCACGTTTTTTGCGCCCATGTCCTTGCGATGATATTTCCTCACAGTCGACAATCCATGTTATCTTTTTCTGCAAGTTCTATTTATTAATCAGGAAAAGATTGGTTATACCTATTCTGAAATCACAAGGCCAGAGACAGTGTCGACCTGCGTTCATTAAATTGCAATTTCTAGACGATGAAATCTACACTGTTCACATTGCAAAATATTTAAAAGGGGTGGTCCGATTTAGGAATTCAATGCAAGGACCCCTTTTTTTGTAATTGTTTACGGATTGTAAATACATTTGGGACGTGCAAGGAAACTAGCACGATTTCTCATTTAAAAAAAAAAATATTGTATTATTTATTTATACGAATAGTTATACCCTGTTTTTAATGTCTTGTATTTTTCGATGTGCTTTTATGATTTAATTGCTGTAAATCGAATAAAGCGTAATTTGATTGATTGACCATGGTACTCAGTCTACAGGCGCTCTGTCCTCCTGTGAACGCTTGCTGCCTCTCAGCTGATGATCTATATTCCTGAGTCTAGGGCCTTTGAGGTATGTCTTTTTTAGAAAAAAATCTGTACTCTGTGATATAAGCTTAATGACTTGCCAGGTGCCAAAGTAAAAACTGAATAGGGTATTTATGTAAGTTTTGGTACCTAGAGTGGCTAGCATATTTCAGAATAGTCCTCCCATACGGCATTTGTGGCCTAAAGGTGTTTGACGGTGGCTCATGAGTTCCAGCCGTCAAGTCCTTTTGTTGTCCTATGTATATTATAATTATTCGAGTGCTGCAATACGCCTCATGGGCATTTATTGCTCTTTCAATACCAATCACATGCTCTCTACATGCTCTTCCTTGCTGGAGGCCTTATTTTTCCGTCTGTGATACATTACCATGGACCACAGAGGACATGGGCAACCTTGTGCTTGTCGTTGTTTACAATACTTTACCACCCCGGAGCCGGTTGGTTAGCTCAGTTGGTTGTGCACCTGCTACATGTTTTGTGACTCCTGCCAATCTAGGTAGGGATCTAGTCCCTGCGAGGTCGTTATTTATTAACTTTAATGCTTGCATTGGTGTTTGCCTGAGTTGTGTTGACTTGGTGTAGACCTTGATGGCAATTCTGTTTATAGTGTTTATTAAGCTGGTAGGAGTCCACTGTACACATTTTACAACCTCTATGTTCACGCATGTTTGCGCCTTTTCATCTGCCTCCTGGTTCTTATTTTGTATCACGGTTGTTGTTTTTTTTTTTTTGCTGTGTGGTATGTAACAGGATGCCTTCCTGCCTGTTGCCGCCGCGCTGAGGGGGGGGGGTGCTGGCGATGATTTTTGCCGACGCCGCCCCCGAAACTCGTGCCGCCCGGGGCGCACCGCCCCCTCCGCCCCCCCCCCCCCCCTTGCTACGCCAGTGCAGCCTATCACACTTTTAGAAGCATCAATGCCGCCTGGTCAAGCACAAGTTACCGTTAATGAAACGAGGGCCTTAGTATATACATTAGACAGACATACCACTGTGTATTGTTTGTGTCCTAAAATGAGTCACTGGGTTTTTATATGGACAAGTAATTGGTAGTATTGTTTTGAGTCAATTTATAATGCACACGTTCACTCATTCTTGAATCTCCAGTATTTAATCACTTAACTATCTACTGGGGGAAAAAAGCAATGTTTGAAGTTTTTTTTTTTTTTACAAATGTGGAAGATATTATGAATTTCTGTTCCCTTTCTCTGCTATACTTGTGCGTTCATTTTAAATTATAAAACGTGCGGCTTCCTTTGTTGACTGCTCATACACATCTCTTTGCTGTGGTCATCTGCGTCTCTACATAGTGTTTATTTTCCACGCTTTTGGGGTTGTGAATGACAGAGCGCCTGTTGTGCCGGAGTCTTGGCTGGGCCACTTCCAGTTTGAGTTGCCAAGTACAGAAACAAGACTCTTGTCTTGAATGAGACGGGGCTGCTTTAGGCATGTGAGATTTTGCTCAAGTCAAGCTCCTTCACATCCCTTTGTGCAGCAGTTACATCATCTACCAAAAAACGGTTGCAGAGAGACCATAACTACAAATATGCCAGCTCATTTTTATCATGGCACTCTTTATTTCAACGCGGCACACTTCTGTGAGACCGCTAGCCCTTCATCCTTGAGAAACACAATTTGCTTAGGAAATTATCAAACTTATCAAACCTTTTGTAATACCGCAAGGAGTGCTGGACCGCTCACTGCGCATATCTTTAAGCTGCAGGTTGCCCACACTTCTTACCTATCACACGCATTCTTTGGCGGCGGTTATTGGAAGTCATCCAGTAGAAGAACCAGAAAGAGAGATGGTTACTTTTTTCTGTAGAAACAATAGAAGCAGCAAGAGGTAATTCGTTTAGAAACAAAGGATACACCAAGGGCACTTAATATTTCCTTTCTTACCTCTGTTTCAGATCTTGCAGATGCCAGAGTAAGGAATACACGTGTAGCCAATTTCAAGTATTCTTGTATCAATGCGGAATTGTTTTTCCCCTTCACCACCTTAAGACTATCAAAAATGACTAATGTAGTACCTACAATAGCAGATACCTGGATGGGCACCTTCTTATCAGCCTCTCTGCTCGTGCCACAAGTTATGTAATTTATTGTGATTGTGCAGATTGTATGGCTCAGCATAATTTTCATCCTGCGGAGACGTAATGTTCACGGCCACCTTGCTCATTCTGAGAGACTAAGTAAAAATATTCAGAGAGAGGAGCAGATCAATTCGGCGGTGAAGCTCTCGGAGGTAGACCCTTGTGGAGGGAATCCCTTTTGCGTTGTGGTTTACTGGACACACGTGAAGATTGAGAATGCTAGGCCTGCATTCTGGAGTCCCACGATAATAGTGGGACTTCAGCTGGTAGTGGGACGGCTTGCACTGAAGCTGGGGCCTATGATGGCGAGCGCCTCCTTAACCTAGACCTGATTCTCAGTGTTGAATGTCTGGTCTTGAGTTCCTCAATAATGAAGAGGATCCCTGCAGCAAATACCTTCTATTGAATCGTACTATGTTCCTTGTGGGCCTGTGAGATTTTGCTCTAGTCAGTCTCCTCCACATCCCTTAATGAGGAACATGTTGTAAACATTCATGATATTAATGTTGGTCTCAATTTTAGAGGGAGTCTCAGCGATGAAGGCAGCTTTGATGCCAGCTTGGAGGTGGTTGATGCCAGTGTAGCCTCGTCAGATGGAGTCCGCTGGGTATCTGAGGGAGTCTCAGCAGAAATCTAGGGAAGGGATGAGGAATGCCTCGAGTTATTGGCAGGAGGCTGAATATTAATTAGGCTTTTCACTCTTTTCATCAGAGTTTGAGGATGTTCTCATTTGGATACAAAAAAGATAGGAGGCCCATTACGACTTGAAGAAGCAGACATTCACTCTCCTTGAATATCTTTACCTTCACGCCAGGCAATGTTTACACATGTTCATGTCATAGTTTTCAGATACTCTGCTAAGCTACTCGGAGTGTGTGTTCATCCTCAGCTTATCATTGCATTCCTGAAATAGAGTGTAAATGTGGAAAATGGACAGGAAGGAATTTTGCAGATGAGTTAATGAACTTCTTTAAATGACATTTTGTAGCAATAGCCTAAACTAGAGAGAATGTGAAGGGGAAAGAGCAGTTGTAAGAAAGCAAAACAAAACCCACAAATGAAGAGTCTGTGTATTGGGCTAATCGATTGATTGGCAAATAGACCTGAGGGCCCGTACCCGAAAATAAGGAATTCCTGTTCAAAGAATATAACTGGCTAAGAAGGAAAGTTGCCAATATCACTGTGCTCAGAGATGAGTTAAACTTGATAAAGAGGCTTAACATGCCAGAATGGAACAGGGGAAAAGACAACATTCTGGTGGGAACGGTATGAGTACCGATATCACAAATATAAATGAAATCAAACCACTTACGAGCCACCTATAAGTATTCAAAATTTAAGTCCCAAATTTAGAAGGCACCTGCTTTAGATCAAAGCAGGCCACTGCTCCATGCACATTAGAAGAGTTCTCGTATCAAAACAGACCACGGCCCCACTGCACAGTAAAGCAATCAAGAGGAACCACATATCAATAAGCAAAGTAAGGAAATCAACTCACACAACCCCAAAACTGATTCCAAGTGCGTCTGAATCCAACACTGAGCTAACGATTCAGGACACTGTCAAATGCCAGATACTACCATAAAAGAGCATCAAAAGGTTTATTCACCACCCAAAACGTCAGGAGAAAGCCACGCCCTTCCAAATTCAGATAAGATCAAACACAGCAGGGTCACGTATCCAGAAGAAAATTAAAGTCACAGAGTCAAAGAAGACAACAAGACAAGGAATCAGACACCAAACCTCTGCACTGACTCACAGCAGAATCACATACCTAAGCGGGAATGTCATCCGCAGATATCAGACCAGAAGGACTAGAAGAAACCAACTCCCCTAAAAAACAACAAAGGAAACCATGCAATCCAGATTCACCTATTAAGGGGGTTCTGTGATATCCAGAACCACATAGAAACAACAGCTCCTGACATGTAACATCAGAAGCAATCTCTTGGGTGAAAGGCGTAGCTTCAAAATCATGGTCTCGTCTCCTGAAACATCACAAGATTTCAAGCAAACCAGGAAACCCAGGTTTCATTTCGTTCCTAACTGTCCACTCAGTCATACCTTGCAGGAAAAGTTGTCTCCGGATCTCCCAGGCAACCCCGAGGGTTCATTACCCATGCTTTACAGGCCATCCCAAAACGATGGTGGAGGAATTTAGCGGGATTCCAGATCAGCTGCAGCACTGACCTTTGCAGGGCATTCACCACAGTGGAACTGACTGCGAATTTCATTCTAGAACTTCTAATATTTACCTTTTCAGATCTATATATCGTTGTTTACAACAATGCCCCAGAAAGTCCTCAGCAGTCTGAAGCAAATATTGGCGCATTGCAATAGTCTCTAAAAAATAAATATGGTAACTGTGAAAAGTGTCTGATTACTGTGTGCAGAGATTTCAGAGCAAAACTGTGAAATAGGGTGATGACAGTGAAGATTATCAAGAAGCCCAGAGAGCATGGTGCCTACCAATCTTTCACATGTCTTTCAAGGGAAGAAGTGCAAGGGAACAATTCTTCCTCGGGAATAACTTAGGCTCAACACTGAACTCTGTGCTACTATCCACTCTAGTAACGCCAACTTTCGACTTCCATAAAGCTCAGTCCATGATTGAATACATACTCATGCTCGCACGTCGTCATAAACATCTTGGAGAAATGACGACTCCTTGGTGCCTTCGGGGATCACAGCCCAGTGGTTTTGACATCAAGACTGGATACAAAGGTTACAGATCACCATCCATGCACAGCGCAGAACTTGAAGTTAGAAACAGAACTAAGCTACAGTGGCGCATGATCAACAAGGAGCAACTGTCAAACATTATATTAGACGACCTACACTTTATAAAGTGGAAGCTGGAGTAGTTGTCAAAGGTACCCAACGATGAAACCTACCCAGCTCTCTTCACCAGAACATACGAAGGACACATTGAAAAATATCTCAATGGTTGATTCGCAGCAGAGCAAAAACTCCTAGTTTGGCAATGAGAGTAAAAAGGGAAAATCCAAATGTATTCACACCCTTGGTCATAAAATGTAAAAAAAGAAACTAACAACAGCGTACAAAAACCTTACCCAGGCCAAGAAAAAAAGATTCAGAAAAGTAACAATGCATCTCCTTATAGAACCATCTGTGACCAAGGATTCCAGGCAATTCTATAAACTAGTTGCAAATGGCACAGAAAACCGTCAAAACAACTTAAGCGGCAGCGTTCAGGCAGTTAAATGGATATGACAGTTAAAAAAAAAAAAGTCTATCCATTACCAGAAATCTGCTCGTCAAGCACCAGTGAATTTAATTATACCCATTTGATTAATTCTATTTTTCCAGAGTGCTTCAAATATTTCACCAATTTAGTGGTCCTCCATTCTGTCAGAGGCTTCTACACGTTTTGTCAACCAAGGTTGCTTCCCTGAATCATGGAAAACAAGTTGGTTTGTGCCACTGTATAGAAATGCAAAACCATCTGAACCAGGCTAGTATAGGCCAGAAAGGTTAATTTACATAGAGGGAAAAATATTCTCAAAAAAATTCTTGAACATCTGAATGACTGAGCGGGGGAGAGCAACATCCTAAATCTTATAGAATGCAAACACAAGGAGATGATAGACTGAGCTTTAAAACTTTTCAGACACTCACCCTCAGTCACAGATCTGGATTTAATCTATCATCGTTCTTTAGCTCACTTCGCCACCCCAGTTCAGACCCAGCCATATGCAAATCAGTCTTGGCCCTGTTCCTCATGGGAACAGTCCAGCCCGAACTGCCAAGCCATGTCTTCCCTGGACTTTGAAACAAGCATCCTAGGACTGGTTTTGGGATTTCACCCCTCATCAGCCATGCTAGCTTGAATCCAGTGGAAAAGTGAGGAAATTACTCTGTCCCCATGATGGAGAGACTGCTGGCCTAATTTATGACTGCCAAGCAGGCGATCATTTATAAAAGCTTTGAAAGGAATCCCCGTCATTGTGGTTCCTGTCAATTCATTTTACTCTTTTCTAAATAAATAACCGTTTTGGAAATAAAAAAAGTAATGCTTCCCTTGCCATGGGAATAATCTCCAATGGCGGGGGAAGAATTATTTGCATTTTACTGTCCCTCACCGCCAGGTTTTGCCTGGCATTGAAAGACATCAAAATGGCTCTATGTCCGCGTATCCTAATTGGGCGAGTGGACATATAACCATTTCTCCGATGGCCTTTACTCCTCAGGGCCGTCAGAGGAGTTTGGCCATGGCGTAGACAGAGTAGTCTCCGCCATGTCCAAACTCAAGGTCTGCCCACATATAGATCAGGCGGGTGGACCACTATGTTGGCGGGGAGGGAACTCTGATGCTTCTGCAATGGAGTTCCGTTCCCACCAACATATAAATCAGGCCCTAACTCATCAAAATCTAAAGTGATCATTTAAGTCCTAAAATCGAAGCAGTCACTACTTAAACCTTTGACTCTGAGTAACCAAAATCTAGAACAAACGAGCATGTCCAAATACCATGGAGTGATAGTTACCATCCAGTGATCTTGGAAAAACTACCTGCAGGGTACTCTAAATAAGTCACATGGATTCTTCAAAGGCACAATACAATTTGTAAAGTTAAAGCAGCATGGAGCCAAAAGTATGGAAACAGTGGTTCACCTGACAGTTGGAGGCATTTTGTGCTATAGTGATTGACCTATCAGCAATTGGATGCCATCAGAGGAGCGTGAGGGGAGAAAAAATGCTCAGTCTCTTGGAGTCAACCATCGCACTAGAAACAGAGCTCAGGTATGCACCAATGGAAGAAAGAGCTGCACATGCTCCCCTCTTCTGTACCATTAAGAGATAGTTCATTACATCAGACTTTCTTGTAGATAGTGTATGGAGTGAAGCAATTAAATTCAAGAGTAGTCATGCCTAAAATGTGCCTAGTCCTATCAAGTCTGAACATAGAACAACTACTGACCTAACTGGATACCAATCTCTGGAAAAACCAAGGTAAACATCTAATGGAGCATCACCTACAAGAGAGGAGAGAGTTACTAAACTTTTAGCCCTGCTCTACAGCATCAGTAAGATGCTCTGCAGTAAGACGAACATCTAAAAAAGAATTGGGGGGGAAAAAAAGGTGCGATGACGCAGTTTCATCATTGTGTAGGCGCATGCATGCTCTATTACGTACGCACCTACAAAATGACGCAGGCCTTATTATTTGTCTATTTATCGATCCGAAATGGATCTGTAAATTAAAACAAAATAGAAGTAGGCTGAAAGGCTGGCAGCATTTTGCTGCTTGGACCTCTGCTAAAATAAATAAATAAAAGGCGGCTTGCGGGGAGAGGGAGCAGCAACAGGGAGTGGACAAAGCAGAACTCTGAGAATAAGCACCTAAGCAAGAAAGGAGCCAGGGGGAGGGGGGGCAGCAGATGAGGGTGAGCACAACATGGAGAGGACTGATGGAGGTGCACACGGGTGAGCGAGAGAAACTCCAAGCATGGCAGAGGGTGGAAAAAGAAGTACACGAGGGATGCAACTGGAAAACACATGCACTCTCAGAGTGCTAGATCAGAAACTAAAATGTAGGTCTCGAAAAGTAAGCAGTGCAAGGACACAAGTAAAGAGGCTATTCTCCATAGGAGGGACAGACATCGAAGAAGAAGGCAAGCCCGCATAAGGCAATGAATAAAAAGCAAGCTAACAAGCAATTCAACAAAGTCAACCAATGGTAAGCAATGGGCGGGCTGTAAGCTCCCTGTATGTTCACAATAGATCTTTCGCAATCAGACAGCTGGCACTCTAGGGAAGGTGAGACCAAAAACGGATTACAAAATCCCATGAGTTGGCAATTGACCTTATATTGGCATATTTTTGTAATTCTATTATTGCTTATACATGTTCCTACATTTCATAGTTATTTTAGTCTTTTGCTCACAAAAGGCCAGCAGCTGAAGTTTTAAAATTGAGTAGAATTTAGTTTTCTCCCACCACAGCCAACATATTGTACCTCTGTCTCTGCATTATTTGTAATGGTGTGCTAAGTGACTTTAATAAAAAGAATAAAAAAAAAAAAAGAATTTGAGTAGAATTTGGAAACTGGGCTGTTATAGGGCATTGCCGGTGCTGCAGAACTGACGCCCTTAATGTGCTAAACTAATTGCTTGTGCAGCTCCTGCTTCAGTGTGCTTTGCTTAAAAAATTACTTTGTTGGTTTTCTGGAATATTTTGAGTTGTATTACCGCACCTGGTAAATAGAGATGTAGCATGGTGCGAAGCTTATTGGGTGCAATTATCCCACCCATTTCGAGTCTCACTGGTCAGAATAATGCATAACATGCAGTACATCAGTGTGACCACTTGATTGCTGCATGTTTTGCCTCTTTCCAATTTGGAGAAATTTGTTCTTGGAAAAATTGCAGATGTGTGTGAATTACCACAGAATTTGTGCACAACTTAGAATGAGGGTCTTTGTAGTTTCTTTCTTCTTTGATTTTTTTTTTTTAAACCTTGTGATTAGGAGTATTTTTTTTTAAATGCCCCATGATGTAGTGGGAGACACCGGAGTTCCCATGATGGATAAATATTGTTTTCATCTTTGTTTGCAGTGTATGCTTATCACGCCTGCTTGAATTGATTCATTTTCTTTGCTGCAGTGGGCTCAATCAGTAATTTAGACTCTTCGCTGCAGAGTTATTTTTCTTGACCCTTGATTGAATGATTCAGACAACATTAGATACAAACATGCTAATATTCAACAGGCTGTCTTGTTTTGGTCTGAAAGCAAGAGAAGCCTTGCTTCTTCATAGCCAAACTGTGAACCCCTGGATTGTTTGCAGCAGAGAACATACTCTAGTCTGATCTGTCTCGTAGCTTGTGGCAGCTTGTGTGTCTTTTGCTTTCTCGCCCTAAGTGCGCCAGGTATGCCCAGACGTGGGTCCTGGGCTCACTGTGCCACTGGAATCAAGCTATCCTGGCTGAAGAGGAGTGAAACCCCGAAACCGGTCCTAGGATGCTTGTTTCCGGTCCAGGGAGGACCTGGCTTGGCAGTTCGGGCTGGACTGTTCCCATGAGGCACAGGGTCAAGACTGATTTGCATATGGCCAGGTCTAAACTGGGGTGGCATGGTGAGCAAAAGAATGATGGATTTAACCCAGATCTCTTGACTAGGGGTGAATGTTTTGATTTGTTCTGCATTCCGTCCATCAATTGTGTGTCTTTTGCTTTCTCGCCCTAAGTGCGCCAGGTATGCCCAGACGTGGGTCCTGGGCTCACTGTGCCACTGGAATCAAGCTATCCTGGCTGAAGAGGGGTGAAACCCCGAAACCGGTCCTAGGATGCTTGTTTCTGGTCCAGGGAGACCTGGCTTGGCAGTTCGGGCTGGACTGTTCCCATGAGGCACAGGGTCAAGATTTGCATATGGCCAGGTCTAAACTGGGGTGGCATGGTGAGCAAAAAAATGATGGATTTAACCCAGATCTCTTGACTGGGGGTGAATGTTTTGATTTGTTCTGCATTCCGTCCATCAATTGTGTGTCTTTAGCTCTAATTCCCAGCCAGTGTATCAAGTCAGCTATTACAAATCCTTGCCTCTCGTTGTATGGCTTTGAGGTCAAACTGTTACACTGTTTATCCCTGTGCGGATACTTTTCATATAGTGGAGGCTTCGATTGTATTTGTGTAGTTATCCACAGTGTCTGTAAATAAATCACCACTGTTCTAATTCAGACAGGCTGCCTTTGCTTTGTATCTTTAAGTGATAGGTTAAAGCTTGCAAAATGCTAACCATGGAACTGTAAGGCTGGGGACAGGGTGAGTTGATTGCCGTCAGTATATTCGCTGAGGCAGAATGATACCCTAATCTGAGTTTTAAGATTTTGAATCTTAACTTTCATGTCCTCAGCCTAAATGCTGCTCGTGTTTGGAACAAACCCTTTATCTCACCTCTGTTTAACTTGCTCTTTTCGTTTCCACCACTGCAGGTCTGAAGTCTGAACAACCAAACCGCCAAAATGAGTGCTGAATCCATCATACGCATCCCGCCCTACCACTTCATCCATGTCCTGGATCAGAACTCCAACATTGCCCGTGTAGAAGTGGGGCCTAAGACCTATATTCGCCAGGACAATGAAAGGTGAGACCCTCAATCCTTTCCTCCTCAGGCCTGGAGGCCTGTGGCTCAACACGCAAACTGACCTGCTGGGACGTTGGGAGGTTTCCAGAAAGGCCTTTCAAATATGCCAACCGTGTAGAATTCTCTCCCAATTTACCTATACCTCAGTTGACAAATGTACTTGCCCTACCCTCAGCTGTTCTCTACACCACACTGCATTGTCTCTTTCTACATCTCCTCTCATTCCAGGGTTATGTTTGCACCCGTGAAGATGGTGATGGTGCCACCACGCCACTACTGCATCATTGAGAACCCAGTGGTTCGGGCTCAGGACCACAAGGTGCTCTTTGATGACGTGGGGCAGGCCCGGCTGCGGCATGGAGACCTAGAGATTCGCCTGGCACAGGACCCCTTCCCGCTTTATCCTGGGGAGGAACTCAAGCAGGTAAGGGAGAACAGATAGGGAGGGAATGGCAGAGTGTGGGATGGTTTTATGATTGAGGTTTCAATGAAGAAATGCAGGGGGAGATGACAAAAGAAGGCAGAATGTCTGGGGTCTGTAGGCGGCAGGAACATGAACCCTTAGCAATATTATAGCCTGGTCCTGTGGGCTGCACCAGTGGTTAAACGCCCTAAACCTAAGGTATAGGACGAGCTGCAGCCCAAGGCCTATAATGAGAAATGGGGCCTTTAACAACCAGTATAGCATGAGGCAGAAGGCTATAATGCTGTTAGAACATTCCAGTGACAGTGGTAAAATGTACTAAATTAAAGAAGGCGAAACAAAAAGACAAGCTTTGGAATGTTGGAGCAGAATGTCTTTACTAGTGTTTGCTGGCTGTGTCACCCCACTACCTAATGGGGCATCCGACATTCCATTGTTCTAATATTACTCAGCTGATTACATCAGTGTGCTCCTCTGTCGCATTGTTAAACACAAGCAAAACAGTGATTGGCTTTGACATTTTAGACTCTTACCGCCGACCTCCTCAACATGGGTAGGCTGAAAGCAAACTCTCAACGCCTCTGGTGTGGGAGGGGAAAGGCGTAGCTCATCCCCAGTTACCAGTCCTGTGTTGGAAGGCCAATTGAGCTTGGTTTCCCCCTGAAGTCATGTACTGTATTGTAGAGTTTTGAGAATTTCAAGTCCATTAACCACCTCTATCAAGCTTAATTTAACACCAGCAGCATATCTTTAGTGCATATCTTTAGCAAAGCGAACATTATTTTCTGTGAAACTACACAAATTAATTCAAATCGTACATTTCAGTAAAACCAGAAGGGGTAGAAAATGCATTACATTGAGTTAGTTAGAGCAAAAATAAAATCTCTGAATCTCGCCTGACAGGGGAAAAGATGGCCCATTGCAAGTCGCTGGCAAGGAGCTTTCTTTGGTTGTTGAATTGGGTCTAGGGAGAGGTAACCTGACCCCAAATGCATCCTACCTAGATGAACAGCGGAAGGGAAAGGAAGCTAGTTGGCTTTCTCTCTACCATGGGCCTTTTACTTGGCAAGGAGATAAAACCTTTATCATGAATGCCACATCTTTTGGACCCTCGTATCGGGCACCCATCTGTGAATTTCACTGGCACAGTGGCTACCAACTCTATCTGTATGTTGAATTTCACCTGCACCCAATGAATTGAGCCTTGGTTCACAAAACACATCTCTTTTTGTCTTGTTTAAAGGTTACCAAATATCTCTTTTAATCATCGGTGTAAAGGAACCTTTTATCACAAAAATAGTTAGTGGAGTAATTAGGAAGTGATGTGCTGTGATTTAAATGGCGGCCTGGGATTACTTTAGGGAGAAAGATTGAGTGGAGTTTTACTTCCACTGGTTCTTTGATATTGTGTGTGAGGTTCTTCAGAACACAGGGTCTGCATTTCCAGGGAACCTGCTGTAAGGTAGCTTCATGTATTGATTCAAAAGGGAGGCACCGTTAATTTGGATTATACAATATCGATGAGCTAAGGGATAGCAGGTCTTTTGAAAGGGGGGAATTCCGTCCTAAGTGCCTTTAAAAGTCTCTAATCACTAGGAAAGTGAAGAAAGGTGTGTTGGCAAACTTTGTTTGACAATTGTCTTTCTGGTGCCTCTCTTCTTCGGATTTTAGAGGCCCCTCTCATCTGATTTTATATCTAATGGTTTTCCAATAGACAGTGGTGATCACTAAATGTAATTTTAAGTATTAAAAATTTAAGCTATATTTTACCAAACAAAAAAGATAAGGCAGTACAGTTCCATCTTAACACATCACCGGGTTGATGGTCATCCGCACACGTCAGATGCAGACTCCATTCCACTTACATGTGCAAGAAGAACTGATGAACTGTGTTTTTGGTTCCCTGGTTATGTTCATGCAGTCTTGTAGATGGACCAACTGTTTCTATTGCAGGAATTGGCAGAATGTTCCCAGCAGAATGAAAGGTCGCCCTAGTCAAATAAATGTATTTCAGCATCTCAGGAGAATTCCTTCCTGCCTTCTAACCTTTCTAGAATTTTCCTACAAAGCAATCCTGTACCACGTGGCTGTCAAGAAGGCTCAGGAGTCAAAACACATGAGCGTCTTTTTCAGGCAGTTTACTAAGAGTGACGGCATGTGTCAGAAGAGAAAACAATATCTTGCAAATTCATATATGGGGTTTTGCAAAGTGAAGTTTGTCATAGTATAAGCTCGGATAGCTAAATGTCAGTTTGAGTGAATGGACATCATAAGATGATTGTGGTGTCATGTTTTGCAAAATATTTGACAAAACTCAGTCATATGTAAGGATCAATGTTCAAGTATCCTAACTCTACAGATTAGAAAATTAAGTTTTAGGTTCGGGTTTAGAGGTTGGCGGATGGGTTACACTGTTACAAACATGTCAGATATCCCATCTGCCGCATTAAAAAGTCCATTAAATCCTATGGCACTTGTAATATGGTGGCTGGGGTATCCATCACGCTTGTGTCGGAGTAACTCGTCCGCCAAACTCTAAATCAGGTCTTTAGTCAGCTTACGGTCTATGCATTCAAATATAGCAAGGGTCATCCGCTGGGCGTAAAGGCATAGTCCTGTTTACCCCTCTTTGTAAGGTTGCTTTCTTTCATTTTTTTAAAAACTTTTAATGAATATATATGTTGAAAGTTTAAAGACTACTGCTCACAATTGGCACTTTTAAGGCTTTGTTTTTTGTTTTAAAAAGAGGGGTATCTATGTGAGCATATGTGCGTCATTGGAGATCGGATCTCTCACGATGCAAGCCAGGATCCCACACATAGGCTGAGGGTTTCCATTCCCTTGCATATCGGTGAAGGTCCTGTAATGAAGAAAAGATTACTACCATCATAAGAAGTGTAGGTCATCACTTGGAGAAGTTTCTCAGTGAGCATCACTAAGTGAGCATGGCTGAATAGATTGCAGGATAGATGGTAAAAAGCCTTCTTCTTTGATACTGATTTAGTTAATCAAGATATTTCTGCACTTTTAACTGTTTTGTAAGTTTGTTTCAGTCACGTCTTTGGAGTGCCTTTGAGGAAGCCTCCTTAATTATCTACTAAAACATAAAGTTGAATCAAACACCTGAAGTACATTTTCTAAATTCTACCATCTGTGGAATACATTGCACTGAAGCAATAGCTTTACCATAAGACACTGATGGTTTATTTTGCTAGAGTAATTCTACTAGTCTTGGGCACCTCTTGAATTGGATTCCATAATAATGTTAATCAATATATTTGAGTTGCGGGCATATGTAATGTCGACTGAATGTAGGATATAGCGCATCTACTAAGATTGGTATCCATCCACTATACTGTCCCAATGAAGCTGTCCTAAAGGAAACATTGTTACAGAGCTAAAACATTATAGCAATACATTTTTGATATTCTTTGGATGAATTAACAAAAAACTGTACACTTCAGTGGAACCATTTTTCTGTTCCCTCAACGTCCATTTTGTGTTTGGCTTTGGTACCTTTAGTTGAAAACGATGAAATGTACTTTGAACATGTATTCACATGTTTTATTAACTTCTGATTATGAAATATAAACGTAGTGCATAACTGGGTAATAGGCACACGTTTAAATCAGTGTAAGATATTCATTGTGGCGTTGATCTTTAACAAGGAAATATTAGTAAAGTAAAATCTCCCTTTGAGGGCATTCCAGTGCCTGGTGCACAATCGGTGACGTTACTGTTTTTTTCAAACTCAGTGGGAAGCCACAAAGACCTTTGGTTTGCATTGGAGGGTGCAAATCTGTTGCTCCAGCCGTGCCCCACTGAAAGGGAAATACAAAGAGAAGCTATTTTAGCATTCTTGTTGAACTGGTTTTGAGAGACCAGTGTGGGGAAGGTGTGCTGTGAGTACAAGGCACACCCTGAAGTGATTTCAAAGCCGATCACCGATAGAGGTTGACTTTGAGATGTGAGGGATTTGTAACTATAAAGAAATGCTGGACCATGAGTTTGTACAGAAAATATTGACATTTACTTATTTTCTTTAATTATTCTCCCCCGCTCCTTCCATTTCTTACTTTCGACACCTCTCTCTATTCTATACTCTCTCCTACCTCCTCTACAACCCCTCACACTCCACTCTTTTTTTTTTTCTAACTCCCTCCTGCCCTACTCAGAGCATCACCCCGCTCACAGTGGTGGTGGCCAACACTGCTCTGCACCTCAAAGCCCTCCTTGATTTTGAGGACGACTCCGGCGAGAAGTATGTGGCTGGCGACGAGTGGCTATTCGAAGGGCCTGGTAAGTACTATTTGGGAGAAGTTATTTAACAATTCTAGACACACACTCGTTTGCACATGTCCAATAGTGTAAAAAATGTCATTAGATTCAACGATGCACACAAGGAAAGGAAGGTTACAGTCCTTTCTGTCATATTCATTGTTGACTTATCTGCAAATGTACAAAACAATAAAAGAACAACACAGATATTACAATGTATGTCTGTGGAAATGTAGCCACCTCTATGTGTGAGCTGGTGCTTGGAATAAATGATATAATAGTGAGGATGCTCTGCATTTCTGTTGACTCGGTATATGCCTGTAGTCTAAGTTGGCCTTTTCCAAGAAGGCCAACATGTTTCATTCCAATTAGGAAGCTGGGACGAGATGCCGCTTTAGGAGATTGTTGATGCGGTGTAACTGACAAGCAACGGTAGTGCTTTGCAAAGAAAGGTGTAAGAGTGATGTATACACCCCTTTTGGTCTGGTGCAGGCTGGTATGAAAGCCCCCTGCCGACACTGGCCAACCCGCATTTTTAAAAAACATTGTCCAGAGAGGCGAGTGATTGGAACCCCACGCCCTGATGAATTTGCCACAACGTATGTAATTGGCAATGAAACATGTTGGCCTTCTTGGAAAAGGTTAGCAACATGCAGTGCTTTTAACTCGAGCAAGCTCACATTTTTAAATAAAGGGGGTAACGCGACAGTGAGTCTTGACTTGATTTTAATAGCATTTGAACACACTGTTCTCTGCTTATCACGGGGTTTATGTTTTGGAACAGTTGATCTCTTTTTTCTGTCTTCCTTGTCTTTCTCCTGGACACTAATTTCTTTGTTTCAGTGAGTGGGTAACTGATGATGATATACGTGGGCATACTGGCGAGAACCTGCTGGTAGCCTTCCTTGTGTTGCATAAGTGAGGTGCCCTCTCACTCTTTTCACTTATTTTTACTTTTCTTCACTCACATGCTGTGAGGGAGGGAATATTTGGTTGAGTGGCTTGACCGACAATGATTCTTTTTCCGCTTTTTTATTAAAAAGTACTAATTTGAGAGTTTGGGACTGCGGGAAATTGGACGGGGTGCCATAAAGTGGGAGTAAAAAGTTAAACTCACTTTGGAAGCAGTGTCTGAAGGTGACATTGAAGAAACTCTCCTATAGCCAGGTCTTTATTGTTTTGATCCATGATGTTACTTGTCTGAGGACCTGGTGTGGCAAGGGTTTTTTCTTTTCGCGTATATTTGTGATGTTGATAGAGAATCCGACATTCTTTGTCCATGAATTGTTATTTTTTTAACTTTATTTTGGATTTGCTTTTTGATGTTCCTCGTGGTGTAGTTTTCTGTATATAGCGCCTCGTCGAGTGAGTGCCCCCATGTCACGTTAGGTGTGGCACTTGCTGATGTGGTGTGTGGTATGAAAGAGAAGGGGGGGGGTATGTGATGTCTTGGGTCTCCCCTTTCTCTGGATGATGTGCAGCACAGGGCCGTTGTATGGTACTAAGGGGTAGAATGCCGACTCCTTTTGGGGCACTATACTGAGACCCTGTAAGAATCCAGCATCTGTTGAAAAAGCCTTAAGTGCCCTGTGCAAGGAGAATCAGGTTCATCCTATCAGGTGGAGGAAAAGCTACTGTTAAAGGTATCATGAGAAGGTCCAGCGTATCCCATTTTAGAGATCTGCAGAAGGAGTCTGTTTGTACATAAAGTTCTATTGGACCAGTACATGAGGGCTGATGTACTTGCCACACAGTGGTTATGGGTGCCATGCAATGGCTTTCTTGTCTGGAAATGCAGCAGACATTGAAGGAAATATCTATAAATCGTTTTCCTCACTACTGACAAAAGTAAAGAGCCGGAAGGTGGATTGACTCTTACGAAGGCCATGATTCACAAAATATAGCAGGATGTTTACTCCTATTTGCTTACGCATACACCTGAGTAAATTTCGGAGTCCTGTAGAAATAACAAAGGATTCCAGTACTCTTCCCAGGTATACGCGACTGTATTCTATTTCCAGGAGAATTTCTGGAATTGTTTTGAGTTCCATGTTATTTGCCGTGCATTACCATATGTTAATCATGTACTAAGTTCAAATTTAAATTTCAAATATTTTTATTAACATTTTTATTTAGATAAAAACTTTTGTGTGAAGAACGTTTACAAATTATAAAATGTATGTATAAAAGAGGAATGAAGGCAAAAAAACTTCCAAAAAGATAAAAGGGAGAGTGCAAACTGCATTTCACTGCAGCCTGTGCTTAAAAATTACAGAGAATGGTGCATCAAGTGAACATTTGTGCACGTCTAAGCCTGCTGCACAAGTGCATCTGTACTTTGAAACGATTTTTAGTTTGCCCATCAGAAAATACTTTTTTTTTAGAGAAACCTCATTCTGTACAACCCAACCCAATTTTGAGGGCATTGCTCCCTCTTTCCTACCTTGAACATAGATTTAACTAGAGACAATCTTCAAACATTTCTGGGTGTGAGTCTATCTAGAAAAGGTTTGTACATACCCATAAATGTGTGTGTGTGTTCACCACTTTGTACTGGTGCACTAAAATGCCAAATCCTTCTTCTTTACACACAAATAAAATTATTCCGTAGGCATGTAATTGTAAGGGTTAATGAAACTGTTTCAGAGTGCAGATTTTGTGACTTAGGTGCTTAAATAGTTTTGTGGATCTTGCTGCAGAAGAAGATCCCATGTGGGAGCCTGGCACTTCTTGTTTCTCCTTCATTTCTTGACCTTCATCAGTGAAGAAAGTCTCAGTGGTGGTTGTGATATATCGGTTATCAGTGGAAATAACAGTCTCACTGCTGGTTTAGGTTGAAGCTTCTCAAAGAAGACCAGTGCCTTCTCTTGTCAAGTAGTCATTACAATATTTAACTTCCTTGTTGCTCTCTAGGTGGCTTCATGAAATGGCTTCAACCACTCGCATACTTGTTATAATGTAGTTAGCCAGCTTCAGCCTGGCTGAGGCTGTAGTGACGTGCTTGCATTCCACGATGACCTGTATGGGTTCCATAATTTGATTAAGGCAGTTCAGTTACTAGCTGTGCCTGGCATGTCTGCGGTTTGGAGTTTTCATCTCTGGAGTAATAAACTACTTTCAAGACCATCCTGAGTGAGATCCTGTCTTTTAGTACCGCAATACTCTTGATGGAAATGATTCCAGATTTTGAGCACATCGTCATCAGTCAGAATTAGTGTCCTCATCCAGTGACCTCTGCGTGACCTGAATCTTGATCATCATGGGCAATGTGTAGCCGACCTGTTCCTTAGCCGTTCCCTTTACTGTGGGTCCTGCCATGCAGGGGAATGGACGTGTGCCACTGCTATCTCACTGGGGATTGTTTAGCCAATTCTTATGGGATGTCAGGCTTCAGGTTAATATCAATAGCAGGATGTCCTCTGGTGTCTTGGGAACATTTCTTCCTCTTCTTCAGTGGCTGTGAGTTCTCTTCTATGCTGATGTCCTTGCTCAGCCCTTTTTTTAAAATAGGTTTTTCTTTGCTCAAGTGAATTACACCTATACCTATTCTCATAAGTTTCTTCTGGTTTCTGATGTAACCATAACCAGTGTGGAGCTGGCTTTGTTTCACCTGCCATCTTTAAAACCACCTGGACCCCAAAAGTGTCAGACCTGTGAATCGTTGCTTTAGTGCCTGAGATCACTCGGGCAGCAACAGGAAGATGTATGTTTTTAGAATTTGAGAAGTGCTTTAACATTTGATAAAACTAGTTGGCTGTGGCTACCACCTCCTGATCTCGATCCAGGTTTTGGCCAAAGTGCGGAGTCTTGAGTGAAGCTGTGATTTCAGGAAAGATGTAGATGTTTCCTGCGATCGTGGGGAGCTGAACCGCGCCTGCCATGGGGGAGCACCTTGATTCCAGGAAGAACTCCAAAAGGCACAGTGAACTGGAAAATCTGTATGGCGGACATCTAAGGTGACTGAGATGTACTACGAGCCTTGAGATCCACCCAGCTAAGCCCGTCATGGGAAGTAACAATCAAGACACCAACAACATCGGGATCTATAGAGCGACAACATCTCCAGTCTTTGAAGTACAAGCATGAACCATCCCGACTCATCCTCTACCTGTGGTATGCCCATATTGCCCCGTCCACAAAGGACCAGGAGTGGTCGGCCTTCACTCCCTCCTTGAGTGGTTCAGTCCCACTGCCTGGTAAGGGTGTCTTGATTCCAGGTCTATTTCAACCATCTTTCCAGCCTGTACGATTTGGGAGATCAGTACATTTGAAAGTGAAGCTGAAACTACAAAGTTTAAGTACAGATGGAAGAGGGATCCTGTAAAGCCATTGGATTCCTTCGTTGTCGCCATACCAGTGGGTGCAGAATATCTCGTCTGTTCCCCAGTAGTGGACAGAATAGACAAGCGGGATGCTAGAAAATACTGTTCTTATTATAAAATGTTGCACAGAGCTTGCCCCTTTGTTTCAGACATAAGTGGTTCTACCACTGCCCAGACATAACTATTTCCATAATTGATTACTATAATGCTCTCACGATTGGACTAGCAAACAGTACTCAAAAACCGCATCTATTGTAGAACACAGGCACTAGGATTCCCAAATCAGAAAATATTTCCCCAGTGGCACAGAGATCGCCATGTTGTCAGTGCAGACACAGTTTAAGACTCTTGACAGTCATTATTGAGATACTGTATGGAGTGGCTCCCAGTTACTTAAAGAATTGATGTACATTTTTTTATTTTTTTATTTATCTATGCGGCACGGCATCATCTTGCTTGACCATCAGTTCGATTTGGCAGTAAGTTATTCTCTTTCTGCTTGTACACCGAGAATGACGCGCCTCCTCCCTGTCAGAACTTCAGTAAAATGTTGTTGTTCTGGTGCGTTGGATTCTTAGGGAGTTAATAACCAGTGTTGAACTCTGCTTTGTGACTTCCTTCTTAGCAGGGATGGTATGGGACAGTTTGCAAATTGGTGCCCATCAGTTACCTAGTTTTGCATCCAAATTCCATCCCCAAACATGTTGCTTTGGCACAACTGTCACAGTCTCACTTTCCCCACTAATCCCACTTCCAGCTAAAGATGGCACTGCCAGATTGAGAGAGAGGATAAAAAGAACAGGAGTTAAGAGGAAAGTTTTTAGGTGGAAGTGACGTAGAAATACAAGACTGACTGAATAATGAATGGTCAGTGTGTTAAACAGCAAGTTATTGGCTTCTTCAGGGGCTTAGTGAGTCTAGGCCATCAGAGGTAGGGGGGTGTCTAGTGGCATTTTCGAGGGCTTCTTTAGTACCATGGACCTGTTGAGTTGATGGACAATCTGTTTTTAAAAAAACGTAATCCTCACACATTCTTTTTGTCAGGAGCGCAATTATTTTACACACACAATGTACAAATGTAGTTTGTACCCCACACTGTCCTGACAGCTGACACTTTAGACACTAGGCATGAGAGTAGTGCAGGTAGGCATGTCATGCCCGTAGATGGGTGGTGGGGGCTTGGATTTCAACAAAAGTGCTCTCGCTCCTTTCTTGGACAACGCCCTCCCTCTCTCAGGAGGCATTTCCTGCCCTTCGCTATGCCCCTTTTAGCTGGTTTGAATGAGTGGCAGACCCTGGCAGAGGGGAGGGGGCCTGACACCGAGCTTTCTATGTCTTTTAGCGACCTCCTAATCCTTTTTCACATTCCAACTTTGCAGGAACCTACATTCCCCGGAAAGAGGTGGAGGTGGTGCAAACCATCCAGGCGACGGTCATCCGGCACAACCAGGCTATCCGGCTGCGGGCCCGCAAGGAGTGCAAAGACCGTGAAGATAGGGACCGCGTGACAGGTGACTAGCGTCATCCCTTGTGGGATGTAGTGTGTGTTTTTATTTTAAACAAGGACCTAATGAAATGCCAAAGGTTACTCCGGGTATCAGGTAGTGGGAATTCTGAATTTTCCCCTCAATAGCTCTAGAAGGTGGGATCAGTCCAGTATATGATGTAGGAGATCTACATACATTGGATAAAGGTAAGGTTTGGTCAGGGGTTGGAAGTGAGTTAGAAATCTTAGTGGTAAGGTGCCTCTGATTACCTCTTCGCCCTCCTGGTGAATACAGAGGTGTAGCCACAGCGGTTCTTTGTCACTGCGGCCAGAGTGATGGGCACGAGGCAAGATCTGCCTCAGATAACACAGGGTGTGAGAGGTGAGAAGGGAGCCTCTGCCAGGAGAGAGAGTTCTTGAGACCCTTTCAAGACTGTTGTTTGAGATCAACAGCGCCAGCCAGTGAGCACAAAAAATAGGAATGGGTGGAACCCATCCTAGAGGATGGTTGGGGGTCTTGCTATCCACCCCTAGTGAGAACGAGCCGAGAGGGAGCAAGAAGTGTCACTATCAGAGCTCTTATACATTAGTGTTAGGCTGCTCATGGAGGCAGCACGCACAGGTGAGTCTGTGGTGGTGTTTGGTTGTACCAAAACTCGGGTGTGTGAAATGGGGAGGTAATGCGGCTCTCAGTACCCTGCCTGCACCCTCCAAAAGAAGTCTATAGGGGATGGGAGCTCCATGACACTGCACACCCATGTTCATTCTCTCCATATATCCTTTACACTTCAGAATGTATTTGATTTTTTCATCATTTAGTTGCTTTATGGTAAAATGTTGATGCTGGTCTGTTAGTCCTCATGCTCTGTTAAATGTTAATGTACGTTTTTTTCTTTTTCCTCATTTTTCGTTTCTGGCTTGTTTTCACGTTCATTTTATTTTTTTCACGTTTCTCTCCTCACAATTCCCAATTCTCCTGGTCTTCTGCTTGGCTTCAACTCCCCCTTCCTCATTACCCCATACTTTGTTACCTCGCTGTCCTCTCTTTTTATCTCCCTTTTACATATTCCCACACCCCCTGTCACTTTATATTCTCTACATTGGCACCCTTATATCTTCTGTCATTTGTTCTCGTTCCCGTTTTTACCTTATTTCTTTCTTAACCTCTTTTGTATGCCTTAACTTACCTTTCTCTTTGCTACATACCTCTTCTTTCCCCTCACACCTCATTTGCCCCCACTCTCACACATGCACCATCTTCCTTCTCACACCTCCCTTGCAATGCTATCGTTCTCCCCTTTCTTGCTCTCACGCGCCTTTTTGAACCACCTCGCCTACACGCCTCTTTCTGTGCCTCCTTCACCTTCTGTCTGCCCACAGGGGAAGAGTGGCTGGTGAGAAAGGTGGGGGCCTACCTGCCGGGGGTGTTTGAAGAAGTGGTGGATGTCGTGGATGCCTTTGTTCTCACAGACAAGGTAAAATGAAAACGGCTGTAATTTCACACCCCTTAGGAAACAGTGGTGAAGTTTGAAGCCTCAAGTTATTGAAATAATTGACTTCATTTATTCGACCTGTCAGACTCGCCTTTCTCGTTCTCCAAGTGAATCTTTTTCAGGGAAATCTGGAATCTTTTTAGGGAGCTTTAAGATCATTTTTGCCTTTTCAAGGAGATTGCGTTCTGTTAGGGCTATTTGACTGTCTAGGTTTCTGCCCCTTAGTGCCTGGCTTCACGCAGCTTCCATGAGTTGTTCCCCAGTCATATCAAAAGGACCGCTGTCTCGAACTTTATTGTCCTCATTTCATTAGAATGAAGAATATTTCGGTGATGTTTGCTTTCGCCAGGTTTTTAATGGGTCAGAAGGTAACAGCATTGTATCTTTAAGCATATAAACATTACAGCTAGAGTTTCTTAAATATGTAAAACGCTATTCATAAAAGAACTCAGAAGGTTACTGGCAAAACACCTTTCTGTGAAACATAGGGTCTAGGAAATAGATGGGTATATTTAGAGATCAGAAAACCGGTTGCCAAAGTTCTTGCTTTGCTTTGCAGAAGTAATGGAGAGAAAATGTCAAACGTTTTAGTGTCCAATGAAAATGCAGTCCTTTTTCCCCAGAGCCATTGGATGGAGACCCTTGCTGAGATCTCACCTCCTGGGTATCTAAAGTGCCTTGTTTCCCAGATTTTAAGGTGGTCTCACTTGATCTACAGCTTGTGAACTCAAGCAGTTCCTGACCATAGCGTTTTCTACAGCACCTCTACTTATGACATAGGCGTAACAAATTCCTCTTTGTAACCTCTTTATGCCAAATGTACTCTGAGCCCAGCATTTGACAGAGGACGGTCCATTTTTGTTGGATTTTATGGTGTCAATTCTTTTTCCCCACCTTACTAACTTTTATTTTTTCGGAGAATGATCACACTTAATTATTTATAAAGGGCATAATCCTCCACATGATCCATTAGAAAGATATGTACTGACGAGTATTGTTAATGTGAGGTTACTGACTGTTTCCATGTTGCCTGTAGAAAGCGCTACACCTGCGGGCCACCAAGACCTTTCGTGATGACAAGACTGCACTTCGGCGCACGGGCGAGGAGTGGCTGGTCACAATGGAGGATGCAGAGGCCTACATCCCTAACGTGTATGAGGAGGTGCTGGGCATTGTAGACATCACAACACTCAACAGCCGGCAGTACTGTGTGATTCTCGACCCTGTCGGACGGGATGGCAAGCCACAGCTCGGTCAAAAGAAGGTGGTGAAGGTAGGTTTGGGCAGTGCTCGTGCCGCATAATGGCAGGCTGACCTTCTGTCAGGAGCATGTTGGTAACTGTATGGAGGAGCTCTGTTTTGTTTGCTCTGTATAATACCACTCCGCATTAAGCCAAAAGATTGTGGAGAAAGGAGTAGCGCAGTGAGATGGTATTGCGTCAAAGGTGTGGAGTGCTCAGACTTTGGTGGTGTGTGTTTGCTGTACGGTACATTTTTACAGTTGTGTGCTGTAATCAAACATTTTCTGGGGATAAGTGTGCCTATAGGCAGATCATAAGTTCGCAACACCAGACTTGCTCACATCGGATCATCTTGCAGAACCATTTCTGATCTTTGAATTAGTAACTGGGAAAGTCAGTGTCTCCATAGTCTCAAAATATTCAATTTGCCAAATTCCCCTTCGGATTCTGGAGTTAAGATGTGTTTCAGAATTGAGACATTTTGTTATTGAGTCACAAACATTAACATTCCAGAATTTAAAATTTGGATAATTATACAAGAAAGTGATTTATTACAGATGTTAGTATTCATTTAAGTGAATTGAAATCTGATGGGCAGTATCTGACTTCCCAAAGAACGTTTGGAAAGTCTATGTAAATTCCCTTGCCAATAACACTTTTGTGGAGTCCATAGTTGACACCCTAAGGGAAAAATGCTGCCCATTTTTGTGTTTTAGAAGTCAGAGGCTTATGCTTTTATATAAAAGACTATTTTTTTGCTGAGAATGGAAATGGAAATCAAACTAGTGGTCTCGTGCATTTAGGTAGATTTAGGAGTAGTTTGGCCAGTTCAAGAATGCTCTTAGGGTGTTTTCTACTTGCATTTCCCATTTTAACTTTTTGGTTCATACTGTAAAAATTAATTAATTTTTTCACATTTTTCATACCATTAAAGGATTTTTTTTTTTGCACCTCTATCTGATCCTTTAACTAAGTTGGATTTTACTGTCATCCATTTCTTTAGCCATATAAACTTCAGGGCATTTATTTTCTAAAGAGTGGAATTCAGTGGGAATCCAGGGTTCTTTGTATGATTTTAGGGTGATTAAGATTTTGCAGAGGGAAAATGCATTCCTCTATTGGACTTTACTAAGGAGTAATTTAGTATATCTTCCAATGTGATGGTATTGTATTTAGGGTTGAAATAGAAATCGTTTGTAGTAGTTTGAGTTGCTAACGTGGAAAATGTAGAGGTTTTTTGGGGTAGGAGAGTGCTAGTATAAAATGAGTAGTTATTATACCATTCTATTCAATGACGCCTCAGGCAAGGCGCTGTTTTTAAGAAACATTTTCACCTTTAAAGGAAATATGTCCACACTAACAGCTTGCACCCACCTGGCGCCTACTTTGTGATCTTTCAGCGGGATGGGGAGTGTTACACGTAATACCAGCAGAAATGGAGGTTTGGTGGCGGCAAGTGGGGTATATATTTCCACAAACTAAGGAACATGCATACATACGCACACAAACACACCTTTATCTAACAACATCTTTTGAAAATTGCATGTAGTGTTATTTACAGGTTTGAGAAAAGTGGTGCACTCGTTACAGACTGGTGGAAGCGTTTTTAACAGGTTTGATTGAACAAGACAAGCAAAGGGCGTGGAAATGGGGTAGGCAGCCATGCCCCTGCCTTAGAGCGATATGTAAAAGTTAAGGTTTGGCCTACTTTCCTCGTTGCTGGAAAGACTTGACTTGAGCTAGTGGAGCGAGGGATGGAAGGGCCTTTATGTTTTCATGAGGAGGCATTCCCTGCTATGGTTACATTGAGCGGAACACTTCCCTTAAGTGGACATTAGTCCTTGTAGTAAGAATCCCCTCCTTCTAGGGTGATCACACGTCCTAGTTCACCGGGACAGTCCTGGTTTTTGGACATCGTTCCTGGCATATGAACATTTTCTCTTAATGAAATGGATGTTGAGAAGTATTTGAATTCTAATTCTCTGCATGCTTGTGCTTTTGTTCTCTCTTCTGGCAGTGCTAACCATTGTGATGGGAAGGTGCACATATTCAGTATCCCAATCATAGCACTCTTTCTTCACTCTGTAAGAAGGAAGGGCAGCCGAGCCTGACTCTGACATGTCACACAGGATGCCACCATCTCCCAAACCCCTGCAGTATGTGCCGCTACTCACAGCCACCACAAAGCGCTTTCGATTTGTGACACACAGACCTAGTGGGACACTTTTAAAAGTGCTAAGCATGGGCTACAAAGTTGAGAGACGTCTGTGAAGGAACAGCAGTGAGGAAGAGTGCTGTGGCGAAAGAGGCAGTCTGTGTCCCTTTTGGTTAAGTGCTCAAGACCAATTATTAGGATTTTCTTTTTTAATTGATCATACCTTTATTTTGAAGAGAACACATCCAGTAGCATACAGCAGAAGTACCCACAGTTCTTTGCATGGTGTTAGATCCTGTGGCATGTGCCACTGTTAAGCAGCAGGTTTCCAGCCATAGTGCTCTCAAATGCAGGCCCTCCAAGCCAGCGATGTTATCTGCCCTGCTAAACTCTGTACAGAGCAGAGCACACTAGTCAAACAGCAGACACCTGGCCCACAACACCATCACGTCTAAAGTAGCCCTAAGAAGATGCGTGTTGAAATGTAAAAAGGACTAAAAAATGTGCATTGAGTAATCGCCACAAAAATGCTTGTGTAATATTTGTCAATCTGAAAGAGACATCTAGCCGCAGATTCCTTAACTTAGAATAATCCCCAGGCGTCAGACTGGATCCGGAAAATTTTGCGTAGCAGTACCTCTGCGCGCCGGGGGGCGGCGCCGCCTGGCTCCGCCCTGACGTAGTCCCCGGAGATGACGTCTGTGGAGCCATATAGGACCCCCCCGGCGCGCTGACGTCAGTTTCCTTCTTTTCCGCGTTCCAACGCGGATCCGGGATTCAGCTGTTCCTCTGGCCTGTTTTTCTTCAGGCCCTTTTTCGACGTCCTTTGGCGTCTGGGAACAGTGTGTGATGCCTTCGGGCTTTAAATTGTGCGAGACTTGTTCGCGCCAGATGTCGGCGTCAGACCCGCACGCCATTTGCATGTGGTGTCTTGGGTCGCACCACGACTCCGTGGAGTGTGCCGCCTGCCGGCAGATGCGCCCAAAGTCCCTACGGGAGCGCCGGATGAAGCCGCCCGGAGATCCCGCACGGCGTCTCCCCGACGTTCTCCGGTTGGTTCTTCTCTCCACGTCCGCTCCCGGAGTCGCTCCCGCGAACGTCGCTCGTCTACAGGTAAGTTAAAGCACAAGTCACGGAAGTCGAAGTCCTCGCTTCCACGTGATGATGGGGGTCATGGTTCCCGTTCCCTCACGGAGCCGTGCCCCCCGGAGTCGGCCTCCATTTACCCGCCCTTTCCGGGTACTGGTGCGACTCGGCCCCAGATGGCAGCCTACTACCAGGCTCTGCACTCCATCTTCGGGTCACCTCCTCTTCCTGGCGCGCCTTCGGGTACCACAGTGGAGGTAGGCATTCAGGTCGGATCTCCGCCGGCGGGTTCGCCCTCGGCGCCGGCAGAGTGCCTCGACTCCGGCGTCGTGCCGGCGTCGGGTCCCAACCCCGAT
Organism: Calotriton arnoldi; assembly: GCA_963921515.1. NCBI lineage: Eukaryota > Metazoa > Chordata > Amphibia > Caudata > Salamandridae > Calotriton > Calotriton arnoldi. The sequence continues at coordinate 1,253,704 of CAWUFW010004335.1, read as the reverse complement.
AGGCGTTCCAGCCCCACGCCGTGCCATTCTGCCTTGTCTCCGCATAGCCCCTGGCGGCTCCCTGCGTCGACATCAGTGGCGCCGGCGGCACCATGCCTGTCGCCTCCTGGTCCTCAGGCTCTTTCTCCGCACCTCTCGGTGGTGGGGACGTCGCCGCCGGCTCGTCCAGCCGAGTCGCCCCTCGTGGAGGTCGACGTCGGTTCGACGCCATTTCGGCGTCGTTCGACGTCGGAGCGGCGTCGTTCGACGCCGGAGCGGTCGCCGGCACCTGTTGGTTCTCCGCTTCCAGAGGACACAGACCCGGTGTGCCCAGACTTGTCTCCACGCCGGTTGGCTCCAATGCCATGGGGGCAGTGGCCCCTTGTTCCTCCTGCTGTGGGACGTGTCAGCTTGCAGCCGTCCCCTACAGATGGGCTATTGTCGCCCCCCAGGACGCCCACTGAAGCTGGTGCTTTGTTTTTAAGGGGTGTTCGCAGGGCTGCAGCTGTTTTACACTTGCACCCTCCTTCTGTCTCCTTGTCCTCCGATCCGTTATTGGATCTCCTCCACCAGGGTGCAGTGGATATTGAGCCCTTGCTGCCTTTTAGCGGCTTGTTGTTCGACGCCCTTCTTGGGACGTGGGCACGGCCCTCTTCAGGAGATGCTGTCGACAGGGCCATTGCGCATAGGCATCGTCCGGCCCCTGGGAGCCCAGCCTGTTTGTCCCTTCAGCCTGGGGCTCACGGCCTCGTAGTGCAGGTGTCTTTCGCCACGCAGCCTTCCTCTCCACCTCTGTTGCAGCCGCCTACTAGGGAGTCTCGTTGGTTGGAGACATGTGGACGCGGCATTTTTGCGTCCGCTAGTTCAGCCTTACGTGCTCTGAACACGGCTTGCGTCTTTGCCCGGGCTTCTTGTGCCCTTTGGGACTCTGTGGAGTGTCTTTTGCCTACCCTCCATGAGTGGACTAGGGCTGACATGGCTCGTCTCCTTCACGAAGGCTGAGAGATGGCGCGCTTTACCATTCGGTCCGCCGTTGACTCTACCGATTCGGTGGGTCGGGCAATGGCGAGGTCCGTTGCTTTGCGCCGCCATGCTTGGCTGCGCGACGGGGGTTTCCCCGACAATGTCCGTGACAGTCTCCGGGATTTGCCATTTGATGGTGTGTCCCTGTTTGACGCACATGCGGACTCTGCGGTTCACCGCCTTCTGTCTACCCTTCCGTAGTTTTTGTTCCGGTTGCGGTCCTTGTCCTCACCCTCTGCTCTGTTGTCTTTGCTTCATGTTGGCCCTGGGTTCATGCTGTAATACCTGAATGGCCTGGGCGGCTTCTCGCCGTATTTTCTTTCTTTCATGCAGCAGGTCAGCTGCTTATCTTTCTAAGTCACTATAACCTAGTGGTTAAGGTTGCACACCCTTACTCCAAGGGTTGTGTGTTCAGAACCAGTGGTTTCTAAGTTTCAATTTTACGTCCTCTGTCTGTGAGCTCACGCTCCAGAGGTGCCCCTTGTTGGGGTTGATACTTACCCTTTGTGGGGTATTTGTTGGCTATTGTATAGCTGCCTTCTTCCCACAGTAGTCTTTGTACGCTTCTGTGGGGTCCTTTTCACTAGGTTGTCCTGCGGCTGTGCCTGTGCGTTTTAAACACTGCTGCTGCGGGCCCTTCCGGGACCTTCTTGCGGTCCATTTGTTGGGCTCTCTCCTGGTGTCGGCTGCTGGTCTATGGTACTCCCCTGCATCTTACCGATCCATTTCTTCAGGCCGGGAGGGCTTTCAGGTCCCTCCCGTCTCCTCGTGGTTCTTTCGCTGCGGCCGTTCCATCTGTGGCCGGCCTACCAGAAGGCCCTGTCGCTGTCCCCGAGCACGCACAGCTAGCTCAGCACTATCCTTGTGTGTTCTATAAGCGTACGATGCCTGCTCCCTAGTATGCTCGCTGTCACGGGCTGGTGCGTTTTTCCGGCAACTTTAAGTTGCCTAGTTCTACTCTGCTACATCCATGCTGCGTAGTCCTTTCATGGTTGGACTTCGCTCTCCATGGTGGCATTCTGGCCCCAGACGTTGATGCTGTTCATTGTCTTGTGCCTTGCTTTTTTGGCCACTTCCCCTGCCAGAGCTTCCCATGCCCCTGTTGCATTCCGCGCAGGTGTTGTCATGCTTTCCTTCGGGCTGCGGTTGCTGCTCTCAGCGGGAGTGTTCTCCTCAGACCATTGTTTGTCTGGTGGGCCATTGTGTGTGTATCCACTCTTGTTCCTCCGCTACGTTTTGTACTGTCTCCTTCCAGTACTGTACGGCTTCCCTGTCTGTCTCGCGGTAGACAGTGGATCTGCCCTACCGCCTGTGGCTGTTGCGTCTGGCTCTGGGCATTGCTCTGTCCGGTGCCGCTGCTGCATGGCTGTTGGGGCTATGGTGTTTTTTCTTTCTCACCACTGTCCTACACACACACAGGCCTCCCGCAGGCATACTCCTCCTTGCGGTGGCCGTGGTCTTGTCCCTCACTTCTCGTGAGCGCAGGTCTGCTACGTGTGTTAGTTTTGCTGGCTCTCTTTCACGCGATACGCCCTGGTGATGCGTCTCCCGTGTCTCAGCTTTTGCTCGTGGCGCTTGATGGGGCCTTCTCCTTTCCATGGTGTGGTTCTGGCGGTACATACAGTTTCTCTTGTGTACTTCTGTTCCCCACATGCGTGACACTGGTTGTTGCCATTCTTTTCTGCCATTCTGCCTTTTGCTGCCAGCCCTTTCGCGTGACCGGTGCATAGGCAATGGTGCATTGGCAGGTCTTGTGTTTCCTGTAACACTGACTCATCTTGGGCGTCGTCAGCATCCTTCCGCTGCTGTTCCCACTTCCACAGTGCTTCTTTCCCTGTCATGCATGTCCGTCCTGCCTGCTCGGACTCGGTACGTTCTTGTACCCCAGTTAGACCTTTCTCTTTTAACGGTCCATCGGATCCTGTGGATCCCTCACATCCTGCATTTGGTTCCTCTCCGTTTACAGCAGGTATCCACTCTCATTCCGCACTGCCCTTCTGGTTCTGTGCTCATTTTCTCCACTGTTTAACCAACAGGGATTTCCTGCCGCCCTCGGCAGCTTTTGATGCCTTTGCCTCTCATTGTTGGCCACTCCCTCCGGAGTATCCTGGTCCGGTGTTGGCCACTCTGGCAGTGCTGCCCCCACTGTGTTTAGTCAGCTGGTTGACACTTCTGTTCCCTTGGGAACTTAGTGGGGTTCTGTCGCAGACCCGCCTCCTATGGGGTATGGCTTTGGTATCTATTCTAAGTTAAGGAATCTGCGGCTAGATGTCTCTATCAGATGTACGAGTTACTTACCTTTGGTAACGATGTATCTGGTAGAGACGTTGTCTAGCCGCAGATTCCTTAACGCCCACCCATCCTCCCCGATCTGCGAGGACCTTTTCAGGTGGGGTTTTTGGCTTTCGCCTCCTTTGGGGTGGCTTCTCCTTCTACGGGGCGGTGTCTTTCGCCTCCCTCCCCGTCAGGCTTATTCCTTTGATTTACTTGTTCTGTTCCCCCCAATCTCATGCTGGGACGGTGGGTTCAGGTGTCCTTCTGCGTTTTCCCACATCGGTTTCCTCCAGTATGGGGCCTACTGGTGTTCTCTACCCTCCCACCCTCCTTCTCCGTTTACACTCCTACAGTCAATTAGTTTTGAGGTCTTTCTGGCCTGTTCCTCAGTCGATAGCTCTATCACAGGGGACAGAGTCTCCCTATTT